>CM062295.1:441155123-441755123 GCA_031216915.1 Pictodentalium vernedei
TACCAGCATTAAATAATGGCATTCTTTTATTGAGGTAATGAATAAATTGTTACAAAATAATTATGTAGCCCGGCGGTTGGGTGCATTTAACTTTTCTAGCCTTTTCCGTTCTTCCAGAAAGGCCATGGAGTGATGATAAAACTTTTAGAGAAAGGCTGTGCCCTTAATACCTGTAATCTAGCTAAAAGCTCATCTTTCAGTCCTATATGTAGCTCCGCCTGGTATCAAACAAACAATAGGTCACACATTATGCTGAAGACATTAATGATTGCATTTCTATCTCTTTCATTTCAGATGCTGCAATTGATACAAAGAAGTCACAATATACATCATATCCATCATAACAGAAAAAGAAGACCACACCTCATGGATGGCTCCAACAATGTGAACCGTAAGTGCATACTATACTTGCCTGAAAATTCAACAAACCACCAGAAGACATACATGACAGGTAACAAAACCTGTAAAACATACATGTTTTTAACCAGTACATGTTTTTTTTCTTTTTCAGAATGTTTATTTGTTGCAGAATCCTCAGACGGAGAATAACGAATTTCTATAACATAGTACTATCACCACTGATGCACTTTGGAAATTGGAAATTTAACTCCAAAATGAGACAATTTTGAAACATATTTGACGCAATCAACTGAAAAAATCAGGTGAATACATTTAAGTGATATTTTGAAACTTTGACCGTTTAATCCAGGAAGGGTCATACTGCATCATACTGAGAGCTATATCTTTGTCAAGTATAGCCTGTCAAGTATTGCCCTTCAAACAACTTTTTTCTGCCCTAGAAACAGTGGGAGGGAAAGGAGGGAGGGGGGAGGGGGTCGTTATGCAACAAACAAGAGAGAAAAACTGACCTGAGGGGAAGTTCCAGTGATATGCACATATTTTTCAGGAAATTACCAACAAAAATACGAAATAGTAAATTGTATTTTTTAGGTCGAAAAGTCATCAAATCACCCCCTCTTTTATCAAGAATATTCAACAATTATGCAAGATGTCAATAGAATGTTTCAAATGTTTATTGAAACAAATATTTTCCAAGGGCTGTTTATTTTAAGAGACTGCATCATTTCCGAGTGCAACATTTCAAGATATTTAATTCTAGATCAAGTATTTATTTCAGCGATTCCAACAACAATGACTATCGAGGTTGATCCAGAATTAACTCTTCTCATTTTAACAGCATTAAACAATGGCATTCTTTTATTCAGCTAATGAATAAATTGTTGTAAAATAATTATGTGGCCCAGTGGTAGGGTGTATTTAAGTTTTCTAGCCTTTTCCATTCTTCCAGAAAAGCCATGTTGTGATGATAAAACTTTTAGAGAAAGGCTGTGAACTTAGTACCTGTACTCTAGCTAAAGTTCATCTTTCAGACCTACATGTAGCGCAGCCTGATATCGAACAAACAATATATCATAAATTATGCTGAGACATTGATGATTGCATCTCTCTCTCTTTCATTTCAGACGCTGCAATCGCTACAAAGAAGTCACAATATACATCATAACCATCAAAACAGAAAAAGAAAACCACTCGTCATGGATCGCTCCAACAATGCAAACAGTAAGTGGCATACTTTACTTGCCTCAAAACTCAACAAACCACCCGAAGACATACATGACAGGTAAAAAATCCTTAAAAACATACATTTTTCTAACCAATACATGTTCTTTTTCTTTTTCAGAATGTCTTTTTGTTGCAGAATCCTCAAACGGAGAATAAAGAATTTCTATAACATAGTTCTATCACCACCGATGCACTTTGGAAATTGGAAATTTAACTCCAAAATGAGACAATTTTGAACATATTTGACGCAATCAACTGCAAAAATCAGGTGAATATATTTAAGTGATATTTTCAAACTTTGATGGTGTGCCGTTTAATGCAGGAAGGGTCATACTGCATCATACTGAGAGCTACATATTTGTCAAGTATAGCCCGTCAAGTATAGCCCTTCAGATAACTTTGTCTGCCATGAAAACAGGGGAGGGGGGGGGGGGGAAGGGGGAAGGGGGGTGGGGAGGGAGTCAAGCAACAAACAAAAGAGAAAAATTGACCTGAAGGGAAGTTTCAGTGATGTGCAAATATTTTTTCAGGGAATTAACAACAAATATACGAAATAGTAAATTGTATTTGTAACGTCCAAAAGTCATCAAATCACCCCCTCTTTTATCAGGAATATTGAAGAATTATGCAAGATGTCAATAGAATGTTTCAAACGTTTATCGAAACAATATATTTTCCCACGGCTGTTTATTTTAAGAGATTTCATCATTTCCGAGTGCAACATTTCAAGATAGGTAATTCTAAATCAAGTATTTATTTCAGTGATACTGACAACGACTAGCCAGGTTGATCCAGAATTAGCTCTTCTCATTTTACCAGCATTAAATAATGGCATTCTTTTATTGAGGTAATGAATAAATTGTTACAAAATAATTATGTAGCCCGGCGGTTGGGTGCATTTAACTTTTCTAGCCTTTTCCGTTCTTCCAGAAAGGCCATGGAGTGATGATAAAACTTTTAGAGAAAGGCTGTGCCCTTAATACCTGTAATCTAGCTAAAAGCTCATCTTTCAGTCCTATATGTAGCTCCGCCTGGTATCAAACAAACAATAGGTCACACATTATGCTGAAGACATTGATGATTGCATTTCTATCTCTTTCATTTCAGATGCTGCAATTGATACAAAGAAGTCACAATATACATCATAACCATCATAACAGAAAAAGAAGACCACACCTCATGGATGGCTCCAACAATGTGAACCGTAAGTGGCATACTATACTTGCCTGAAAATTCAACAAACCACCAGAAGACATACATGACAGGTAACAAAACCTGTAAAACATACATGTTTTTAACCAGTACATGTTTTTTTTCTTTTTCAGAATGTTTATTTGTTGCAGAATCCTCAGACGGAGAATAACGAATTTCTATAACATAGTACTATCACCACTGATGCACTTTGGAAATTGGAAATTTAACTCCAAAATGAGACAATTTTGAACATATTTGACGCAATCAACTGAAAAAATCAGGTGAATACATTTAAGTGATATTTTGAAACTTTGACCGTTTAATCCAGGAAGGGTCATACTGCATCATACTGAGAGCTATATCTTTGTCAAGTATAGCCTGTCAAGTATTGCCCTTCAAACAACTTTTTTCTGCCCTAGAAACAGGGGAGGGAAAGGAGGGAGGGGGAGGGGGTCGTTATGCAACAAACAAGAGAGAAAAACTGACCTGAGGGGAAGTTCCAGTGATATGCACATATTTTTCAGGAAATTACCAACAAAAATACGAAATAGTAAATTGTATTTTTTAGGTCGAAAAGTCATCAAATCACCCCCTCTTTTATCAAGAATATTCAACAATTATGCAAGATGTCAATAGAATGTTTCAAATGTTTATTGAAACAAATATTTTCCAAGGGCTGTTTATTTTAAGAGACTGCATCATTTCCGAGTGCAACATTTCAAGATATTTAATTCTAGATCAAGTATTTATTTCAGCGATTCCAACAACAATGACTATCGAGGTTGATCCAGAATTAACTCTTCTCATTTTAACAGCATTAAACAATGGCATTCTTTTATTCAGCTAATGAATAAATTGTTGTAAAATAATTATGTGGCCCAGTGGTAGGGTGTATTTAAGTTTTCTAGCCTTTTCCATTCTTCCAGAAAAGCCATGTTGTGATGATAAAACTTTTAGAGAAAGGCTGTGAACTTAGTACCTGTACTCTAGCTAAAGTTCATCTTTCAGACCTACATGTAGCGCAGCCTGATATCGAACAAACAATATATCATAAATTATGCTGAGACATTGATGATTGCATCTCTCTCTCTTTCATTTCAGACGCTGCAATCGCTACAAAGAAGTCACAATATACATCATAACCATCAAAACAGAAAAAGAAAACCACTCGTCATGGATCGCTCCAACAATGCAAACAGTAAGTGGCATACTTTACTTGCCTCAAAACTCAACAAACCACCCGAAGACATACATGACAGGTAAAAAATCCTTAAAAACATACATTTTTCTAACCAATACATGTTCTTTTTCTTTTTCAGAATGTCTTTTTGTTGCAGAATCCTCAAACGGAGAATAAAGAATTTCTATAACATAGTTCTATCACCACCGATGCACTTTGGAAATTGGAAATTTAACTCCAAAATGAGACAATTTTGAACATATTTGACGCAATCAACTGCAAAAATCAGGTGAATATATTTAAGTGATATTTTCAAACTTTGATGGTGTGCCGTTTAATGCAGGAAGGGTCATACTGCATCATACTGAGAGCTACATATTTGTCAAGTATAGCCCGTCAAGTATAGCCCTTCAGATAACTTTGTCTGCCATGAAAACAGGGGAGGGGGGGGGGGGAAGGGGGAAGGGGGGTGGGGAGGGAGTCAAGCAACAAACAAAAGAGAAAAATTGACCTGAAGGGAAGTTTCAGTGATGTGCAAATATTTTTTCAGGGAATTAACAACAAATATACGAAATAGTAAATTGTATTTGTAACGTCCAAAAGTCATCAAATCACCCCCTCTTTTATCAGGAATATTGAAGAATTATGCAAGATGTCAATAGAATGTTTCAAACGTTTATCGAAACAATATATTTTCCCACGGCTGTTTATTTTAAGAGATTTCATCATTTCCGAGTGCAACATTTCAAGATAGGTAATTCTAAATCAAGTATTTATTTCAGTGATACTGACAACGACTAGCCAGGTTGATCCAGAATTAGCTCTTCTCATTTTACCAGCATTAAATAATGGCATTCTTTTATTGAGGTAATGAATAAATTGTTACAAAATAATTATGTAGCCCGGCGGTTGGGTGCATTTAACTTTTCTAGCCTTTTCCGTTCTTCCAGAAAGGCCATGGAGTGATGATAAAACTTTTAGAGAAAGGCTGTGCCCTTAATACCTGTAATCTAGCTAAAAGCTCATCTTTCAGTCCTATATGTAGCTCCGCCTGGTATCAAACAAACAATAGGTCACACATTATGCTGAAGACATTGATGATTGCATTTCTATCTCTTTCATTTCAGATGCTGCAATTGATACAAAGAAGTCACAATATACATCATAACCATCATAACAGAAAAAGAAGACCACACCTCATGGATGGCTCCAACAATGTGAACCGTAAGTGGCATACTATACTTGCCTGAAAATTCAACAAACCACCAGAAGACATACATGACAGGTAACAAAACCTGTAAAACATACATGTTTTTAACCAGTACATGTTTTTTTTCTTTTTCAGAATGTTTATTTGTTGCAGAATCCTCAGACGGAGAATAACGAATTTCTATAACATAGTACTATCACCACTGATGCACTTTGGAAATTGGAAATTGAACTCCAAAATGAGACAATTTTGAACATATTTGACGCAATCAACTGAAAAAATCAGGTGAATACATTTAAGTGATATTTTGAAACTTTGACCGTTTAATCCAGGAAGGGTCATACTGCATCATACTGAGAGCTATATCTTTGTCAAGTATAGCCTGTCAAGTATTGCCCTTCAAACAACTTTTATCTGCCCTAGAAACAGGGGAGGGAAAGGAGGGAGGGGGAGGGGGTTGTTATGCAACAAACAAGAGAGAAAAACTGACCTGAGGGGAAGTTCCAGTGATATGCACATATTTTTCAGGAAATTACCAACAAAAATACGAAATAGTAAATTGTATTTTTTAGGTCGAAAAGTCATCAAATCACCCCCTCTTTTATCAGGAATATTCAACAATTATGCAAGATGTCAATAGAATGTTTCAAATGTTTATTGAAACAAATATTTTCCAAGGGCTGTTTATTTTAAGAGACTGCATCATTTCCGAGTGCAACATTTCAAGATATTTAATTCTAGATCAAGTATTTATTTCAGCGATTCCAACAACAATGACTATCGAGGCTGATCCAGAATTAACTCTTCTCATTTTAACAGCATTAAACAATGGCATTCTTTTATTCAGCTAATGAATAAATTGTTGTAAAATAATTATGTGGCCCAGTGGTAGGGTGTATTTAAGTTTTCTAGCCTTTTCCATTCTTCCAGAAAAGCCATGTTGTGATGATAAAACTTTTAGAGAAAGGCTGTGAACTTAGTACCTGTACTCTAGCTAAAGTTCATCTTTCAGACCTACATGTAGCGCAGCCTGATATCGAACAAACAATATATCATAAATTATGCTGAGACATTGATGATTGCATCTCTCTCTCTTTCATTTCAGACGCTGCAATCGCTACAAAGAAGTCACAATATACATCATAACCATCAAAACAGAAAAAGAAAACCACTCGTCATGGATCGCTCCAACAATGCAAACAGTAAGTGGCATACTTTACTTGCCTCAAAACTCAACAAACCACCCGAACACATACATGACAGGTAAAAAATCCTTAAAAACATACATTTTTCTAACCAATACATGTTCTTTTTCTTTTTCAGAATGTCTTTTTGTTGCAGAATCCTCAAACGGAGAATAAAGAATTTCTATAACATAGTTCTATCACCACCGATGCACTTTGGAAATTGGAAATTTAACTCCAAAATGAGACAATTTTGAACATATTTGACGCAATCAACTGCGAAAATCAGGTGAATATATTTAAGTGATATTTTCAAACTTTGATGGTGTGCCGTTTAATGCAGGAAGGGTCATACTGCATCATACTGAGAGCTACATATTTGTCAAGTATAGCCCGTCAAGTATAGCCCTTCAGATAACTTTGTCTGCCATGAAAACAGGGGAGGGGGAGGGGAAGGGGGAAGGGGGGTGGGGAGGGAGTCAAGCAACAAACAAAAGAGAAAAATTGACCTGAAGGGAAGTTTCAGTGATGTGCAAATATTTTTTCAGGGAATTAACAACAAATATACGAAATAGTAAATTGTATTTGTAACGTCCAAAAGTCATCAAATCACCCCCTCTTTTATCAGGAATATTGAAGAATTATGCAAGATGTCAATAGAATGTTTCAAACGTTTATCGAAACAATATATTTTCCCACGGCTGTTTATTTTAAGAGATTTCATCATTTCCGAGTGCAACATTTCAAGATAGGTAATTCTAAATCAAGTATTTATTTCAGTGATACTGACAACGACTAGCCAGGTTGATCCAGAATTAGCTCTTCTCATTTTACCAGCATTAAATAATGGCATTCTTTTATTGAGGTAATGAATAAATTGTTACAAAATAATTATGTAGCCCGGCGGTTGGGTGCATTTAACTTTTCTAGCCTTTTCCGTTCTTCCAGAAAGGCCATGGAGTGATGATAAAACTTTTAGAGAAAGGCTGTGCCCTTAATACCTGTAATCTAGCTAAAAGCTCATCTTTCAGTCCTATATGTAGCTCCGCCTGGTATCAAACAAACAATAGGTCACACATTATGCTGAAGACATTGATGATTGCATTTCTATCTCTTTCATTTCAGATGCTGCAATTGATACAAAGAAGTCACAATATACATCATAACCATCATAACAGAAAAAGAAGACCACACCTCATGGATGGCTCCAACAATGTGAACCGTAAGTGGCATACTATACTTGCCTGAAAATTCAACAAACCACCAGAAGACATACATGACAGGTAACAAAACCTGTAAAACATACATGTTTTTAACCAGTACATGTTTTTTTTCTTTTTCAGAATGTTTATTTGTTGCAGAATCCTCAGACGGAGAATAACGAATTTCTATAACATAGTACTATCACCACTGATGCACTTTGGAAATTGGAAATTGAACTCCAAAATGAGACAATTTTGAACATATTTGACGCAATCAACTGAAAAAATCAGGTGAATACATTTAAGTGATATTTTGAAACTTTGACCGTTTAATCCAGGAAGGGTCATACTGCATCATACTGAGAGCTATATCTTTGTCAAGTATAGCCTGTCAAGTATTGCCCTTCAAACAACTTTTATCTGCCCTAGAAACAGGGGAGGGAAAGGAGGGAGGGGGAGGGGGTTGTTATGCAACAAACAAGAGAGAAAAACTGACCTGAGGGGAAGTTCCAGTGATATGCACATATTTTTCAGGAAATTACCAACAAAAATACGAAATAGTAAATTGTATTTTTTAGGTCGAAAAGTCATCAAATCACCCCCTCTTTTATCAGGAATATTCAACAATTATGCAAGATGTCAATAGAATGTTTCAAATGTTTATTGAAACAAATATTTTCCAAGGGCTGTTTATTTTAAGAGACTGCATCATTTCCGAGTGCAACATTTCAAGATATTTAATTCTAGATCAAGTATTTATTTCAGCGATTCCAACAACAATGACTATCGAGGCTGATCCAGAATTAACTCTTCTCATTTTAACAGCATTAAACAATGGCATTCTTTTATTCAGCTAATGAATAAATTGTTGTAAAATAATTATGTGGCCCAGTGGTAGGGTGTATTTAAGTTTTCTAGCCTTTTCCATTCTTCCAGAAAAGCCATGTTGTGATGATAAAACTTTTAGAGAAAGGCTGTGAACTTAGTACCTGTACTCTAGCTAAAGTTCATCTTTCAGACCTACATGTAGCGCAGCCTGATATCGAACAAACAATATATCATAAATTATGCTGAGACATTGATGATTGCATCTCTCTCTCTTTCATTTCAGACGCTGCAATCGCTACAAAGAAGTCACAATATACATCATAACCATCAAAACAGAAAAAGAAAACCACTCGTCATGGATCGCTCCAACAATGCAAACAGTAAGTGGCATACTTTACTTGCCTCAAAACTCAACAAACCACCCGAACACATACATGACAGGTAAAAAATCCTTAAAAACATACATTTTTCTAACCAATACATGTTCTTTTTCTTTTTCAGAATGTCTTTTTGTTGCAGAATCCTCAAACGGAGAATAAAGAATTTCTATAACATAGTTCTATCACCACCGATGCACTTTGGAAATTGGAAATTTAACTCCAAAATGAGACAATTTTGAACATATTTGACGCAATCAACTGCGAAAATCAGGTGAATATATTTAAGTGATATTTTCAAACTTTGATGGTGTGCCGTTTAATGCAGGAAGGGTCATACTGCATCATACTGAGAGCTACATATTTGTCAAGTATAGCCCGTCAAGTATAGCCCTTCAGATAACTTTGTCTGCCATGAAAACAGGGGAGGGGGAGGGGAAGGGGGAAGGGGGGTGGGGAGGGAGTCAAGCAACAAACAAAAGAGAAAAATTGACCTGAAGGGAAGTTTCAGTGATGTGCAAATATTTTTTCAGGGAATTAACAACAAATATACGAAATAGTAAATTGTATTTGTAACGTCCAAAAGTCATCAAATCACCCCCTCTTTTATCAGGAATATTGAAGAATTATGCAAGATGTCAATAGAATGTTTCAAACGTTTATCGAAACAATATATTTTCCCACGGCTGTTTATTTTAAGAGATTTCATCATTTCCGAGTGCAACATTTCAAGATAGGTAATTCTAAATCAAGTATTTATTTCAGTGATACTGACAACGACTAGCCAGGTTGATCCAGAATTAGCTCTTCTCATTTTACCAGCATTAAATAATGGCATTCTTTTATTGAGGTAATGAATAAATTGTTACAAAATAATTATGTAGCCCGGCGGTTGGGTGCATTTAACTTTTCTAGCCTTTTCCGTTCTTCCAGAAAGGCCATGGAGTGATGATAAAACTTTTAGAGAAAGGCTGTGCCCTTAATACCTGTAATCTAGCTAAAAGCTCATCTTTCAGTCCTATATGTAGCTCCGCCTGGTATCAAACAAACAATAGGTCACACATTATGCTGAAGACATTGATGATTGCATTTCTATCTCTTTCATTTCAGATGCTGCAATTGATACAAAGAAGTCACAATATACATCATAACCATCATAACAGAAAAAGAAGACCACACCTCATGGATGGCTCCAACAATGTGAACCGTAAGTGGCATACTATACTTGCCTGAAAATTCAACAAACCACCAGAAGACATACATGACAGGTAACAAAACCTGTAAAACATACATGTTTTTAACCAGTACATGTTTTTTTTCTTTTTCAGAATGTTTATTTGTTGCAGAATCCTCAGACGGAGAATAACGAATTTCTATAACATAGTACTATCACCACTGATGCACTTTGGAAATTGGAAATTGAACTCCAAAATGAGACAATTTTGAACATATTTGACGCAATCAACTGAAAAAATCAGGTGAATACATTTAAGTGATATTTTGAAACTTTGACCGTTTAATCCAGGAAGGGTCATACTGCATCATACTGAGAGCTATATCTTTGTCAAGTATAGCCTGTCAAGTATTGCCCTTCAAACAACTTTTATCTGCCCTAGAAACAGGGGAGGGAAAGGAGGGAGGGGGAGGGGGTTGTTATGCAACAAACAAGAGAGAAAAACTGACCTGAGGGGAAGTTCCAGTGATATGCACATATTTTTCAGGAAATTACCAACAAAAATACGAAATAGTAAATTGTATTTTTTAGGTCGAAAAGTCATCAAATCACCCCCTCTTTTATCAGGAATATTCAACAATTATGCAAGATGTCAATAGAATGTTTCAAATGTTTATTGAAACAAATATTTTCCAAGGGCTGTTTATTTTAAGAGACTGCATCATTTCCGAGTGCAACATTTCAAGATATTTAATTCTAGATCAAGTATTTATTTCAGCGATTCCAACAACAATGACTATCGAGGCTGATCCAGAATTAACTCTTCTCATTTTAACAGCATTAAACAATGGCATTCTTTTATTCAGCTAATGAATAAATTGTTGTAAAATAATTATGTGGCCCAGTGGTAGGGTGTATTTAAGTTTTCTAGCCTTTTCCATTCTTCCAGAAAAGCCATGTTGTGATGATAAAACTTTTAGAGAAAGGCTGTGAACTTAGTACCTGTACTCTAGCTAAAGTTCATCTTTCAGACCTACATGTAGCGCAGCCTGATATCGAACAAACAATATATCATAAATTATGCTGAGACATTGATGATTGCATCTCTCTCTCTTTCATTTCAGACGCTGCAATCGCTACAAAGAAGTCACAATATACATCATAACCATCAAAACAGAAAAAGAAAACCACTCGTCATGGATCGCTCCAACAATGCAAACAGTAAGTGGCATACTTTACTTGCCTCAAAACTCAACAAACCACCCGAACACATACATGACAGGTAAAAAATCCTTAAAAACATACATTTTTCTAACCAATACATGTTCTTTTTCTTTTTCAGAATGTCTTTTTGTTGCAGAATCCTCAAACGGAGAATAAAGAATTTCTATAACATAGTTCTATCACCACCGATGCACTTTGGAAATTGGAAATTTAACTCCAAAATGAGACAATTTTGAACATATTTGACGCAATCAACTGCGAAAATCAGGTGAATATATTTAAGTGATATTTTCAAACTTTGATGGTGTGCCGTTTAATGCAGGAAGGGTCATACTGCATCATACTGAGAGCTACATATTTGTCAAGTATAGCCCGTCAAGTATAGCCCTTCAGATAACTTTGTCTGCCATGAAAACAGGGGAGGGGGAGGGGAAGGGGGAAGGGGGGTGGGGAGGGAGTCAAGCAACAAACAAAAGAGAAAAATTGACCTGAAGGGAAGTTTCAGTGATGTGCAAATATTTTTTCAGGGAATTAACAACAAATATACGAAATAGTAAATTGTATTTGTAACGTCCAAAAGTCATCAAATCACCCCCTCTTTTATCAGGAATATTGAAGAATTATGCAAGATGTCAATAGAATGTTTCAAACGTTTATCGAAACAATATATTTTCCCACGGCTGTTTATTTTAAGAGATTTCATCATTTCCGAGTGCAACATTTCAAGATAGGTAATTCTAAATCAAGTATTTATTTCAGTGATACTGACAACGACTAGCCAGGTTGATCCAGAATTAGCTCTTCTCATTTTACCAGCATTAAATAATGGCATTCTTTTATTGAGGTAATGAATAAATTGTTACAAAATAATTATGTAGCCCGGCGGTTGGGTGCATTTAACTTTTCTAGCCTTTTCCGTTCTTCCAGAAAGGCCATGGAGTGATGATAAAACTTTTAGAGAAAGGCTGTGCCCTTAATACCTGTAATCTAGCTAAAAGCTCATCTTTCAGTCCTATATGTAGCTCCGCCTGGTATCAAACAAACAATAGGTCACACATTATGCTGAAGACATTGATGATTGCATTTCTATCTCTTTCATTTCAGATGCTGCAATTGATACAAAGAAGTCACAATATACATCATAACCATCATAACAGAAAAAGAAGACCACACCTCATGGATGGCTCCAACAATGTGAACCGTAAGTGGCATACTATACTTGCCTGAAAATTCAACAAACCACCAGAAGACATACATGACAGGTAACAAAACCTGTAAAACATACATGTTTTTAACCAGTACATGTTTTTTTTCTTTTTCAGAATGTTTATTTGTTGCAGAATCCTCAGACGGAGAATAACGAATTTCTATAACATAGTACTATCACCACTGATGCACTTTGGAAATTGGAAATTGAACTCCAAAATGAGACAATTTTGAACATATTTGACGCAATCAACTGAAAAAATCAGGTGAATACATTTAAGTGATATTTTGAAACTTTGACCGTTTAATCCAGGAAGGGTCATACTGCATCATACTGAGAGCTATATCTTTGTCAAGTATAGCCTGTCAAGTATTGCCCTTCAAACAACTTTTATCTGCCCTAGAAACAGGGGAGGGAAAGGAGGGAGGGGGAGGGGGTTGTTATGCAACAAACAAGAGAGAAAAACTGACCTGAGGGGAAGTTCCAGTGATATGCACATATTTTTCAGGAAATTACCAACAAAAATACGAAATAGTAAATTGTATTTTTTAGGTCGAAAAGTCATCAAATCACCCCCTCTTTTATCAGGAATATTCAACAATTATGCAAGATGTCAATAGAATGTTTCAAATGTTTATTGAAACAAATATTTTCCAAGGGCTGTTTATTTTAAGAGACTGCATCATTTCCGAGTGCAACATTTCAAGATATTTAATTCTAGATCAAGTATTTATTTCAGCGATTCCAACAACAATGACTATCGAGGCTGATCCAGAATTAACTCTTCTCATTTTAACAGCATTAAACAATGGCATTCTTTTATTCAGCTAATGAATAAATTGTTGTAAAATAATTATGTGGCCCAGTGGTAGGGTGTATTTAAGTTTTCTAGCCTTTTCCATTCTTCCAGAAAAGCCATGTTGTGATGATAAAACTTTTAGAGAAAGGCTGTGAACTTAGTACCTGTACTCTAGCTAAAGTTCATCTTTCAGACCTACATGTAGCGCAGCCTGATATCGAACAAACAATATATCATAAATTATGCTGAGACATTGATGATTGCATCTCTCTCTCTTTCATTTCAGACGCTGCAATCGCTACAAAGAAGTCACAATATACATCATAACCATCAAAACAGAAAAAGAAAACCACTCGTCATGGATCGCTCCAACAATGCAAACAGTAAGTGGCATACTTTACTTGCCTCAAAACTCAACAAACCACCCGAACACATACATGACAGGTAAAAAATCCTTAAAAACATACATTTTTCTAACCAATACATGTTCTTTTTCTTTTTCAGAATGTCTTTTTGTTGCAGAATCCTCAAACGGAGAATAAAGAATTTCTATAACATAGTTCTATCACCACCGATGCACTTTGGAAATTGGAAATTTAACTCCAAAATGAGACAATTTTGAACATATTTGACGCAATCAACTGCGAAAATCAGGTGAATATATTTAAGTGATATTTTCAAACTTTGATGGTGTGCCGTTTAATGCAGGAAGGGTCATACTGCATCATACTGAGAGCTACATATTTGTCAAGTATAGCCCGTCAAGTATAGCCCTTCAGATAACTTTGTCTGCCATGAAAACAGGGGAGGGGGAGGGGAAGGGGGAAGGGGGGTGGGGAGGGAGTCAAGCAACAAACAAAAGAGAAAAATTGACCTGAAGGGAAGTTTCAGTGATGTGCAAATATTTTTTCAGGGAATTAACAACAAATATACGAAATAGTAAATTGTATTTGTAACGTCCAAAAGTCATCAAATCACCCCCTCTTTTATCAGGAATATTGAAGAATTATGCAAGATGTCAATAGAATGTTTCAAACGTTTATCGAAACAATATATTTTCCCACGGCTGTTTATTTTAAGAGATTTCATCATTTCCGAGTGCAACATTTCAAGATAGGTAATTCTAAATCAAGTATTTATTTCAGTGATACTGACAACGACTAGCCAGGTTGATCCAGAATTAGCTCTTCTCATTTTACCAGCATTAAATAATGGCATTATTTTATTGAGGTAATGAATAAATTGTTACAAAATAATTATGTAGCCCGGCGGTTGGGTGCATTTAACTTTTCTAGCCTTTTCCGTTCTTCCAGAAAGGCCATGGAGTGATGATAAAACTTTTAGAGAAAGGCTGTGCCCTTAATACCTGTAATCTAGCTAAAAGCTCATCTTTCAGTCCTATATGTAGCTCCGCCTGGTATCAAACAAACAATAGGTCACACATTATGCTGAAGACATTGATGATTGCATTTCTATCTCTTTCATTTCAGATGCTGCAATTGATACAAAGAAGTCACAATATACATCATAACCATCATAACAGAAAAAGAAGACCACACCTCATGGATGGCTCCAACAATGTGAACCGTAAGTGGCATACTATACTTGCCTGAAAATTCAACAAACCACCAGAAGACATACATGACAGGTAACAAAACCTGTAAAACATACATGTTTTTAACCAGTACATGTTTTTTTTCTTTTTCAGAATGTTTATTTGTTGCAGAATCCTCAGACGGAGAATAACGAATTTCTATAACATAGTACTATCACCACTGATGCACTTTGGAAATTGGAAATTGAACTCCAAAATGAGACAATTTTGAACATATTTGACGCAATCAACTGAAAAAATCAGGTGAATACATTTAAGTGATATTTTGAAACTTTGACCGTTTAATCCAGGAAGGGTCATACTGCATCATACTGAGAGCTATATCTTTGTCAAGTATAGCCTGTCAAGTATTGCCCTTCAAACAACTTTTATCTGCCCTAGAAACAGGGGAGGGAAAGGAGGGAGGGGGAGGGGGTTGTTATGCAACAAACAAGAGAGAAAAACTGACCTGAGGGGAAGTTCCAGTGATATGCACATATTTTTCAGGAAATTACCAACAAAAATACGAAATAGTAAATTGTATTTTTTAGGTCGAAAAGTCATCAAATCACCCCCTCTTTTATCAGGAATATTCAACAATTATGCAAGATGTCAATAGAATGTTTCAAATGTTTATTGAAACAAATATTTTCCAAGGGCTGTTTATTTTAAGAGACTGCATCATTTCCGAGTGCAACATTTCAAGATATTTAATTCTAGATCAAGTATTTATTTCAGCGATTCCAACAACAATGACTATCGAGGCTGATCCAGAATTAACTCTTCTCATTTTAACAGCATTAAACAATGGCATTCTTTTATTCAGCTAATGAATAAATTGTTGTAAAATAATTATGTGGCCCAGTGGTAGGGTGTATTTAAGTTTTCTAGCCTTTTCCATTCTTCCAGAAAAGCCATGTTGTGATGATAAAACTTTTAGAGAAAGGCTGTGAACTTAGTACCTGTACTCTAGCTAAAGTTCATCTTTCAGACCTACATGTAGCGCAGCCTGATATCGAACAAACAATATATCATAAATTATGCTGAGACATTGATGATTGCATCTCTCTCTCTTTCATTTCAGACGCTGCAATCGCTACAAAGAAGTCACAATATACATCATAACCATCAAAACAGAAAAAGAAAACCACTCGTCATGGATCGCTCCAACAATGCAAACAGTAAGTGGCATACTTTACTTGCCTCAAAACTCAACAAACCACCCGAACACATACATGACAGGTAAAAAATCCTTAAAAACATACATTTTTCTAACCAATACATGTTCTTTTTCTTTTTCAGAATGTCTTTTTGTTGCAGAATCCTCAAACGGAGAATAAAGAATTTCTATAACATAGTTCTATCACCACCGATGCACTTTGGAAATTGGAAATTTAACTCCAAAATGAGACAATTTTGAACATATTTGACGCAATCAACTGCGAAAATCAGGTGAATATATTTAAGTGATATTTTCAAACTTTGATGGTGTGCCGTTTAATGCAGGAAGGGTCATACTGCATCATACTGAGAGCTACATATTTGTCAAGTATAGCCCGTCAAGTATAGCCCTTCAGATAACTTTGTCTGCCATGAAAACAGGGGAGGGGGAGGGGAAGGGGGAAGGGGGGTGGGGAGGGAGTCAAGCAACAAACAAAAGAGAAAAATTGACCTGAAGGGAAGTTTCAGTGATGTGCAAATATTTTTTCAGGGAATTAACAACAAATATACGAAATAGTAAATTGTATTTGTAACGTCCAAAAGTCATCAAATCACCCCCTCTTTTATCAGGAATATTGAAGAATTATGCAAGATGTCAATAGAATGTTTCAAACGTTTATCGAAACAATATATTTTCCCACGGCTGTTTATTTTAAGAGATTTCATCATTTCCGAGTGCAACATTTCAAGATAGGTAATTCTAAATCAAGTATTTATTTCAGTGATACTGACAACGACTAGCCAGGTTGATCCAGAATTAGCTCTTCTCATTTTACCAGCATTAAATAATGGCATTCTTTTATTGAGGTAATGAATAAATTGTTACAAAATAATTATGTAGCCCGGCGGTTGGGTGCATTTAACTTTTCTAGCCTTTTCCGTTCTTCCAGAAAGGCCATGGAGTGATGATAAAACTTTTAGAGAAAGGCTGTGCCCTTAATACCTGTAATCTAGCTAAAAGCTCATCTTTCAGTCCTATATGTAGCTCCGCCTGGTATCAAACAAACAATAGGTCACACATTATGCTGAAGACATTGATGATTGCATTTCTATCTCTTTCATTTCAGATGCTGCAATTGATACAAAGAAGTCACAATATACATCATAACCATCATAACAGAAAAAGAAGACCACACCTCATGGATGGCTCCAACAATGTGAACCGTAAGTGGCATACTATACTTGCCTGAAAATTCAACAAACCACCAGAAGACATACATGACAGGTAACAAAACCTGTAAAACATACATGTTTTTAACCAGTACATGTTTTTTTTCTTTTTCAGAATGTTTATTTGTTGCAGAATCCTCAGACGGAGAATAACGAATTTCTATAACATAGTACTATCACCACTGATGCACTTTGGAAATTGGAAATTGAACTCCAAAATGAGACAATTTTGAACATATTTGACGCAATCAACTGAAAAAATCAGGTGAATACATTTAAGTGATATTTTGAAACTTTGACCGTTTAATCCAGGAAGGGTCATACTGCATCATACTGAGAGCTATATCTTTGTCAAGTATAGCCTGTCAAGTATTGCCCTTCAAACAACTTTTATCTGCCCTAGAAACAGGGGAGGGAAAGGAGGGAGGGGGAGGGGGTTGTTATGCAACAAACAAGAGAGAAAAACTGACCTGAGGGGAAGTTCCAGTGATATGCACATATTTTTCAGGAAATTACCAACAAAAATACGAAATAGTAAATTGTATTTTTTAGGTCGAAAAGTCATCAAATCACCCCCTCTTTTATCAGGAATATTCAACAATTATGCAAGATGTCAATAGAATGTTTCAAATGTTTATTGAAACAAATATTTTCCAAGGGCTGTTTATTTTAAGAGACTGCATCATTTCCGAGTGCAACATTTCAAGATATTTAATTCTAGATCAAGTATTTATTTCAGCGATTCCAACAACAATGACTATCGAGGCTGATCCAGAATTAACTCTTCTCATTTTAACAGCATTAAACAATGGCATTCTTTTATTCAGCTAATGAATAAATTGTTGTAAAATAATTATGTGGCCCAGTGGTAGGGTGTATTTAAGTTTTCTAGCCTTTTCCATTCTTCCAGAAAAGCCATGTTGTGATGATAAAACTTTTAGAGAAAGGCTGTGAACTTAGTACCTGTACTCTAGCTAAAGTTCATCTTTCAGACCTACATGTAGCGCAGCCTGATATCGAACAAACAATATATCATAAATTATGCTGAGACATTGATGATTGCATCTCTCTCTCTTTCATTTCAGACGCTGCAATCGCTACAAAGAAGTCACAATATACATCATAACCATCAAAACAGAAAAAGAAAACCACTCGTCATGGATCGCTCCAACAATGCAAACAGTAAGTGGCATACTTTACTTGCCTCAAAACTCAACAAACCACCCGAACACATACATGACAGGTAAAAAATCCTTAAAAACATACATTTTTCTAACCAATACATGTTCTTTTTCTTTTTCAGAATGTCTTTTTGTTGCAGAATCCTCAAACGGAGAATAAAGAATTTCTATAACATAGTTCTATCACCACCGATGCACTTTGGAAATTGGAAATTTAACTCCAAAATGAGACAATTTTGAACATATTTGACGCAATCAACTGCGAAAATCAGGTGAATATATTTAAGTGATATTTTCAAACTTTGATGGTGTGCCGTTTAATGCAGGAAGGGTCATACTGCATCATACTGAGAGCTACATATTTGTCAAGTATAGCCCGTCAAGTATAGCCCTTCAGATAACTTTGTCTGCCATGAAAACAGGGGAGGGGGAGGGGAAGGGGGAAGGGGGGTGGGGAGGGAGTCAAGCAACAAACAAAAGAGAAAAATTGACCTGAAGGGAAGTTTCAGTGATGTGCAAATATTTTTTCAGGGAATTAACAACAAATATACGAAATAGTAAATTGTATTTGTAACGTCCAAAAGTCATCAAATCACCCCCTCTTTTATCAGGAATATTGAAGAATTATGCAAGATGTCAATAGAATGTTTCAAACGTTTATCGAAACAATATATTTTCCCACGGCTGTTTATTTTAAGAGATTTCATCATTTCCGAGTGCAACATTTCAAGATAGGTAATTCTAAATCAAGTATTTATTTCAGTGATACTGACAACGACTAGCCAGGTTGATCCAGAATTAGCTCTTCTCATTTTACCAGCATTAAATAATGGCATTCTTTTATTGAGGTAATGAATAAATTGTTACAAAATAATTATGTAGCCCGGCGGTTGGGTGCATTTAACTTTTCTAGCCTTTTCCGTTCTTCCAGAAAGGCCATGGAGTGATGATAAAACTTTTAGAGAAAGGCTGTGCCCTTAATACCTGTAATCTAGCTAAAAGCTCATCTTTCAGTCCTATATGTAGCTCCGCCTGGTATCAAACAAACAATAGGTCACACATTATGCTGAAGACATTGATGATTGCATTTCTATCTCTTTCATTTCAGATGCTGCAATTGATACAAAGAAGTCACAATATACATCATAACCATCATAACAGAAAAAGAAGACCACACCTCATGGATGGCTCCAACAATGTGAACCGTAAGTGGCATACTATACTTGCCTGAAAATTCAACAAACCACCAGAAGACATACATGACAGGTAACAAAACCTGTAAAACATACATGTTTTTAACCAGTACATGTTTTTTTTCTTTTTCAGAATGTTTATTTGTTGCAGAATCCTCAGACGGAGAATAACGAATTTCTATAACATAGTACTATCACCACTGATGCACTTTGGAAATTGGAAATTGAACTCCAAAATGAGACAATTTTGAACATATTTGACGCAATCAACTGAAAAAATCAGGTGAATACATTTAAGTGATATTTTGAAACTTTGACCGTTTAATCCAGGAAGGGTCATACTGCATCATACTGAGAGCTATATCTTTGTCAAGTATAGCCTGTCAAGTATTGCCCTTCAAACAACTTTTATCTGCCCTAGAAACAGGGGAGGGAAAGGAGGGAGGGGGAGGGGGTTGTTATGCAACAAACAAGAGAGAAAAACTGACCTGAGGGGAAGTTCCAGTGATATGCACATATTTTTCAGGAAATTACCAACAAAAATACGAAATAGTAAATTGTATTTTTTAGGTCGAAAAGTCATCAAATCACCCCCTCTTTTATCAGGAATATTCAACAATTATGCAAGATGTCAATAGAATGTTTCAAATGTTTATTGAAACAAATATTTTCCAAGGGCTGTTTATTTTAAGAGACTGCATCATTTCCGAGTGCAACATTTCAAGATATTTAATTCTAGATCAAGTATTTATTTCAGCGATTCCAACAACAATGACTATCGAGGCTGATCCAGAATTAACTCTTCTCATTTTAACAGCATTAAACAATGGCATTCTTTTATTCAGCTAATGAATAAATTGTTGTAAAATAATTATGTGGCCCAGTGGTAGGGTGTATTTAAGTTTTCTAGCCTTTTCCATTCTTCCAGAAAAGCCATGTTGTGATGATAAAACTTTTAGAGAAAGGCTGTGAACTTAGTACCTGTACTCTAGCTAAAGTTCATCTTTCAGACCTACATGTAGCGCAGCCTGATATCGAACAAACAATATATCATAAATTATGCTGAGACATTGATGATTGCATCTCTCTCTCTTTCATTTCAGACGCTGCAATCGCTACAAAGAAGTCACAATATACATCATAACCATCAAAACAGAAAAAGAAAACCACTCGTCATGGATCGCTCCAACAATGCAAACAGTAAGTGGCATACTTTACTTGCCTCAAAACTCAACAAACCACCCGAACACATACATGACAGGTAAAAAATCCTTAAAAACATACATTTTTCTAACCAATACATGTTCTTTTTCTTTTTCAGAATGTCTTTTTGTTGCAGAATCCTCAAACGGAGAATAAAGAATTTCTATAACATAGTTCTATCACCACCGATGCACTTTGGAAATTGGAAATTTAACTCCAAAATGAGACAATTTTGAACATATTTGACGCAATCAACTGCGAAAATCAGGTGAATATATTTAAGTGATATTTTCAAACTTTGATGGTGTGCCGTTTAATGCAGGAAGGGTCATACTGCATCATACTGAGAGCTACATATTTGTCAAGTATAGCCCGTCAAGTATAGCCCTTCAGATAACTTTGTCTGCCATGAAAACAGGGGAGGGGGAGGGGAAGGGGGAAGGGGGGTGGGGAGGGAGTCAAGCAACAAACAAAAGAGAAAAATTGACCTGAAGGGAAGTTTCAGTGATGTGCAAATATTTTTTCAGGGAATTAACAACAAATATACGAAATAGTAAATTGTATTTGTAACGTCCAAAAGTCATCAAATCACCCCCTCTTTTATCAGGAATATTGAAGAATTATGCAAGATGTCAATAGAATGTTTCAAACGTTTATCGAAACAATATATTTTCCCACGGCTGTTTATTTTAAGAGATTTCATCATTTCCGAGTGCAACATTTCAAGATAGGTAATTCTAAATCAAGTATTTATTTCAGTGATACTGACAACGACTAGCCAGGTTGATCCAGAATTAGCTCTTCTCATTTTACCAGCATTAAATAATGGCATTCTTTTATTGAGGTAATGAATAAATTGTTACAAAATAATTATGTAGCCCGGCGGTTGGGTGCATTTAACTTTTCTAGCCTTTTCCGTTCTTCCAGAAAGGCCATGGAGTGATGATAAAACTTTTAGAGAAAGGCTGTGCCCTTAATACCTGTAATCTAGCTAAAAGCTCATCTTTCAGTCCTATATGTAGCTCCGCCTGGTATCAAACAAACAATAGGTCACACATTATGCTGAAGACATTGATGATTGCATTTCTATCTCTTTCATTTCAGATGCTGCAATTGATACAAAGAAGTCACAATATACATCATAACCATCATAACAGAAAAAGAAGACCACACCTCATGGATGGCTCCAACAATGTGAACCGTAAGTGGCATACTATACTTGCCTGAAAATTCAACAAACCACCAGAAGACATACATGACAGGTAACAAAACCTGTAAAACATACATGTTTTTAACCAGTACATGTTTTTTTTCTTTTTCAGAATGTTTATTTGTTGCAGAATCCTCAGACGGAGAATAACGAATTTCTATAACATAGTACTATCACCACTGATGCACTTTGGAAATTGGAAATTTAACTCCAAAATGAGACAATTTTGAACATATTTGACGCAATCAACTGAAAAAATCAGGTGAATACATTTAAGTGATATTTTGAAACTTTGACCGTTTAATCCAGGAAGGGTCATACTGCATCATACTGAGAGCTATATCTTTGTCAAGTATAGCCTGTCAAGTATTGCCCTTCAAACAACTTTTTTCTGCCCTAGAAACAGGGGAGGGAAAGGAGGGAGGGGGAGGGGGTCGTTATGCAACAAACAAGAGAGAAAAACTGACCTGAGGGGAAGTTCCAGTGATATGCACATATTTTTCAGGAAATTACCAACAAAAATACGAAATAGTAAATTGTATTTTTTAGGTCGAAAAGTCATCAAATCACCCCCTCTTTTATCAAGAATATTCAACAATTATGCAAGATGTCAATAGAATGTTTCAAATGTTTATTGAAACAAATATTTTCCAAGGGCTGTTTATTTTAAGAGACTGCATCATTTCCGAGTGCAACATTTCAAGATATTTAATTCTAGATCAAGTATTTATTTCAGCGATTCCAACAACAATGACTATCGAGGTTGATCCAGAATTAACTCTTCTCATTTTAACAGCATTAAACAATGGCATTCTTTTATTCAGCTAATGAATAAATTGTTGTAAAATAATTATGTGGCCCAGTGGTAGGGTGTATTTAAGTTTTCTAGCCTTTTCCATTCTTCCAGAAAAGCCATGTTGTGATGATAAAACTTTTAGAGAAAGGCTGTGAACTTAGTACCTGTACTCTAGCTAAAGTTCATCTTTCAGACCTACATGTAGCGCAGCCTGATATCGAACAAACAATATATCATAAATTATGCTGAGACATTGATGATTGCATCTCTCTCTCTTTCATTTCAGACGCTGCAATCGCTACAAAGAAGTCACAATATACATCATAACCATCAAAACAGAAAAAGAAAACCACTCGTCATGGATCGCTCCAACAATGCAAACAGTAAGTGGCATACTTTACTTGCCTCAAAACTCAACAAACCACCCGAAGACATACATGACAGGTAAAAAATCCTTAAAAACATACATTTTTCTAACCAATACATGTTCTTTTTCTTTTTCAGAATGTCTTTTTGTTGCAGAATCCTCAAACGGAGAATAAAGAATTTCTATAACATAGTTCTATCACCACCGATGCACTTTGGAAATTGGAAATTTAACTCCAAAATGAGACAATTTTGAACATATTTGACGCAATCAACTGCAAAAATCAGGTGAATATATTTAAGTGATATTTTCAAACTTTGATGGTGTGCCGTTTAATGCAGGAAGGGTCATACTGCATCATACTGAGAGCTACATATTTGTCAAGTATAGCCCGTCAAGTATAGCCCTTCAGATAACTTTGTCTGCCATGAAAACAGGGGAGGGGGGGGAAGGGGGAAGGGGGTTGGGGAGGGAGTCAAGCAACAAACAAAAGAGAAAAATTGACCTGAAGGGAAGTTTCAGTGATGTGCAAATATTTTTTCAGGGAATTAACAACAAATATACGAAATAGTAAATTGTATTTGTAACGTCCAAAAGTCATCAAATCACCCCCTCTTTTATCAGGAATATTGAAGAATTATGCAAGATGTCAATAGAATGTTTCAAATGTTTATTGAAACAAATATTTTCCAAGGGCTGTTTATTTTAAGAGACTGCATCATTTCCGAGTGCAACATTTCAAGATATTTAATTCTAGATCAAGTATTTATTTCAGCGATTCCAACAACAATGACTATCGAGGTTGATCCAGAATTAACTCTTCTCATTTTAACAGCATTAAACATTGGCATTCTTTTATTCAGCTAATGAATAAATTGTTATAAAATAATTATGTGGCCCAGTGGTAGGGTGTATTTAAGTTTTCTAGCCTTTTCCATTCTTCCAGAAAAGCCATGTTGTGATGATAAAACTTTTAGAGAAAGGCTGTGAACTTAGTACCTGTACTCTAGCTAAAGTTCATCTTTCAGACCTACATGTAGCGCAGCCTGATATCGAACAAACAATATATCATAAATTATGCTGAGACATTGATGATTGCATCTCTCTCTCTTTCATTTCAGACGCTGCAATCGCTACAAAGAAGTCACAATATACATCATAACCATCAAAACAGAAAAGGAAAACCACTCGTCATGGATCGCTGCAACAATGCAAACAGTAAGTGGCATACTTTACTTGCCTCAAAACTCAACAAACCACCCGAAGACATACATGACAGGTAAAAAATCCTTAAAAACATACATTTTTCTAACCAATACATGTTCTTTTTCTTTTTCAGAATGTCTTTTTGTTGCAGAATCCTCAAACGGAGAATAAAGAATTTCTATAACATAGTTCTATCACCACCGATGCACTTTGGAAATTGGAAATTTAACTCCAAAATGAGACAATTTTGAACATATTTGACGCAATCAACTGCGAAAATCAGGTGAATATATTTAAGTGATATTTTCAAACTTTGATGGTGTGCCGTTTAATGCAGGAAGGGTCATACTGCATCATACTGAGAGCTACATATTTGTCAAGTATAGCCCGTCAAGTATAGCCCTTCAGATAACTTTGTCTGCCATGAAAACAGGGGAGGGGGAGGGGAAGGGGGAAGGGGGTGGGGAGGGAGTCAAGCAACAAACAAAAGAGAAAAATTGACCTGAAGGGAAGTTTCAGTGATGTGCAAATATTTTTTCAGGGAATTAACAACAAATATACGAAATAGTAAATTGTATTTGTAACGTCCAAAAGTCATCAAATCACCCCCTCTTTTATCAGGAATATTGAAGAATTATGCAAGATGTCAATAGAATGTTTCAAACGTTTATCGAAACAATATATTTTCCCACGGCTGTTTATTTTAAGAGATTTCATCATTTCCGAGTGCAACATTTCAAGATAGGTAATTCTAAATCAAGTATTTATTTCAGTGATACTGACAACGACTAGCCAGGTTGATCCAGAATTAGCTCTTCTCATTTTACCAGCATTAAATAATGGCATTCTTTTATTGAGGTAATGAATAAATTGTTACAAAATAATTATGTAGCCCGGCGGTTGGGTGCATTTAACTTTTCTAGCCTTTTCCGTTCTTCCAGAAAGGCCATGGAGTGATGATAAAACTTTTAGAGAAAGGCTGTGCCCTTAATACCTGTAATCTAGCTAAAAGCTCATCTTTCAGTCCTATATGTAGCTCCGCCTGGTATCAAACAAACAATAGGTCACACATTATGCTGAAGACATTAATGATTGCATTTCTATCTCTTTCATTTCAGATGCTGCAATTGATACAAAGAAGTCACAATATACATCATATCCATCATAACAGAAAAAGAAGACCACACCTCATGGATGGCTCCAACAATGTGAACCGTAAGTGGCATACTATACTTGCCTGAAAATTCAACAAACCACCAGAAGACATACATGACAGGTAACAAAACCTGTAAAACATACATGTTTTTAACCAGTACATGTTTTTTTTCTTTTTCAGAATGTTTATTTGTTGCAGAATCCTCAGACGGAGAATAACGAATTTCTATAACATAGTACTATCACCACTGATGCACTTTGGAAATTGGAAATTTAACTCCAAAATGAGACAATTTTGAACATATTTGACGCAATCAACTGAAAAAATCAGGTGAATACATTTAAGTGATATTTTGAAACTTTGACCGTTTAATCCAGGAAGGGTCATACTGCATCATACTGAGAGCTATATCTTTGTCAAGTATAGCCTGTCAAGTATTGCCCTTCAAACAACTTTTTTCTGCCCTAGAAACAGGGGAGGGAAAGGAGGGAGGGGGAGGGGGTCGTTATGCAACAAACAAGAGAGAAAAACTGACCTGAGGGGAAGTTCCAGTGATATGCACATATTTTTCAGGAAATTACCAACAAAAATACGAAATAGTAAATTGTATTTTTTAGGTCGAAAAGTCATCAAATCACCCCCTCTTTTATCAAGAATATTCAACAATTATGCAAGATGTCAATAGAATGTTTCAAATGTTTATTGAAACAAATATTTTCCAAGGGCTGTTTATTTTAAGAGACTGCATCATTTCCGAGTGCAACATTTCAAGATATTTAATTCTAGATCAAGTATTTATTTCAGCGATTCCAACAACAATGACTATCGAGGTTGATCCAGAATTAACTCTTCTCATTTTAACAGCATTAAACAATGGCATTCTTTTATTCAGCTAATGAATAAATTGTTGTAAAATAATTATGTGGCCCAGTGGTAGGGTGTATTTAAGTTTTCTAGCCTTTTCCATTCTTCCAGAAAAGCCATGTTGTGATGATAAAACTTTTAGAGAAAGGCTGTGAACTTAGTACCTGTACTCTAGCTAAAGTTCATCTTTCAGACCTACATGTAGCGCAGCCTGATATCGAACAAACAATATATCATAAATTATGCTGAGACATTGATGATTGCATCTCTCTCTCTTTCATTTCAGACGCTGCAATCGCTACAAAGAAGTCACAATATACATCATAACCATCAAAACAGAAAAAGAAAACCACTCGTCATGGATCGCTCCAACAATGCAAACAGTAAGTGGCATACTTTACTTGCCTCAAAACTCAACAAACCACCCGAAGACATACATGACAGGTAAAAAATCCTTAAAAACATACATTTTTCTAACCAATACATGTTCTTTTTCTTTTTCAGAATGTCTTTTTGTTGCAGAATCCTCAAACGGAGAATAAAGAATTTCTATAACATAGTTCTATCACCACCGATGCACTTTGGAAATTGGAAATTTAACTCCAAAATGAGACAATTTTGAACATATTAGACGCAATCAACTGCAAAAATCAGGTGAATATATTTAAGTGATATTTTCAAACTTTGATGGTGTGCCGTTTAATGCAGGAAGGGTCATACTGCATCATACTGAGAGCTACATATTTGTCAAGTATAGCCCGTCAAGTATAGCCCTTCAGATAACTTTGTCTGCCATGAAAACAGGGGAGGGGGGGGGGGAAGGGGGAAGGGGGGGTGGGGAGGGAGTCAAGCAACAAACAAAAGAGAAAAATTGACCTGAAGGGAAGTTTCAGTGATGTGCAAATATTTTTTCAGGGAATTAACAACAAATATACGAAATAGTAAATTGTATTTGTAACGTCCAAAAGTCATCAAATCACCCCCTCTTTTATCAGGAATATTGAAGAATTATGCAAGATGTCAATAGAATGTTTCAAATGTTTATTGAAACAAATATTTTCCAAGGGCTGTTTATTTTAAGAGACTGCATCATTTCCGAGTGCAACATTTCAAGATAGGTAATTCTAAATCAAGTATTTATTTCAGTGATACTGACAACGACTAGCCAGGTTGATCCAGAATTAGCTCTTCTCATTTTACCAGCATTAAATAATGGCATTCTTTTATTGAGGTAATGAATAAATTGTTACAAAATAATTATGTAGCCCGGCGGTTGGGTGCATTTAACTTTTCTAGCCTTTTCCGTTCTTCCAGAAAGGCCATGGAGTGATGATAAAACTTTTAGAGAAAGGCTGTGCCCTTAATACCTGTAATCTAGCTAAAAGCTCATCTTTCAGTCCTATATGTAGCTCCGCCTGGTATCAAACAAACAATAGGTCACACATTATGCTGAAGACATTGATGATTGCATTTCTATCTCTTTCATTTCAGATGCTGCAATTGATACAAAGAAGTCACAATATACATCATAACCATCATAACAGAAAAAGAAGACCACACCTCATGGATGGCTCCAACAATGTGAACCGTAAGTGGCATACTATACTTGCCTGAAAATTCAACAAACCACCAGAAGACATACATGACAGGTAACAAAACCTGTAAAACATACATGTTTTTAACCAGTACATGTTTTTTTTCTTTTTCAGAATGTTTATTTGTTGCAGAATCCTCAGACGGAGAATAACGAATTTCTATAACATAGTACTATCACCACTGATGCACTTTGGAAATTGGAAATTTAACTCCAAAATGAGACAATTTTGAACATATTTGACGCAATCAACTGAAAAAATCAGGTGAATACATTTAAGTGATATTTTGAAACTTTGACCGTTTAATCCAGGAAGGGTCATACTGCATCATACTGAGAGCTATATCTTTGTCAAGTATAGCCTGTCAAGTATTGCCCTTCAAACAACTTTTTTCTGCCCTAGAAACAGGGGAGGGAAAGGAGGGAGGGGGAGGGGGTCGTTATGCAACAAACAAGAGAGAAAAACTGACCTGAGGGGAAGTTCCAGTGATATGCACATATTTTTCAGGAAATTACCAACAAAAATACGAAATAGTAAATTGTATTTTTTAGGTCGAAAAGTCATCAAATCACCCCCTCTTTTATCAAGAATATTCAACAATTATGCAAGATGTCAATAGAATGTTTCAAATGTTTATTGAAACAAATATTTTCCAAGGGCTGTTTATTTTAAGAGACTTCATCATTTCCGAGTGCAACATTTCAAGATATTTAATTCTAGATCAAGTATTTATTTCAGCGATTCCAACAACAATGACTATCGAGGCTGATCCAGAATTAACTCTTCTCATTTTAACAGCATTAAACAATGGCATTCTTTTATTCAGCTAATGAATAAATTGTTGTAAAATAATTATGTGGCCCAGTGGTAGGGTGTATTTAAGTTTTCTAGCCTTTTCCATTCTTCCAGAAAAGCCATGTTGTGATGATAAAACTTTTAGAGAAAGGCTGTGAACTTAGTACCTGTACTCTAGCTAAAGTTCATCTTTCAGACCTACATGTAGCGCAGCCTGATATCGAACAAACAATATATCATAAATTATGCTGAGACATTGATGATTGCATCTCTCTCTCTTTCATTTCAGACGCTGCAATCGCTACAAAGAAGTCACAATATACATCATAACCATCAAAACAGAAAAAGAAAACCACTCGTCATGGATCGCTCCAACAATGCAAACAGTAAGTGGCATACTTTACTTGCCTCAAAACTCAACAAACCACCCGAAGACATACATGACAGGTAAAAAATCCTTAAAAACATACATTTTTCTAACCAATACATGTTCTTTTTCTTTTTCAGAATGTCTTTTTGTTGCAGAATCCTCAAACGGAGAATAAAGAATTTCTATAACATAGTTCTATCACCACCGATGCACTTTGGAAATTGGAAATTTAACTCCAAAATGAGACAATTTTGAACATATTTGACGCAATCAACTGCGAAAATCAGGTGAATATATTTAAGTGATATTTTCAAACTTTGATGGTGTGCCGTTTAATGCAGGAAGGGTCATACTGCATCATACTGAGAGCTACATATTTGTCAAGTATAGCCCGTCAAGTATAGCCCTTCAGATAACTTTGTCTGCCATGAAAACAGGGGAGGGGGAGGGGAAGGGGGAAGGGGGGTGGGGAGGGAGTCAAGCAACAAACAAAAGAGAAAAATTGACCTGAAGGGAAGTTTCAGTGATGTGCAAATATTTTTTCAGGGAATTAACAACAAATATACGAAATAGTAAATTGTATTTGTAACGTCCAAAAGTCATCAAATCACCCCCTCTTTTATCAGGAACATTGAAGAATTATGCAAGATGTCAATAGAATGTTTCAAACGTTTATCGAAACAATATATTTTCCCACGGCTGTTTATTTTAAGAGATTTCATCATTTCCGAGTGCAACATTTCAAGATAGGTAATTCTAAATCAAGTATTTATTTCAGTGATACTGACAACGACTAGCCAAGTTGATCCAGAATTAGCTCTTCTCATTTTACCAGCATTAAATAATGGCATTCTTTTATTGAGGTAATGAATAAATTGTTACAAAATAATTATGTGGCCCGGCGGTTGGGTGCATTTAACTTTTCTAGCCTTTTCCGTTCTTCCAGAAAGGCCATGGAGTAATGATAAAACTTTTAGAGAAAGGCTGTGCCCTTAATACCTGTAATCTAGCTAAAAGCTCATCTTTCAGTCCTATATGTAGCTCCGCCTGGTATCAAACAAACAATAGGTCACACATTATGCTGAAGACATTGATGATTGCATTTCTATCTCTTTCATTTCAGATGCTGCAATTGATACAAAGAAGTCACAATATACATCATAACCATCATAACAGAAAAAGAAGACCACACCTCATGGATGGCTCCAACAATGTGAACCGTAAGTGGCATACTATACTTGCCTGAAAATTCAACAAACCACCAGAAGACATACATGACAGGTAACAAAACCTGTAAAACATACATGTTTTTAACCAGTACATGTTTTTTTTCTTTTTCAGAATGTTTATTTGTTGCAGAATCCTCAGACGGAGAATAACGAATTTCTATAACATAGTACTATCACCACCGATGCACTTTGGAAATTGGAAATTGAACTCCAAAATGAGACAATTTTGAACATATTTGACGCAATCAACTGAAAAAATCAGGTGAATACATTTAAGTGATATTTTGAAACTTTGACCGTTTAATCCAGGAAGGGTCAGACTGCATCATACTGAGAGCTATATCTTTGTCAAGTATAGCCTGTCAAGTATTGCCCTTCAAACAACTTTTATCTGCCCTAGAAACAGGGGAGGGAAAGGAGGGAGGGGGGGGGTTGTTATGCAACAAACAAGAGAGAAAAACTGACCTGAGGGGAAGTTCCAGTGATATGCACATATTTTTCAGGAAATTACCAACAAAAATACGAAATAGTAAATTGTATTTTTTAGGTCGAAAAGTCATCAAATCACCCCCTCTTTTATCAGGAATATTCAACAATTATGCAAGATGTCAATAGAATGTTTCAAATGTTTATTGAAACAAATATTTTCCAAGGGCTGTTTATTTTAAGAGACTGCATCATTTCCGAGTGCAACATTTCAAGATATTTAATTCTAGATCAAGTATTTATTTCAGCGATTCCAACAACAATGACTATCGAGGCTGATCCAGAATTAACTCTTCTCATTTTAACAGCATTAAACAATGGCATTCTTTTATTCAGCTAATGAATAAATTGTTGTAAAATAATTATGTGGCCCAGTGGTAGGGTGTATTTAAGTTTTCTAGCCTTTTCCATTCTTCCAGAAAAGCCATGTTGTGATGATAAAACTTTTAGAGAAAGGCTGTGAACTTAGTACCTGTACTCTAGCTAAAGTTCATCTTTCAGACCTACATGTAGCGCAGCCTGATATCGAACAAACAATATATCATAAATTATGCTGAGACATTGATGATTGCATCTCTCTCTCTTTCATTTCAGACGCTGCAATCGCTACAAAGAAGTCACAATATACATCATAACCATCAAAACAGAAAAAGAAAACCACTCGTCATGGATCGCTCCAACAATGCAAACAGTAAGTGGCATACTTTACTTGCCTCAAAACTCAACAAACCACCCGAACACATACATGACAGGTAAAAAATCCTTAAAAACATACATTTTTCTAACCAATACATGTTCTTTTTCTTTTTCAGAATGTCTTTTTGTTGCAGAATCCTCAAACGGAGAATAAAGAATTTCTATAACATAGTTCTATCACCACCGATGCACTTTGGAAATTGGAAATTTAACTCCAAAATGAGACAATTTTGAACATATTTGACGCAATCAACTGCGAAAATCAGGTGAATATATTTAAGTGATATTTTCAAACTTTGATGGTGTGCCGTTTAATGCAGGAAGGGTCATACTGCATCATACTGAGAGCTACATATTTGTCAAGTATAGCCCGTCAAGTATAGCCCTTCAGATAACTTTGTCTGCCATGAAAACAGGGGAGGGGGAGGGGAAGGGGGAAGGGGGGTGGGGAGGGAGTCAAGCAACAAACAAAAGAGAAAAATTGACCTGAAGGGAAGTTTCAGTGATGTGCAAATATTTTTTCAGGGAATTAACAACAAATATACGAAATAGTAAATTGTATTTGTAACGTCCAAAAGTCATCAAATCACCCCCTCTTTTATCAGGAATATTGAAGAATTATGCAAGATGTCAATAGAATGTTTCAAACGTTTATCGAAACAATATATTTTCCCACGGCTGTTTATTTTAAGAGATTTCATCATTTCCGAGTGCAACATTTCAAGATAGGTAATTCTAAATCAAGTATTTATTTCAGTGATACTGACAACGACTAGCCAGGTTGATCCAGAATTAGCTCTTCTCATTTTACCAGCATTAAATAATGGCATTCTTTTATTGAGGTAATGAATAAATTGTTACAAAATAATTATGTAGCCCGGCGGTTGGGTGCATTTAACTTTTCTAGCCTTTTCCGTTCTTCCAGAAAGGCCATGGAGTGATGATAAAACTTTTAGAGAAAGGCTGTGCCCTTAATACCTGTAATCTAGCTAAAAGCTCATCTTTCAGTCCTATATGTAGCTCCGCCTGGTATCAAACAAACAATAGGTCACACATTATGCTGAAGACATTGATGATTGCATTTCTATCTCTTTCATTTCAGATGCTGCAATTGATACAAAGAAGTCACAATATACATCATAACCATCATAACAGAAAAAGAAGACCACACCTCATGGATGGCTCCAACAATGTGAACCGTAAGTGGCATACTATACTTGCCTGAAAATTCAACAAACCACCAGAAGACATACATGACAGGTAACAAAACCTGTAAAACATACATGTTTTTAACCAGTACATGTTTTTTTTCTTTTTCAGAATGTTTATTTGTTGCAGAATCCTCAGACGGAGAATAACGAATTTCTATAACATAGTACTATCACCACTGATGCACTTTGGAAATTGGAAATTGAACTCCAAAATGAGACAATTTTGAACATATTTGACGCAATCAACTGAAAAAATCAGGTGAATACATTTAAGTGATATTTTGAAACTTTGACCGTTTAATCCAGGAAGGGTCATACTGCATCATACTGAGAGCTATATCTTTGTCAAGTATAGCCTGTCAAGTATTGCCCTTCAAACAACTTTTATCTGCCCTAGAAACAGGGGAGGGAAAGGAGGGAGGGGGAGGGGGTTGTTATGCAACAAACAAGAGAGAAAAACTGACCTGAGGGGAAGTTCCAGTGATATGCACATATTTTTCAGGAAATTACCAACAAAAATACGAAATAGTAAATTGTATTTTTTAGGTCGAAAAGTCATCAAATCACCCCCTCTTTTATCAGGAATATTCAACAATTATGCAAGATGTCAATAGAATGTTTCAAATGTTTATTGAAACAAATATTTTCCAAGGGCTGTTTATTTTAAGAGACTGCATCATTTCCGAGTGCAACATTTCAAGATATTTAATTCTAGATCAAGTATTTATTTCAGCGATTCCAACAACAATGACTATCGAGGCTGATCCAGAATTAACTCTTCTCATTTTAACAGCATTAAACAATGGCATTCTTTTATTCAGCTAATGAATAAATTGTTGTAAAATAATTATGTGGCCCAGTGGTAGGGTGTATTTAAGTTTTCTAGCCTTTTCCATTCTTCCAGAAAAGCCATGTTGTGATGATAAAACTTTTAGAGAAAGGCTGTGAACTTAGTACCTGTACTCTAGCTAAAGTTCATCTTTCAGACCTACATGTAGCGCAGCCTGATATCGAACAAACAATATATCATAAATTATGCTGAGACATTGATGATTGCATCTCTCTCTCTTTCATTTCAGACGCTGCAATCGCTACAAAGAAGTCACAATATACATCATAACCATCAAAACAGAAAAAGAAAACCACTCGTCATGGATCGCTCCAACAATGCAAACAGTAAGTGGCATACTTTACTTGCCTCAAAACTCAACAAACCACCCGAACACATACATGACAGGTAAAAAATCCTTAAAAACATACATTTTTCTAACCAATACATGTTCTTTTTCTTTTTCAGAATGTCTTTTTGTTGCAGAATCCTCAAACGGAGAATAAAGAATTTCTATAACATAGTTCTATCACCACCGATGCACTTTGGAAATTGGAAATTTAACTCCAAAATGAGACAATTTTGAACATATTTGACGCAATCAACTGCGAAAATCAGGTGAATATATTTAAGTGATATTTTCAAACTTTGATGGTGTGCCGTTTAATGCAGGAAGGGTCATACTGCATCATACTGAGAGCTACATATTTGTCAAGTATAGCCCGTCAAGTATAGCCCTTCAGATAACTTTGTCTGCCATGAAAACAGGGGAGGGGGAGGGGAAGGGGGAAGGGGGGTGGGGAGGGAGTCAAGCAACAAACAAAAGAGAAAAATTGACCTGAAGGGAAGTTTCAGTGATGTGCAAATATTTTTTCAGGGAATTAACAACAAATATACGAAATAGTAAATTGTATTTGTAACGTCCAAAAGTCATCAAATCACCCCCTCTTTTATCAGGAATATTGAAGAATTATGCAAGATGTCAATAGAATGTTTCAAACGTTTATCGAAACAATATATTTTCCCACGGCTGTTTATTTTAAGAGATTTCATCATTTCCGAGTGCAACATTTCAAGATAGGTAATTCTAAATCAAGTATTTATTTCAGTGATACTGACAACGACTAGCCAGGTTGATCCAGAATTAGCTCTTCTCATTTTACCAGCATTAAATAATGGCATTCTTTTATTGAGGTAATGAATAAATTGTTACAAAATAATTATGTAGCCCGGCGGTTGGGTGCATTTAACTTTTCTAGCCTTTTCCGTTCTTCCAGAAAGGCCATGGAGTGATGATAAAACTTTTAGAGAAAGGCTGTGCCCTTAATACCTGTAATCTAGCTAAAAGCTCATCTTTCAGTCCTATATGTAGCTCCGCCTGGTATCAAACAAACAATAGGTCACACATTATGCTGAAGACATTGATGATTGCATTTCTATCTCTTTCATTTCAGATGCTGCAATTGATACAAAGAAGTCACAATATACATCATAACCATCATAACAGAAAAAGAAGACCACACCTCATGGATGGCTCCAACAATGTGAACCGTAAGTGGCATACTATACTTGCCTGAAAATTCAACAAACCACCAGAAGACATACATGACAGGTAACAAAACCTGTAAAACATACATGTTTTTAACCAGTACATGTTTTTTTTCTTTTTCAGAATGTTTATTTGTTGCAGAATCCTCAGACGGAGAATAACGAATTTCTATAACATAGTACTATCACCACTGATGCACTTTGGAAATTGGAAATTGAACTCCAAAATGAGACAATTTTGAACATATTTGACGCAATCAACTGAAAAAATCAGGTGAATACATTTAAGTGATATTTTGAAACTTTGACCGTTTAATCCAGGAAGGGTCATACTGCATCATACTGAGAGCTATATCTTTGTCAAGTATAGCCTGTCAAGTATTGCCCTTCAAACAACTTTTATCTGCCCTAGAAACAGGGGAGGGAAAGGAGGGAGGGGGAGGGGGTTGTTATGCAACAAACAAGAGAGAAAAACTGACCTGAGGGGAAGTTCCAGTGATATGCACATATTTTTCAGGAAATTACCAACAAAAATACGAAATAGTAAATTGTATTTTTTAGGTCGAAAAGTCATCAAATCACCCCCTCTTTTATCAGGAATATTCAACAATTATGCAAGATGTCAATAGAATGTTTCAAATGTTTATTGAAACAAATATTTTCCAAGGGCTGTTTATTTTAAGAGACTGCATCATTTCCGAGTGCAACATTTCAAGATATTTAATTCTAGATCAAGTATTTATTTCAGCGATTCCAACAACAATGACTATCGAGGCTGATCCAGAATTAACTCTTCTCATTTTAACAGCATTAAACAATGGCATTCTTTTATTCAGCTAATGAATAAATTGTTGTAAAATAATTATGTGGCCCAGTGGTAGGGTGTATTTAAGTTTTCTAGCCTTTTCCATTCTTCCAGAAAAGCCATGTTGTGATGATAAAACTTTTAGAGAAAGGCTGTGAACTTAGTACCTGTACTCTAGCTAAAGTTCATCTTTCAGACCTACATGTAGCGCAGCCTGATATCGAACAAACAATATATCATAAATTATGCTGAGACATTGATGATTGCATCTCTCTCTCTTTCATTTCAGACGCTGCAATCGCTACAAAGAAGTCACAATATACATCATAACCATCAAAACAGAAAAAGAAAACCACTCGTCATGGATCGCTCCAACAATGCAAACAGTAAGTGGCATACTTTACTTGCCTCAAAACTCAACAAACCACCCGAACACATACATGACAGGTAAAAAATCCTTAAAAACATACATTTTTCTAACCAATACATGTTCTTTTTCTTTTTCAGAATGTCTTTTTGTTGCAGAATCCTCAAACGGAGAATAAAGAATTTCTATAACATAGTTCTATCACCACCGATGCACTTTGGAAATTGGAAATTTAACTCCAAAATGAGACAATTTTGAACATATTTGACGCAATCAACTGCGAAAATCAGGTGAATATATTTAAGTGATATTTTCAAACTTTGATGGTGTGCCGTTTAATGCAGGAAGGGTCATACTGCATCATACTGAGAGCTACATATTTGTCAAGTATAGCCCGTCAAGTATAGCCCTTCAGATAACTTTGTCTGCCATGAAAACAGGGGAGGGGGAGGGGAAGGGGGAAGGGGGGTGGGGAGGGAGTCAAGCAACAAACAAAAGAGAAAAATTGACCTGAAGGGAAGTTTCAGTGATGTGCAAATATTTTTTCAGGGAATTAACAACAAATATACGAAATAGTAAATTGTATTTGTAACGTCCAAAAGTCATCAAATCACCCCCTCTTTTATCAGGAATATTGAAGAATTATGCAAGATGTCAATAGAATGTTTCAAACGTTTATCGAAACAATATATTTTCCCACGGCTGTTTATTTTAAGAGATTTCATCATTTCCGAGTGCAACATTTCAAGATAGGTAATTCTAAATCAAGTATTTATTTCAGTGATACTGACAACGACTAGCCAGGTTGATCCAGAATTAGCTCTTCTCATTTTACCAGCATTAAATAATGGCATTCTTTTATTGAGGTAATGAATAAATTGTTACAAAATAATTATGTAGCCCGGCGGTTGGGTGCATTTAACTTTTCTAGCCTTTTCCGTTCTTCCAGAAAGGCCATGGAGTGATGATAAAACTTTTAGAGAAAGGCTGTGCCCTTAATACCTGTAATCTAGCTAAAAGCTCATCTTTCAGTCCTATATGTAGCTCCGCCTGGTATCAAACAAACAATAGGTCACACATTATGCTGAAGACATTGATGATTGCATTTCTATCTCTTTCATTTCAGATGCTGCAATTGATACAAAGAAGTCACAATATACATCATAACCATCATAACAGAAAAAGAAGACCACACCTCATGGATGGCTCCAACAATGTGAACCGTAAGTGGCATACTATACTTGCCTGAAAATTCAACAAACCACCAGAAGACATACATGACAGGTAACAAAACCTGTAAAACATACATGTTTTTAACCAGTACATGTTTTTTTTCTTTTTCAGAATGTTTATTTGTTGCAGAATCCTCAGACGGAGAATAACGAATTTCTATAACATAGTACTATCACCACTGATGCACTTTGGAAATTGGAAATTGAACTCCAAAATGAGACAATTTTGAACATATTTGACGCAATCAACTGAAAAAATCAGGTGAATACATTTAAGTGATATTTTGAAACTTTGACCGTTTAATCCAGGAAGGGTCATACTGCATCATACTGAGAGCTATATCTTTGTCAAGTATAGCCTGTCAAGTATTGCCCTTCAAACAACTTTTATCTGCCCTAGAAACAGGGGAGGGAAAGGAGGGAGGGGGAGGGGGTTGTTATGCAACAAACAAGAGAGAAAAACTGACCTGAGGGGAAGTTCCAGTGATATGCACATATTTTTCAGGAAATTACCAACAAAAATACGAAATAGTAAATTGTATTTTTTAGGTCGAAAAGTCATCAAATCACCCCCTCTTTTATCAGGAATATTCAACAATTATGCAAGATGTCAATAGAATGTTTCAAATGTTTATTGAAACAAATATTTTCCAAGGGCTGTTTATTTTAAGAGACTGCATCATTTCCGAGTGCAACATTTCAAGATATTTAATTCTAGATCAAGTATTTATTTCAGCGATTCCAACAACAATGACTATCGAGGCTGATCCAGAATTAACTCTTCTCATTTTAACAGCATTAAACAATGGCATTCTTTTATTCAGCTAATGAATAAATTGTTGTAAAATAATTATGTGGCCCAGTGGTAGGGTGTATTTAAGTTTTCTAGCCTTTTCCATTCTTCCAGAAAAGCCATGTTGTGATGATAAAACTTTTAGAGAAAGGCTGTGAACTTAGTACCTGTACTCTAGCTAAAGTTCATCTTTCAGACCTACATGTAGCGCAGCCTGATATCGAACAAACAATATATCATAAATTATGCTGAGACATTGATGATTGCATCTCTCTCTCTTTCATTTCAGACGCTGCAATCGCTACAAAGAAGTCACAATATACATCATAACCATCAAAACAGAAAAAGAAAACCACTCGTCATGGATCGCTCCAACAATGCAAACAGTAAGTGGCATACTTTACTTGCCTCAAAACTCAACAAACCACCCGAACACATACATGACAGGTAAAAAATCCTTAAAAACATACATTTTTCTAACCAATACATGTTCTTTTTCTTTTTCAGAATGTCTTTTTGTTGCAGAATCCTCAAACGGAGAATAAAGAATTTCTATAACATAGTTCTATCACCACCGATGCACTTTGGAAATTGGAAATTTAACTCCAAAATGAGACAATTTTGAACATATTTGACGCAATCAACTGCGAAAATCAGGTGAATATATTTAAGTGATATTTTCAAACTTTGATGGTGTGCCGTTTAATGCAGGAAGGGTCATACTGCATCATACTGAGAGCTACATATTTGTCAAGTATAGCCCGTCAAGTATAGCCCTTCAGATAACTTTGTCTGCCATGAAAACAGGGGAGGGGGAGGGGAAGGGGGAAGGGGGGTGGGGAGGGAGTCAAGCAACAAACAAAAGAGAAAAATTGACCTGAAGGGAAGTTTCAGTGATGTGCAAATATTTTTTCAGGGAATTAACAACAAATATACGAAATAGTAAATTGTATTTGTAACGTCCAAAAGTCATCAAATCACCCCCTCTTTTATCAGGAATATTGAAGAATTATGCAAGATGTCAATAGAATGTTTCAAACGTTTATCGAAACAATATATTTTCCCACGGCTGTTTATTTTAAGAGATTTCATCATTTCCGAGTGCAACATTTCAAGATAGGTAATTCTAAATCAAGTATTTATTTCAGTGATACTGACAACGACTAGCCAGGTTGATCCAGAATTAGCTCTTCTCATTTTACCAGCATTAAATAATGGCATTCTTTTATTGAGGTAATGAATAAATTGTTACAAAATAATTATGTAGCCCGGCGGTTGGGTGCATTTAACTTTTCTAGCCTTTTCCGTTCTTCCAGAAAGGCCATGGAGTGATGATAAAACTTTTAGAGAAAGGCTGTGCCCTTAATACCTGTAATCTAGCTAAAAGCTCATCTTTCAGTCCTATATGTAGCTCCGCCTGGTATCAAACAAACAATAGGTCACACATTATGCTGAAGACATTAATGATTGCATTTCTATCTCTTTCATTTCAGATGCTGCAATTGATACAAAGAAGTCACAATATACATCATATCCATCATAACAGAAAAAGAAGACCACACCTCATGGATGGCTCCAACAATGTGAACCGTAAGTGGCATACTATACTTGCCTGAAAATTCAACAAACCACCAGAAGACATACATGACAGGTAACAAAACCTGTAAAACATACATGTTTTTAACCAGTACATGTTTTTTTTCTTTTTCAGAATGTTTATTTGTTGCAGAATCCTCAGACGGAGAATAACGAATTTCTATAACATAGTACTATCACCACTGATGCACTTTGGAAATTGGAAATTTAACTCCAAAATGAGACAATTTTGAACATATTTGACGCAATCAACTGAAAAAATCAGGTGAATACATTTAAGTGATATTTTGAAACTTTGACCGTTTAATCCAGGAAGGGTCATACTGCATCATACTGAGAGCTATATCTTTGTCAAGTATAGCCTGTCAAGTATTGCCCTTCAAACAACTTTTTTCTGCCCTAGAAACAGGGGAGGGAAAGGAGGGAGGGGGAGGGGGTCGTTATGCAACAAACAAGAGAGAAAAACTGACCTGAGGGGAAGTTCCAGTGATATGCACATATTTTTCAGGAAATTACCAACAAAAATACGAAATAGTAAATTGTATTTTTTAGGTCGAAAAGTCATCAAATCACCCCCTCTTTTATCAAGAATATTCAACAATTATGCAAGATGTCAATAGAATGTTTCAAATGTTTATTGAAACAAATATTTTCCAAGGGCTGTTTATTTTAAGAGACTGCATCATTTCCGAGTGCAACATTTCAAGATATTTAATTCTAGATCAAGTATTTATTTTAGCGATTCCAACAACAATGACTATCGAGGTTGATCCAGAATTAACTCTTCTCATTTTAACAGCATTAAACAATGGCATTCTTTTATTCAGCTAATGAATAAATTGTTGTAAAATAATTATGTGGCCCAGTGGTAGGGTGTATTTAAGTTTTCTAGCCTTTTCCATTCTTCCAGAAAAGCCATGTTGTGATGATAAAACTTTTAGAGAAAGGCTGTGAACTTAGTACCTGTACTCTAGCTAAAGTTCATCTTTCAGACCTACATGTAGCGCAGCCTGATATCGAACAAACAATATATCATAAATTATGCTGAGACATTGATGATTGCATCTCTCTCTCTTTCATTTCAGACGCTGCAATCGCTACAAAGAAGTCACAATATACATCATAACCATCAAAACAGAAAAAGAAAACCACTCGTCATGGATCGCTCCAACAATGCAAACAGTAAGTGGCATACTTTACTTGCCTCAAAACTCAACAAACCACCCGAAGACATACATGACAGGTAAAAAATCCTTAAAAACATACATTTTTCTAACCAATACATGTTCTTTTTCTTTTTCAGAATGTCTTTTTGTTGCAGAATCCTCAAACGGAGAATAAAGAATTTCTATAACATAGTTCTATCACCACCGATGCACTTTGGAAATTGGAAATTTAACTCCAAAATGAGACAATTTTGAACATATTTGACGCAATCAACTGCAAAAATCAGGTGAATATATTTAAGTGATATTTTCAAACTTTGATGGTGTGCCGTTTAATGCAGGAAGGGTCATACTGCATCATACTGAGAGCTACATATTTGTCAAGTATAGCCCGTCAAGTATAGCCCTTCAGATAACTTTGTCTGCCATGAAAACAGGGGAGGGGGGGGGGGAAGGGGGAAGGGGGGTGGGGAGGGAGTCAAGCAACAAACAAAAGAGAAAAATTGACCTGAAGGGAAGTTTCAGTGATGTGCAAATATTTTTTCAGGGAATTAACAACAAATATACGAAATAGTAAATTGTATTTGTAACGTCCAAAAGTCATCAAATCACCCCCTCTTTTATCAGGAATATTGAAGAATTATGCAAGATGTCAATAGAATGTTTCAAATGTTTATTGAAACAAATATTTTCCAAGGGCTGTTTATTTTAAGAGACTGCATCATTTCCGAGTGCAACATTTCAAGATAGGTAATTCTAAATCAAGTATTTATTTCAGTGATACTGACAACGACTAGCCAGGTTGATCCAGAATTAGCTCTTCTCATTTTACCAGCATTAAATAATGGCATTCTTTTATTGAGGTAATGAATAAATTGTTACAAAATAATTATGTAGCCCGGCGGTTGGGTGCATTTAACTTTTCTAGCCTTTTCCGTTCTTCCAGAAAGGCCATGGAGTGATGATAAAACTTTTAGAGAAAGGCTGTGCCCTTAATACCTGTAATCTAGCTAAAAGCTCATCTTTCAGTCCTATATGTAGCTCCGCCTGGTATCAAACAAACAATAGGTCACACATTATGCTGAAGACATTGATGATTGCATTTCTATCTCTTTCATTTCAGATGCTGCAATTGATACAAAGAAGTCACAATATACATCATAACCATCATAACAGAAAAAGAAGACCACACCTCATGGATGGCTCCAACAATGTGAACCGTAAGTGGCATACTATACTTGCCTGAAAATTCAACAAACCACCAGAAGACATACATGACAGGTAACAAAACCTGTAAAACATACATGTTTTTAACCAGTACATGTTTTTTTTCTTTTTCAGAATGTTTATTTGTTGCAGAATCCTCAGACGGAGAATAACGAATTTCTATAACATAGTACTATCACCACTGATGCACTTTGGAAATTGGAAATTTAACTCCAAAATGAGACAATTTTGAACATATTTGACGCAATCAACTGAAAAAATCAGGTGAATACATTTAAGTGATATTTTGAAACTTTGACCGTTTAATCCAGGAAGGGTCATACTGCATCATACTGAGAGCTATATCTTTGTCAAGTATAGCCTGTCAAGTATTGCCCTTCAAACAACTTTTTTCTGCCCTAGAAACAGGGGAGGGAAAGGAGGGAGGGGGAGGGGGTCGTTATGCAACAAACAAGAGAGAAAAACTGACCTGAGGGGAAGTTCCAGTGATATGCACATATTTTTCAGGAAATTACCAACAAAAATACGAAATAGTAAATTGTATTTTTTAGGTCGAAAAGTCATCAAATCACCCCCTCTTTTATCAAGAATATTCAACAATTATGCAAGATGTCAATAGAATGTTTCAAATGTTTATTGAAACAAATATTTTCCAAGGGCTGTTTATTTTAAGAGACTGCATCATTTCCGAGTGCAACATTTCAAGATATTTAATTCTAGATCAAGTATTTATTTTAGCGATTCCAACAACAATGACTATCGAGGTTGATCCAGAATTAACTCTTCTCATTTTAACAGCATTAAACAATGGCATTCTTTTATTCAGCTAATGAATAAATTGTTGTAAAATAATTATGTGGCCCAGTGGTAGGGTGTATTTAAGTTTTCTAGCCTTTTCCATTCTTCCAGAAAAGCCATGTTGTGATGATAAAACTTTTAGAGAAAGGCTGTGAACTTAGTACCTGTACTCTAGCTAAAGTTCATCTTTCAGACCTACATGTAGCGCAGCCTGATATCGAACAAACAATATATCATAAATTATGCTGAGACATTGATGATTGCATCTCTCTCTCTTTCATTTCAGACGCTGCAATCGCTACAAAGAAGTCACAATATACATCATAACCATCAAAACAGAAAAAGAAAACCACTCGTCATGGATCGCTCCAACAATGCAAACAGTAAGTGGCATACTTTACTTGCCTCAAAACTCAACAAACCACCCGAAGACATACATGACAGGTAAAAAATCCTTAAAAACATACATTTTTCTAACCAATACATGTTCTTTTTCTTTTTCAGAATGTCTTTTTGTTGCAGAATCCTCAAACGGAGAATAAAGAATTTCTATAACATAGTTCTATCACCACCGATGCACTTTGGAAATTGGAAATTTAACTCCAAAATGAGACAATTTTGAACATATTTGACGCAATCAACTGCAAAAATCAGGTGAATATATTTAAGTGATATTTTCAAACTTTGATGGTGTGCCGTTTAATGCAGGAAGGGTCATACTGCATCATACTGAGAGCTACATATTTGTCAAGTATAGCCCGTCAAGTATAGCCCTTCAGATAACTTTGTCTGCCATGAAAACAGGGGAGGGGGGGGGGGAAGGGGGAAGGGGGGTGGGGAGGGAGTCAAGCAACAAACAAAAGAGAAAAATTGACCTGAAGGGAAGTTTCAGTGATGTGCAAATATTTTTTCAGGGAATTAACAACAAATATACGAAATAGTAAATTGTATTTGTAACGTCCAAAAGTCATCAAATCACCCCCTCTTTTATCAGGAATATTGAAGAATTATGCAAGATGTCAATAGAATGTTTCAAATGTTTATTGAAACAAATATTTTCCAAGGGCTGTTTATTTTAAGAGACTGCATCATTTCCGAGTGCAACATTTCAAGATAGGTAATTCTAAATCAAGTATTTATTTCAGTGATACTGACAACGACTAGCCAGGTTGATCCAGAATTAGCTCTTCTCATTTTACCAGCATTAAATAATGGCATTCTTTTATTGAGGTAATGAATAAATTGTTACAAAATAATTATGTAGCCCGGCGGTTGGGTGCATTTAACTTTTCTAGCCTTTTCCGTTCTTCCAGAAAGGCCATGGAGTGATGATAAAACTTTTAGAGAAAGGCTGTGCCCTTAATACCTGTAATCTAGCTAAAAGCTCATCTTTCAGTCCTATATGTAGCTCCGCCTGGTATCAAACAAACAATAGGTCACACATTATGCTGAAGACATTGATGATTGCATTTCTATCTCTTTCATTTCAGATGCTGCAATTGATACAAAGAAGTCACAATATACATCATAACCATCATAACAGAAAAAGAAGACCACACCTCATGGATGGCTCCAACAATGTGAACCGTAAGTGGCATACTATACTTGCCTGAAAATTCAACAAACCACCAGAAGACATACATGACAGGTAACAAAACCTGTAAAACATACATGTTTTTAACCAGTACATGTTTTTTTTCTTTTTCAGAATGTTTATTTGTTGCAGAATCCTCAGACGGAGAATAACGAATTTCTATAACATAGTACTATCACCACTGATGCACTTTGGAAATTGGAAATTTAACTCCAAAATGAGACAATTTTGAACATATTTGACGCAATCAACTGAAAAAATCAGGTGAATACATTTAAGTGATATTTTGAAACTTTGACCGTTTAATCCAGGAAGGGTCATACTGCATCATACTGAGAGCTATATCTTTGTCAAGTATAGCCTGTCAAGTATTGCCCTTCAAACAACTTTTTTCTGCCCTAGAAACAGGGGAGGGAAAGGAGGGAGGGGGAGGGGGTCGTTATGCAACAAACAAGAGAGAAAAACTGACCTGAGGGGAAGTTCCAGTGATATGCACATATTTTTCAGGAAATTACCAACAAAAATACGAAATAGTAAATTGTATTTTTTAGGTCGAAAAGTCATCAAATCACCCCCTCTTTTATCAAGAATATTCAACAATTATGCAAGATGTCAATAGAATGTTTCAAATGTTTATTGAAACAAATATTTTCCAAGGGCTGTTTATTTTAAGAGACTTCATCATTTCCGAGTGCAACATTTCAAGATATTTAATTCTAGATCAAGTATTTATTTCAGCGATTCCAACAACAATGACTATCGAGGCTGATCCAGAATTAACTCTTCTCATTTTAACAGCATTAAACAATGGCATTCTTTTATTCAGCTAATGAATAAATTGTTGTAAAATAATTATGTGGCCCAGTGGTAGGGTGTATTTAAGTTTTCTAGCCTTTTCCATTCTTCCAGAAAAGCCATGTTGTGATGATAAAACTTTTAGAGAAAGGCTGTGAACTTAGTACCTGTACTCTAGCTAAAGTTCATCTTTCAGACCTACATGTAGCGCAGCCTGATATCGAACAAACAATATATCATAAATTATGCTGAGACATTGATGATTGCATCTCTCTCTCTTTCATTTCAGACGCTGCAATCGCTACAAAGAAGTCACAATATACATCATAACCATCAAAACAGAAAAAGAAAACCACTCGTCATGGATCGCTCCAACAATGCAAACAGTAAGTGGCATACTTTACTTGCCTCAAAACTCAACAAACCACCCGAAGACATACATGACAGGTAAAAAATCCTTAAAAACATACATTTTTCTAACCAATACATGTTCTTTTTCTTTTTCAGAATGTCTTTTTGTTGCAGAATCCTCAAACGGAGAATAAAGAATTTCTATAACATAGTTCTATCACCACCGATGCACTTTGGAAATTGGAAATTTAACTCCAAAATGAGACAATTTTGAACATATTTGACGCAATCAACTGCGAAAATCAGGTGAATATATTTAAGTGATATTTTCAAACTTTGATGGTGTGCCGTTTAATGCAGGAAGGGTCATACTGCATCATACTGAGAGCTACATATTTGTCAAGTATAGCCCGTCAAGTATAGCCCTTCAGATAACTTTGTCTGCCATGAAAACAGGGGAGGGGGAGGGGAAGGGGGAAGGGGGGTGGGGAGGGAGTCAAGCAACAAACAAAAGAGAAAAATTGACCTGAAGGGAAGTTTCAGTGATGTGCAAATATTTTTTCAGGGAATTAACAACAAATATACGAAATAGTAAATTGTATTTGTAACGTCCAAAAGTCATCAAATCACCCCCTCTTTTATCAGGAACATTGAAGAATTATGCAAGATGTCAATAGAATGTTTCAAACGTTTATCGAAACAATATATTTTCCCACGGCTGTTTATTTTAAGAGATTTCATCATTTCCGAGTGCAACATTTCAAGATAGGTAATTCTAAATCAAGTATTTATTTCAGTGATACTGACAACGACTAGCCAAGTTGATCCAGAATTAGCTCTTCTCATTTTACCAGCATTAAATAATGGCATTCTTTTATTGAGGTAATGAATAAATTGTTACAAAATAATTATGTGGCCCGGCGGTTGGGTGCATTTAACTTTTCTAGCCTTTTCCGTTCTTCCAGAAAGGCCATGGAGTAATGATAAAACTTTTAGAGAAAGGCTGTGCCCTTAATACCTGTAATCTAGCTAAAAGCTCATCTTTCAGTCCTATATGTAGCTCCGCCTGGTATCAAACAAACAATAGGTCACACATTATGCTGAAGACATTGATGATTGCATTTCTATCTCTTTCATTTCAGATGCTGCAATTGATACAAAGAAGTCACAATATACATCATAACCATCATAACAGAAAAAGAAGACCACACCTCATGGATGGCTCCAACAATGTGAACCGTAAGTGGCATACTATACTTGCCTGAAAATTCAACAAACCACCAGAAGACATACATGACAGGTAACAAAACCTGTAAAACATACATGTTTTTAACCAGTACATGTTTTTTTTCTTTTTCAGAATGTTTATTTGTTGCAGAATCCTCAGACGGAGAATAACGAATTTCTATAACATAGTACTATCACCACCGATGCACTTTGGAAATTGGAAATTGAACTCCAAAATGAGACAATTTTGAACATATTTGACGCAATCAACTGAAAAAATCAGGTGAATACATTTAAGTGATATTTTGAAACTTTGACCGTTTAATCCAGGAAGGGTCAGACTGCATCATACTGAGAGCTATATCTTTGTCAAGTATAGCCTGTCAAGTATTGCCCTTCAAACAACTTTTATCTGCCCTAGAAACAGGGGAGGGAAAGGAGGGAGGGGGAGGGGGTTGTTATGCAACAAACAAGAGAGAAAAACTGACCTGAGGGGAAGTTCCAGTGATATGCACATATTTTTCAGGAAATTACCAACAAAAATACGAAATAGTAAATTGTATTTTTTAGGTCGAAAAGTCATCAAATCACCCCCTCTTTTATCAGGAATATTCAACAATTATGCAAGATGTCAATAGAATGTTTCAAATGTTTATTGAAACAAATATTTTCCAAGGGCTGTTTATTTTAAGAGACTGCATCATTTCCGAGTGCAACATTTCAAGATATTTAATTCTAGATCAAGTATTTATTTCAGCGATTCCAACAACAATGACTATCGAGGCTGATCCAGAATTAACTCTTCTCATTTTAACAGCATTAAACAATGGCATTCTTTTATTCAGCTAATGAATAAATTGTTGTAAAATAATTATGTGGCCCAGTGGTAGGGTGTATTTAAGTTTTCTAGCCTTTTCCATTCTTCCAGAAAAGCCATGTTGTGATGATAAAACTTTTAGAGAAAGGCTGTGAACTTAGTACCTGTACTCTAGCTAAAGTTCATCTTTCAGACCTACATGTAGCGCAGCCTGATATCGAACAAACAATATATCATAAATTATGCTGAGACATTGATGATTGCATCTCTCTCTCTTTCATTTCAGACGCTGCAATCGCTACAAAGAAGTCACAATATACATCATAACCATCAAAACAGAAAAAGAAAACCACTCGTCATGGATCGCTCCAACAATGCAAACAGTAAGTGGCATACTTTACTTGCCTCAAAACTCAACAAACCACCCGAACACATACATGACAGGTAAAAAATCCTTAAAAACATACATTTTTCTAACCAATACATGTTCTTTTTCTTTTTCAGAATGTCTTTTTGTTGCAGAATCCTCAAACGGAGAATAAAGAATTTCTATAACATAGTTCTATCACCACCGATGCACTTTGGAAATTGGAAATTTAACTCCAAAATGAGACAATTTTGAACATATTTGACGCAATCAACTGCGAAAATCAGGTGAATATATTTAAGTGATATTTTCAAACTTTGATGGTGTGCCGTTTAATGCAGGAAGGGTCATACTGCATCATACTGAGAGCTACATATTTGTCAAGTATAGCCCGTCAAGTATAGCCCTTCAGATAACTTTGTCTGCCATGAAAACAGGGGAGGGGGAGGGGAAGGGGGAAGGGGGGTGGGGAGGGAGTCAAGCAACAAACAAAAGAGAAAAATTGACCTGAAGGGAAGTTTCAGTGATGTGCAAATATTTTTTCAGGGAATTAACAACAAATATACGAAATAGTAAATTGTATTTGTAACGTCCAAAAGTCATCAAATCACCCCCTCTTTTATCAGGAATATTGAAGAATTATGCAAGATGTCAATAGAATGTTTCAAACGTTTATCGAAACAATATATTTTCCCACGGCTGTTTATTTTAAGAGATTTCATCATTTCCGAGTGCAACATTTCAAGATAGGTAATTCTAAATCAAGTATTTATTTCAGTGATACTGACAACGACTAGCCAGGTTGATCCAGAATTAGCTCTTCTCATTTTACCAGCATTAAATAATGGCATTCTTTTATTGAGGTAATGAATAAATTGTTACAAAATAATTATGTAGCCCGGCGGTTGGGTGCATTTAACTTTTCTAGCCTTTTCCGTTCTTCCAGAAAGGCCATGGAGTGATGATAAAACTTTTAGAGAAAGGCTGTGCCCTTAATACCTGTAATCTAGCTAAAAGCTCATCTTTCAGTCCTATATGTAGCTCCGCCTGGTATCAAACAAACAATAGGTCACACATTATGCTGAAGACATTGATGATTGCATTTCTATCTCTTTCATTTCAGATGCTGCAATTGATACAAAGAAGTCACAATATACATCATAACCATCATAACAGAAAAAGAAGACCACACCTCATGGATGGCTCCAACAATGTGAACCGTAAGTGGCATACTATACTTGCCTGAAAATTCAACAAACCACCAGAAGACATACATGACAGGTAACAAAACCTGTAAAACATACATGTTTTTAACCAGTACATGTTTTTTTTCTTTTTCAGAATGTTTATTTGTTGCAGAATCCTCAGACGGAGAATAACGAATTTCTATAACATAGTACTATCACCACTGATGCACTTTGGAAATTGGAAATTGAACTCCAAAATGAGACAATTTTGAACATATTTGACGCAATCAACTGAAAAAATCAGGTGAATACATTTAAGTGATATTTTGAAACTTTGACCGTTTAATCCAGGAAGGGTCATACTGCATCATACTGAGAGCTATATCTTTGTCAAGTATAGCCTGTCAAGTATTGCCCTTCAAACAACTTTTATCTGCCCTAGAAACAGGGGAGGGAAAGGAGGGAGGGGGAGGGGGTTGTTATGCAACAAACAAGAGAGAAAAACTGACCTGAGGGGAAGTTCCAGTGATATGCACATATTTTTCAGGAAATTACCAACAAAAATACGAAATAGTAAATTGTATTTTTTAGGTCGAAAAGTCATCAAATCACCCCCTCTTTTATCAGGAATATTCAACAATTATGCAAGATGTCAATAGAATGTTTCAAATGTTTATTGAAACAAATATTTTCCAAGGGCTGTTTATTTTAAGAGACTGCATCATTTCCGAGTGCAACATTTCAAGATATTTAATTCTAGATCAAGTATTTATTTCAGCGATTCCAACAACAATGACTATCGAGGCTGATCCAGAATTAACTCTTCTCATTTTAACAGCATTAAACAATGGCATTCTTTTATTCAGCTAATGAATAAATTGTTGTAAAATAATTATGTGGCCCAGTGGTAGGGTGTATTTAAGTTTTCTAGCCTTTTCCATTCTTCCAGAAAAGCCATGTTGTGATGATAAAACTTTTAGAGAAAGGCTGTGAACTTAGTACCTGTACTCTAGCTAAAGTTCATCTTTCAGACCTACATGTAGCGCAGCCTGATATCGAACAAACAATATATCATAAATTATGCTGAGACATTGATGATTGCATCTCTCTCTCTTTCATTTCAGACGCTGCAATCGCTACAAAGAAGTCACAATATACATCATAACCATCAAAACAGAAAAAGAAAACCACTCGTCATGGATCGCTCCAACAATGCAAACAGTAAGTGGCATACTTTACTTGCCTCAAAACTCAACAAACCACCCGAACACATACATGACAGGTAAAAAATCCTTAAAAACATACATTTTTCTAACCAATACATGTTCTTTTTCTTTTTCAGAATGTCTTTTTGTTGCAGAATCCTCAAACGGAGAATAAAGAATTTCTATAACATAGTTCTATCACCACCGATGCACTTTGGAAATTGGAAATTTAACTCCAAAATGAGACAATTTTGAACATATTTGACGCAATCAACTGCGAAAATCAGGTGAATATATTTAAGTGATATTTTCAAACTTTGATGGTGTGCCGTTTAATGCAGGAAGGGTCATACTGCATCATACTGAGAGCTACATATTTGTCAAGTATAACCCGTCAAGTATAGCCCTTCAGATAACTTTGTCTGCCATGAAAACAGGGGAGGGGGAGGGGAAGGGGGAAGGGGGGTGGGGAGGGAGTCAAGCAACAAACAAAAGAGAAAAATTGACCTGAAGGGAAGTTTCAGTGATGTGCAAATATTTTTTCAGGGAATTAACAACAAATATACGAAATAGTAAATTGTATTTGTAACGTCCAAAAGTCATCAAATCACCCCCTCTTTTATCAGGAATATTGAAGAATTATGCAAGATGTCAATAGAATGTTTCAAACGTTTATCGAAACAATATATTTTCCCACGGCTGTTTATTTTAAGAGATTTCATCATTTCCGAGTGCAACATTTCAAGATAGGTAATTCTAAATCAAGTATTTATTTCAGTGATACTGACAACGACTAGCCAGGTTGATCCAGAATTAGCTCTTCTCATTTTACCAGCATTAAATAATGGCATTCTTTTATTGAGGTAATGAATAAATTGTTACAAAATAATTATGTAGCCCGGCGGTTGGGTGCATTTAACTTTTCTAGCCTTTTCCGTTCTTCCAGAAAGGCCATGGAGTGATGATAAAACTTTTAGAGAAAGGCTGTGCCCTTAATACCTGTAATCTAGCTAAAAGCTCATCTTTCAGTCCTATATGTAGCTCCGCCTGGTATCAAACAAACAATAGGTCACACATTATGCTGAAGACATTGATGATTGCATTTCTATCTCTTTCATTTCAGATGCTGCAATTGATACAAAGAAGTCACAATATACATCATAACCATCATAACAGAAAAAGAAGACCACACCTCATGGATGGCTCCAACAATGTGAACCGTAAGTGGCATACTATACTTGCCTGAAAATTCAACAAACCACCAGAAGACATACATGACAGGTAACAAAACCTGTAAAACATACATGTTTTTAACCAGTACATGTTTTTTTTCTTTTTCAGAATGTTTATTTGTTGCAGAATCCTCAGACGGAGAATAACGAATTTCTATAACATAGTACTATCACCACTGATGCACTTTGGAAATTGGAAATTGAACTCCAAAATGAGACAATTTTGAACATATTTGACGCAATCAACTGAAAAAATCAGGTGAATACATTTAAGTGATATTTTGAAACTTTGACCGTTTAATCCAGGAAGGGTCATACTGCATCATACTGAGAGCTATATCTTTGTCAAGTATAGCCTGTCAAGTATTGCCCTTCAAACAACTTTTATCTGCCCTAGAAACAGGGGAGGGAAAGGAGGGAGGGGGAGGGGGTTGTTATGCAACAAACAAGAGAGAAAAACTGACCTGAGGGGAAGTTCCAGTGATATGCACATATTTTTCAGGAAATTACCAACAAAAATACGAAATAGTAAATTGTATTTTTTAGGTCGAAAAGTCATCAAATCACCCCCTCTTTTATCAGGAATATTCAACAATTATGCAAGATGTCAATAGAATGTTTCAAATGTTTATTGAAACAAATATTTTCCAAGGGCTGTTTATTTTAAGAGACTGCATCATTTCCGAGTGCAACATTTCAAGATATTTAATTCTAGATCAAGTATTTATTTCAGCGATTCCAACAACAATGACTATCGAGGCTGATCCAGAATTAACTCTTCTCATTTTAACAGCATTAAACAATGGCATTCTTTTATTCAGCTAATGAATAAATTGTTGTAAAATAATTATGTGGCCCAGTGGTAGGGTGTATTTAAGTTTTCTAGCCTTTTCCATTCTTCCAGAAAAGCCATGTTGTGATGATAAAACTTTTAGAGAAAGGCTGTGAACTTAGTACCTGTACTCTAGCTAAAGTTCATCTTTCAGACCTACATGTAGCGCAGCCTGATATCGAACAAACAATATATCATAAATTATGCTGAGACATTGATGATTGCATCTCTCTCTCTTTCATTTCAGACGCTGCAATCGCTACAAAGAAGTCACAATATACATCATAACCATCAAAACAGAAAAAGAAAACCACTCGTCATGGATCGCTCCAACAATGCAAACAGTAAGTGGCATACTTTACTTGCCTCAAAACTCAACAAACCACCCGAACACATACATGACAGGTAAAAAATCCTTAAAAACATACATTTTTCTAACCAATACATGTTCTTTTTCTTTTTCAGAATGTCTTTTTGTTGCAGAATCCTCAAACGGAGAATAAAGAATTTCTATAACATAGTTCTATCACCACCGATGCACTTTGGAAATTGGAAATTTAACTCCAAAATGAGACAATTTTGAACATATTTGACGCAATCAACTGCGAAAATCAGGTGAATATATTTAAGTGATATTTTCAAACTTTGATGGTGTGCCGTTTAATGCAGGAAGGGTCATACTGCATCATACTGAGAGCTACATATTTGTCAAGTATAACCCGTCAAGTATAGCCCTTCAGATAACTTTGTCTGCCATGAAAACAGGGGAGGGGGAGGGGAAGGGGGAAGGGGGGGTGGGGAGGGAGTCAAGCAACAAACAAAAGAGAAAAATTGACCTGAAGGGAAGTTTCAGTGATGTGCAAATATTTTTTCAGGGAATTAACAACAAATATACGAAATAGTAAATTGTATTTGTAACGTCCAAAAGTCATCAAATCACCCCCTCTTTTATCAGGAATATTGAAGAATTATGCAAGATGTCAATAGAATGTTTCAAACGTTTATCGAAACAATATATTTTCCCACGGCTGTTTATTTTAAGAGATTTCATCATTTCCGAGTGCAACATTTCAAGATAGGTAATTCTAAATCAAGTATTTATTTCAGTGATACTGACAACGACTAGCCAGGTTGATCCAGAATTAGCTCTTCTCATTTTACCAGCATTAAATAATGGCATTCTTTTATTGAGGTAATGAATAAATTGTTACAAAATAATTATGTAGCCCGGCGGTTGGGTGCATTTAACTTTTCTAGCCTTTTCCGTTCTTCCAGAAAGGCCATGGAGTGATGATAAAACTTTTAGAGAAAGACTGTGCCCTTAATACCTGTAATCTAGCTAAAAGCTCATCTTTCAGTCCTATATGTAGCTCCGCCTGGTATCAAACAAACAATAGGTCACACATTATGCTGAAGACATTGATGATTGCATTTCTATCTCTTTCATTTCAGATGCTGCAATTGATACAAAGAAGTCACAATATACATCATAACCATCATAACAGAAAAAGAAGACCACACCTCATGGATGGCTCCAACAATGTGAACCGTAAGTGGCATACTATACTTGCCTGAAAATTCAACAAACCACCAGAAGACATACATGACAGGTAACAAAACCTGTAAAACATACATGTTTTTAACCAGTACATGTTTTTTTTCTTTTTCAGAATGTTTATTTGTTGCAGAATCCTCAGACGGAGAATAACGAATTTCTATAACATAGTACTATCACCACTGATGCACTTTGGAAATTGGAAATTGAACTCCAAAATGAGACAATTTTGAACATATTTGACGCAATCAACTGAAAAAATCAGGTGAATACATTTAAGTGATATTTTGAAACTTTGACCGTTTAATCCAGGAAGGGTCATACTGCATCATACTGAGAGCTATATCTTTGTCAAGTATAGCCTGTCAAGTATTGCCCTTCAAACAACTTTTATCTGCCCTAGAAACAGGGGAGGGAAAGGAGGGAGGGGGAGGGGGTTGTTATGCAACAAACAAGAGAGAAAAACTGACCTGAGGGGAAGTTCCAGTGATATGCACATATTTTTCAGGAAATTACCAACAAAAATACGAAATAGTAAATTGTATTTTTTAGGTCGAAAAGTCATCAAATCACCCCCTCTTTTATCAGGAATATTCAACAATTATGCAAGATGTCAATAGAATGTTTCAAATGTTTATTGAAACAAATATTTTCCAAGGGCTGTTTATTTTAAGAGACTGCATCATTTCCGAGTGCAACATTTCAAGATATTTAATTCTAGATCAAGTATTTATTTCAGCGATTCCAACAACAATGACTATCGAGGCTGATCCAGAATTAACTCTTCTCATTTTAACAGCATTAAACAATGGCATTCTTTTATTCAGCTAATGAATAAATTGTTGTAAAATAATTATGTGGCCCAGTGGTAGGGTGTATTTAAGTTTTCTAGCCTTTTCCATTCTTCCAGAAAAGCCATGTTGTGATGATAAAACTTTTAGAGAAAGGCTGTGAACTTAGTACCTGTACTCTAGCTAAAGTTCATCTTTCAGACCTACATGTAGCGCAGCCTGATATCGAACAAACAATATATCATAAATTATGCTGAGACATTGATGATTGCATCTCTCTCTCTTTCATTTCAGACGCTGCAATCGCTACAAAGAAGTCACAATATACATCATAACCATCAAAACAGAAAAAGAAAACCACTCGTCATGGATCGCTCCAACAATGCAAACAGTAAGTGGCATACTTTACTTGCCTCAAAACTCAACAAACCACCCGAACACATACATGACAGGTAAAAAATCCTTAAAAACATACATTTTTCTAACCAATACATGTTCTTTTTCTTTTTCAGAATGTCTTTTTGTTGCAGAATCCTCAAACGGAGAATAAAGAATTTCTATAACATAGTTCTATCACCACCGATGCACTTTGGAAATTGGAAATTTAACTCCAAAATGAGACAATTTTGAACATATTTGACGCAATCAACTGCGAAAATCAGGTGAATATATTTAAGTGATATTTTCAAACTTTGATGGTGTGCCGTTTAATGCAGGAAGGGTCATACTGCATCATACTGAGAGCTACATATTTGTCAAGTATAGCCCGTCAAGTATAGCCCTTCAGATAACTTTGTCTGCCATGAAAACAGGGGAGGGGGAGGGGAAGGGGGAAGGGGGGTGGGGAGGGAGTCAAGCAACAAACAAAAGAGAAAAATTGACCTGAAGGGAAGTTTCAGTGATGTGCAAATATTTTTTCAGGGAATTAACAACAAATATACGAAATAGTAAATTGTATTTGTAACGTCCAAAAGTCATCAAATCACCCCCTCTTTTATCAGGAATATTGAAGAATTATGCAAGATGTCAATAGAATGTTTCAAACGTTTATCGAAACAATATATTTTCCCACGGCTGTTTATTTTAAGAGATTTCATCATTTCCGAGTGCAACATTTCAAGATAGGTAATTCTAAATCAAGTATTTATTTCAGTGATACTGACAACGACTAGCCAGGTTGATCCAGAATTAGCTCTTCTCATTTTACCAGCATTAAATAATGGCATTCTTTTATTGAGGTAATGAATAAATTGTTACAAAATAATTATGTAGCCCGGCGGTTGGGTGCATTTAACTTTTCTAGCCTTTTCCGTTCTTCCAGAAAGGCCATGGAGTGATGATAAAACTTTTAGAGAAAGGCTGTGCCCTTAATACCTGTAATCTAGCTAAAAGCTCATCTTTCAGTCCTATATGTAGCTCCGCCTGGTATCAAACAAACAATAGGTCACACATTATGCTGAAGACATTGATGATTGCATTTCTATCTCTTTCATTTCAGATGCTGCAATTGATACAAAGAAGTCACAATATACATCATAACCATCATAACAGAAAAAGAAGACCACACCTCATGGATGGCTCCAACAATGTGAACCGTAAGTGGCATACTATACTTGCCTGAAAATTCAACAAACCACCAGAAGACATACATGACAGGTAACAAAACCTGTAAAACATACATGTTTTTAACCAGTACATGTTTTTTTTCTTTTTCAGAATGTTTATTTGTTGCAGAATCCTCAGACGGAGAATAACGAATTTCTATAACATAGTACTATCACCACTGATGCACTTTGGAAATTGGAAATTTAACTCCAAAATGAGACAATTTTGAACATATTTGACGCAATCAACTGAAAAAATCAGGTGAATACATTTAAGTGATATTTTGAAACTTTGACCGTTTAATCCAGGAAGGGTCATACTGCATCATACTGAGAGCTATATCTTTGTCAAGTATAGCCTGTCAAGTATTGCCCTTCAAACAACTTTTTTCTGCCCTAGAAACAGGGGAGGGAAAGGAGGGAGGGGGAGGGGGTCGTTATGCAACAAACAAGAGAGAAAAACTGACCTGAGGGGAAGTTCCAGTGATATGCACATATTTTTCAGGAAATTACCAACAAAAATACGAAATAGTAAATTGTATTTTTTAGGTCGAAAAGTCATCAAATCACCCCCTCTTTTATCAAGAATATTCAACAATTATGCAAGATGTCAATAGAATGTTTCAAATGTTTATTGAAACAAATATTTTCCAAGGGCTGTTTATTTTAAGAGACTGCATCATTTCCGAGTGCAACATTTCAAGATATTTAATTCTAGATCAAGTATTTATTTCAGCGATTCCAACAACAATGACTATCGAGGTTGATCCAGAATTAACTCTTCTCATTTTAACAGCATTAAACAATGGCATTCTTTTATTCAGCTAATGAATAAATTGTTGTAAAATAATTATGTGGCCCAGTGGTAGGGTGTATTTAAGTTTTCTAGCCTTTTCCATTCTTCCAGAAAAGCCATGTTGTGATGATAAAACTTTTAGAGAAAGGCTGTGAACTTAGTACCTGTACTCTAGCTAAAGTTCATCTTTCAGACCTACATGTAGCGCAGCCTGATATCGAACAAACAATATATCATAAATTATGCTGAGACATTGATGATTGCATCTCTCTCTCTTTCATTTCAGACGCTGCAATCGCTACAAAGAAGTCACAATATACATCATAACCATCAAAACAGAAAAAGAAAACCACTCGTCATGGATCGCTCCAACAATGCAAACAGTAAGTGGCATACTTTACTTGCCTCAAAACTCAACAAACCACCCGAAGACATACATGACAGGTAAAAAATCCTTAAAAACATACATTTTTCTAACCAATACATGTTCTTTTTCTTTTTCAGAATGTCTTTTTGTTGCAGAATCCTCAAACGGAGAATAAAGAATTTCTATAACATAGTTCTATCACCACCGATGCACTTTGGAAATTGGAAATTTAACTCCAAAATGAGACAATTTTGAACATATTTGACGCAATCAACTGCAAAAATCAGGTGAATATATTTAAGTGATATTTTCAAACTTTGATGGTGTGCCGTTTAATGCAGGAAGGGTCATACTGCATCATACTGAGAGCTACATATTTGTCAAGTATAGCCCGTCAAGTATAGCCCTTCAGATAACTTTGTCTGCCATGAAAACAGGGGAGGGGGGGGAAGGGGGAAGGGGGGTGGGGAGGGAGTCAAGCAACAAACAAAAGAGAAAAATTGACCTGAAGGGAAGTTTCAGTGATGTGCAAATATTTTTTCAGGGAATTAACAACAAATATACGAAATAGTAAATTGTATTTGTAACGTCCAAAAGTCATCAAATCACCCCCTCTTTTATCAGGAATATTGAAGAATTATGCAAGATGTCAATAGAATGTTTCAAATGTTTATTGAAACAAATATTTTCCAAGGGCTGTTTATTTTAAGAGACTGCATCATTTCCGAGTGCAACATTTCAAGATATTTAATTCTAGATCAAGTATTTATTTCAGCGATTCCAACAACAATGACTATCGAGGTTGATCCAGAATTAACTCTTCTCATTTTAACAGCATTAAACATTGGCATTCTTTTATTCAGCTAATGAATAAATTGTTATAAAATAATTATGTGGCCCAGTGGTAGGGTGTATTTAAGTTTTCTAGCCTTTTCCATTCTTCCAGAAAAGCCATGTTGTGATGATAAAACTTTTAGAGAAAGGCTGTGAACTTAGTACCTGTACTCTAGCTAAAGTTCATCTTTCAGACCTACATGTAGCGCAGCCTGATATCGAACAAACAATATATCATAAATTATGCTGAGACATTGATGATTGCATCTCTCTCTGTTTCATTTCAGACGCTGCAATCGCTACAAAGAAGTCACAATATACATCATAACCATCAAAACAGAAAAGGAAAACCACTCGTCATGGATCGCTGCAACAATGCAAACAGTAAGTGGCATACTTTACTTGCCTCAAAACTCAACAAACCACCCGAAGACATACATGACAGGTAAAAAATCCTTAAAAACATACATTTTTCTAACCAATACATGTTCTTTTTCTTTTTCAGAATGTCTTTTTGTTGCAGAATCCTCAAACGGAGAATAAAGAATTTCTATAACATAGTTCTATCACCACCGATGCACTTTGGAAATTGGAAATTTAACTCCAAAATGAGACAATTTTGAACATATTTGACGCAATCAACTGCGAAAATCAGGTGAATATATTTAAGTGATATTTTCAAACTTTGATGGTGTGCCGTTTAATGCAGGAAGGGTCATACTGCATCATACTGAGAGCTACATATTTGTCAAGTATAGCCCGTCAAGTATAGCCCTTCAGATAACTTTGTCTGCCATGAAAACAGGGGAGGGGGAGGGGAAGGGGGAAGGGGGGTGGGGAGGGAGTCAAGCAACAAACAAAAGAGAAAAATTGACCTGAAGGGAAGTTTCAGTGATGTGCAAATATTTTTTCAGGGAATTAACAACAAATATACGAAATAGTAAATTGTATTTGTAACGTCCAAAAGTCATCAAATCACCCCCTCTTTTATCAGGAATATTGAAGAATTATGCAAGATGTCAATAGAATGTTTCAAACGTTTATCGAAACAATATATTTTCCCACGGCTGTTTATTTTAAGAGATTTCATCATTTCCGAGTGCAACATTTCAAGATAGGTAATTCTAAATCAAGTATTTATTTCAGTGATACTGACAACGACTAGCCAGGTTGATCCAGAATTAGCTCTTCTCATTTTACCAGCATTAAATAATGGCATTCTTTTATTGAGGTAATGAATAAATTGTTACAAAATAATTATGTAGCCCGGCGGTTGGGTGCATTTAACTTTTCTAGCCTTTTCCGTTCTTCCAGAAAGGCCATGGAGTGATGATAAAACTTTTAGAGAAAGGCTGTGCCCTTAATACCTGTAATCTAGCTAAAAGCTCATCTTTCAGTCCTATATGTAGCTCCGCCTGGTATCAAACAAACAATAGGTCACACATTATGCTGAAGACATTAATGATTGCATTTCTATCTCTTTCATTTCAGATGCTGCAATTGATACAAAGAAGTCACAATATACATCATATCCATCATAACAGAAAAAGAAGACCACACCTCATGGATGGCTCCAACAATGTGAACCGTAAGTGGCATACTATACTTGCCTGAAAATTCAACAAACCACCAGAAGACATACATGACAGGTAACAAAACCTGTAAAACATACATGTTTTTAACCAGTACATGTTTTTTTTCTTTTTCAGAATGTTTATTTGTTGCAGAATCCTCAGACGGAGAATAACGAATTTCTATAACATAGTACTATCACCACTGATGCACTTTGGAAATTGGAAATTTAACTCCAAAATGAGACAATTTTGAACATATTTGACGCAATCAACTGAAAAAATCAGGTGAATACATTTAAGTGATATTTTGAAACTTTGACCGTTTAATCCAGGAAGGGTCATACTGCATCATACTGAGAGCTATATCTTTGTCAAGTATAGCCTGTCAAGTATTGCCCTTCAAACAACTTTTTTCTGCCCTAGAAACAGGGGAGGGAAAGGAGGGAGGGGGAGGGGGTCGTTATGCAACAAACAAGAGAGAAAAACTGACCTGAGGGGAAGTTCCAGTGATATGCACATATTTTTCAGGAAATTACCAACAAAAATACGAAATAGTAAATTGTATTTTTTAGGTCGAAAAGTCATCAAATCACCCCCTCTTTTATCAAGAATATTCAACAATTATGCAAGATGTCAATAGAATGTTTCAAATGTTTATTGAAACAAATATTTTCCAAGGGCTGTTTATTTTAAGAGACTGCATCATTTCCGAGTGCAACATTTCAAGATATTTAATTCTAGATCAAGTATTTATTTCAGCGATTCCAACAACAATGACTATCGAGGTTGATCCAGAATTAACTCTTCTCATTTTAACAGCATTAAACAATGGCATTCTTTTATTCAGCTAATGAATAAATTGTTGTAAAATAATTATGTGGCCCAGTGGTAGGGTGTATTTAAGTTTTCTAGCCTTTTCCATTCTTCCAGAAAAGCCATGTTGTGATGATAAAACTTTTAGAGAAAGGCTGTGAACTTAGTACCTGTACTCTAGCTAAAGTTCATCTTTCAGACCTACATGTAGCGCAGCCTGATATCGAACAAACAATATATCATAAATTATGCTGAGACATTGATGATTGCATCTCTCTCTCTTTCATTTCAGACGCTGCAATCGCTACAAAGAAGTCACAATATACATCATAACCATCAAAACAGAAAAAGAAAACCACTCGTCATGGATCGCTCCAACAATGCAAACAGTAAGTGGCATACTTTACTTGCCTCAAAACTCAACAAACCACCCGAAGACATACATGACAGGTAAAAAATCCTTAAAAACATACATTTTTCTAACCAATACATGTTCTTTTTCTTTTTCAGAATGTCTTTTTGTTGCAGAAACCTCAAACGGAGAATAAAGAATTTCTATAACATAGTTCTATCACCACCGATGCACTTTGGAAATTGGAAATTTAACTCCAAAATGAGACAATTTTGAACATATTTGACGCAATCAACTGCAAAAATCAGGTGAATATATTTAAGTGATATTTTCAAACTTTGATGGTGTGCCGTTTAATGCAGGAAGGGTCATACTGCATCATACTGAGAGCTACATATTTGTCAAGTATAGCCCGTCAAGTATAGCCCTTCAGATAACTTTGTCTGCCATGAAAACAGGGGAGGGGGGGGGGGAAGGGGGAAGGGGGGTGGGGAGGGAGTCAAGCAACAAACAAAAGAGAAAAATTGACCTGAAGGGAAGTTTCAGTGATGTGCAAATATTTTTTCAGGGAATTAACAACAAATATACGAAATAGTAAATTGTATTTGTAACGTCCAAAAGTCATCAAATCACCCCCTCTTTTATCAGGAATATTGAAGAATTATGCAAGATGTCAATAGAATGTTTCAAATGTTTATTGAAACAAATATTTTCCAAGGGCTGTTTATTTTAAGAGACTGCATCATTTCCGAGTGCAACATTTCAAGATATTTAATTCTAGATCAAGTATTTATTTCAGCGATTCCAACAACAATGACTATCGAGGTTGATCCAGAATTAACTCTTCTCATTTTAACAGCATTAAACATTGGCATTCTTTTATTCAGCTAATGAATAAATTGTTATAAAATAATTATGTGGCCCAGTGGTAGGGTGTATTTAAGTTTTCTAGCCTTTTCCATTCTTCCAGAAAAGCCATGTTGTGATGATAAAACTTTTAGAGAAAGGCTGTGAACTTAGTACCTGTACTCTAGCTAAAGTTCATCTTTCAGACCTACATGTAGCGCAGCCTGATATCGAACAAACAATATATCATAAATTATACTGAGACATTGATGATTGCATCTCTCTCTCTTTCATTTCAGACGCTGCAATCGCTACAAAGAAGTCACAATATACATCATAACCATCAAAACAGAAAAGGAAAACCACTCGTCATGGATCGCTGCAACAATGCAAACAGTAAGTGGCATACTTTACTTGCCTCAAAACTCAACAAACCACCCGAAGACATACATGACAGGTAAAAAATCCTTAAAAACATACATTTTTCTAACCAATACATGTTCTTTTTCTTTTTCAGAATGTCTTTTTGTTGCAGAATCCTCAAACGGAGAATAAAGAATTTCTATAACATAGTTCTATCACCACCGATGCACTTTGGAAATTGGAAATTTAACTCCAAAATGAGACAATTTTGAACATATTTGACGCAATCAACTGCGAAAATCAGGTGAATATATTTAAGTGATATTTTCAAACTTTGATGGTGTGCCGTTTAATGCAGGAAGGGTCATACTGCATCATACTGAGAGCTACATATTTGTCAAGTATAGCCCGTCAAGTATAGCCCTTCAGATAACTTTGTCTGCCATGAAAACAGGGGAGGGGGAGGGGAAGGGGGAAGGGGGGTGGGGAGGGAGTCAAGCAACAAACAAAAGAGAAAAATTGACCTGAAGGGAAGTTTCAGTGATGTGCAAATATTTTTTCAGGGAATTAACAACAAATATACGAAATAGTAAATTGTATTTGTAACGTCCAAAAGTCATCAAATCACCCCCTCTTTTATCAGGAATATTGAAGAATTATGCAAGATGTCAATAGAATGTTTCAAACGTTTATCGAAACAATATATTTTCCCACGGCTGTTTATTTTAAGAGATTTCATCATTTCCGAGTGCAACATTTCAAGATAGGTAATTCTAAATCAAGTATTTATTTCAGTGATACTGACAACGACTAGCCAGGTTGATCCAGAATTAGCTCTTCTCATTTTACCAGCATTAAATAATGGCATTCTTTTATTGAGGTAATGAATAAATTGTTACAAAATAATTATGTAGCCCGGTGGTTGGGTGCATTTAACTTTTCTAGACTTTTCCGTTCTTCCAGAAAGGCCATGGAGTGATGATAAAACTTTTAGAGAAAGGCTGTGCCCTTAATACCTGTAATCTAGCTAAAAGCTCATCTTTCAGTCCTATATGTAGCTCCGCCTGGTATCAAACAAACAATAGGTCACACATTATGCTGAAGACATTGATGATTGCATTTCTATCTCTTTCATTTCAGATGCTGCAATTGATACAAAGAAGTCACAATATACATCATAACGATCATAACAGAAAAAGAAGACCACACCTCATGGATGGCTCCAACAATGTGAACCGTAAGTGGCATACTATACTTGCCTGAAAATTCAACAAACCACCAGAAGACATACATGACAGGTAACAAAACCTGTAAAACATACATGTTTTTAACCAGTACATGTTTTTTTTCTTTTTCAGAATGTTTATTTGTTGCAGAATCCTCAGACGGAGAATAACGAATTTCTATAACATAGTACTACTATCACCACCGATGCACTTTGGAAATTGGAAATTTAACTCCAAAATGAGACAATTTTGAACATATTTGACGCAATCAACTGAAAAAATCAGGTGAATACATTTAAGTGATATTTTGAAACTTTGACCGTTTAATCCAGGAAGGGTCATACTGCATCATACTGAGAGCTATATCTTTGTCAAGTATAGCCTGTCAAGTATTGCCCTTCAAACAACTTTTTTCTGCCCTAGAAACAGGGGAGGGAAAGGAGGGAGGGGGAGGGGGTCGTTATGCAACAAACAAGAGAGAAAAACTGACCTGAGGGGAAGTTCCAGTGATATGCACATATTTTTCAGGAAATTACCAACAAAAATACGAAATAGTAAATTGTATTTTTTAGGTCGAAAAGTCATCAAATCACCCCCTCTTTTATCAAGAATATTCAACAATTATGCAAGATGTCAATAGAATGTTTCAAATGTTTATTGAAACAAATATTTTCCAAGGGCTGTTTATTTTAAGAGACTGCATCATTTCCGAGTGCAACATTTCAAGATATTTAATTCTAGATCAAGTATTTATTTCAGCGATTCCAACAACAATGACTATCGAGGTTGATCCAGAATTAACTCTTCTCATTTTAACAGCATTAAACAATGGCATTCTTTTATTCAGCTAATGAATAAATTGTTGTAAAATAATTATGTGGCCCAGTGGTAGGGTGTATTTAAGTTTTCTAGCCTTTTCCATTCTTCCAGAAAAGCCATGTTGTGATGATAAAACTTTTAGAGAAAGGCTGTGAACTTAGTACCTGTACTCTAGCTAAAGTTCATCTTTCAGACCTACATGTAGCGCAGCCTGATATCGAACAAACAATATATCATAAATTATGCTGAGACATTGATGATTGCATCTCTCTCTCTTTCATTTCAGACGCTGCAATCGCTACAAAGAAGTCACAATATACATCATAACCATCAAAACAGAAAAAGAAAACCACTCGTCATGGATCGCTCCAACAATGCAAACAGTAAGTGGCATACTTTACTTGCCTCAAAACTCAACAAACCACCCGAACACATACATGACAGGTAAAAAATCCTTAAAAACATACATTTTTCTAACCAATACATGTTCTTTTTCTTTTTCAGAATGTCTTTTTGTTGCAGAATCCTCAAACGGAGAATAAAGAATTTCTATAACATAGTTCTATCACCACCGATGCACTTTGGAAATTGGAAATTTAACTCCAAAATGAGACAATTTTGAACATATTTGACGCAATCAACTGCAAAAATCAGGTGAATATATTTAAGTGATATTTTCAAACTTTGATGGTGTGCCGTTTAATGCAGGAAGGGTCATACTGCATCATACTGAGAGCTACATATTTGTCAAGTATAGCCCGTCAAGTATAGCCCTTCAGATAACTTTGTCTGCCATGAAAACAGGGGAGGGGGGGGGGAAGGGGGAAGGGGGGTGGGGAGGGAGTCAAGCAACAAACAAAAGAGAAAAATTGACCTGAAGGGAAGTTTCAGTGATGTGCAAATATTTTTTCAGGGAATTAACAACAAATATACGAAATAGTAAATTGTATTTGTAACGTCCAAAAGTCATCAAATCACCCCCTCTTTTATCAGGAATATTGAAGAATTATGCAAGATGTCAATAGAATGTTTCAAATGTTTATTGAAACAAATATTTTCCAAGGGCTGTTTATTTTAAGAGACTGCATCATTTCCGAGTGCAACATTTCAAGATATTTAATTCTAGATCAAGTATTTATTTCAGCGATTCCAACAACAATGACTATCGAGGTTGATCCAGAATTAACTCTTCTCATTTTAACAGCATTAAACATTGGCATTCTTTTATTCAGCTAATGAATAAATTGTTATAAAATAATTATGTGGCCCAGTGGTAGGGTGTATTTAAGTTTTCTAGCCTTTTCCATTCTTCCAGAAAAGCCATGTTGTGATGATAAAACTTTTAGAGAAAGGCTGTGAACTTAGTACCTGTACTCTAGCTAAAGTTCATCTTTCAGACCTACATGTAGCGCAGCCTGATATCGAACAAACAATATATCATAAATTATACTGAGACATTGATGATTGCATCTCTCTCTCTTTCATTTCAGACGCTGCAATCGCTACAAAGAAGTCACAATATACATCATAACCATCAAAACAGAAAAGGAAAACCACTCGTCATGGATCGCTGCAACAATGCAAACAGTAAGTGGCATACTTTACTTGCCTCAAAACTCAACAAACCACCCGAAGACATACATGACAGGTAAAAAATCCTTAAAAACATACATTTTTCTAACCAATACATGTTCTTTTTCTTTTTCAGAATGTCTTTTTGTTGCAGAATCCTCAAACGGAGAATAAAGAATTTCTATAACATAGTTCTATCACCACCGATGCACTTTGGAAATTGGAAATTTAACTCCAAAATGAGACAATTTTGAACATATTTGACGCAATCAACTGCGAAAATCAGGTGAATATATTTAAGTGATATTTTCAAACTTTGATGGTGTGCCGTTTAATGCAGGAAGGGTCATACTGCATCATACTGAGAGCTACATATTTGTCAAGTATAGCCCGTCAAGTATAGCCCTTCAGATAACTTTGTCTGCCATGAAAACAGGGGAGGGGGAGGGGAAGGGGGAAGGGGGGTGGGGAGGGAGTCAAGCAACAAACAAAAGAGAAAAATTGACCTGAAGGGAAGTTTCAGTGATGTGCAAATATTTTTTCAGGGAATTAACAACAAATATACGAAATAGTAAATTGTATTTGTAACGTCCAAAAGTCATCAAATCACCCCCTCTTTTATCAGGAATATTGAAGAATTATGCAAGATGTCAATAGAATGTTTCAAACGTTTATCGAAACAATATATTTTCCCACGGCTGTTTATTTTAAGAGATTTCATCATTTCCGAGTGCAACATTTCAAGATAGGTAATTCTAAATCAAGTATTTATTTCAGTGATACTGACAACGACTAGCCAGGTTGATCCAGAATTAGCTCTTCTCATTTTACCAGCATTAAATAATGGCATTCTTTTATTGAGGTAATGAATAAATTGTTACAAAATAATTATGTAGCCCGGTGGTTGGGTGCATTTAACTTTTCTAGACTTTTCCGTTCTTCCAGAAAGGCCATGGAGTGATGATAAAACTTTTAGAGAAAGGCTGTGCCCTTAATACCTGTAATCTAGCTAAAAGCTCATCTTTCAGTCCTATATGTAGCTCCGCCTGGTATCAAACAAACAATAGGTCACACATTATGCTGAAGACATTGATGATTGCATTTCTATCTCTTTCATTTCAGATGCTGCAATTGATACAAAGAAGTCACAATATACATCATAACCATCATAACAGAAAAAGAAGACCACACCTCATGGATGGCTCCAACAATGTGAACCGTAAGTGGCATACTATACTTGCCTGAAAATTCAACAAACCACCAGAAGACATACATGACAGGTAACAAAACCTGTAAAACATACATGTTTTTAACCAGTACATGTTTTTTTTCTTTTTCAGAATGTTTATTTGTTGCAGAATCCTCAGACGGAGAATAACGAATTTCTATAACATAGTACTATCACCACTGATGCACTTTGGAAATTGGAAATTGAACTCCAAAATGAGACAATTTTGAACATATTTGACGCAATCAACTGAAAAAATCAGGTGAATACATTTAAGTGATATTTTGAAACTTTGACCGTTTAATCCAGGAAGGGTCATACTGCATCATACTGAGAGCTATATCTTTGTCAAGTATAGCCTGTCAAGTATTGCCCTTCAAACAACTTTTATCTGCCCTAGAAACAGGGGAGGGAAAGGAGGGAGGGGGAGGGGGTTGTTATGCAACAAACAAGAGAGAAAAACTGACCTGAGGGGAAGTTCCAGTGATATGCACATATTTTTCAGGAAATTACCAACAAAAATACGAAATAGTAAATTGTATTTTTTAGGTCGAAAAGTCATCAAATCACCCCCTCTTTTATCAGGAATATTCAACAATTATGCAAGATGTCAATAGAATGTTTCAAATGTTTATTGAAACAAATATTTTCCAAGGGCTGTTTATTTTAAGAGACTGCATCATTTCCGAGTGCAACATTTCAAGATATTTAATTCTAGATCAAGTATTTATTTCAGCGATTCCAACAACAATGACTATCGAGGCTGATCCAGAATTAACTCTTCTCATTTTAACAGCATTAAACAATGGCATTCTTTTATTCAGCTAATGAATAAATTGTTGTAAAATAATTATGTGGCCCAGTGGTAGGGTGTATTTAAGTTTTCTAGCCTTTTCCATTCTTCCAGAAAAGCCATGTTGTGATGATAAAACTTTTAGAGAAAGGCTGTGAACTTAGTACCTGTACTCTAGCTAAAGTTCATCTTTCAGACCTACATGTAGCGCAGCCTGATATCGAACAAACAATATATCATAAATTATGCTGAGACATTGATGATTGCATCTCTCTCTCTTTCATTTCAGACGCTGCAATCGCTACAAAGAAGTCACAATATACATCATAACCATCAAAACAGAAAAAGAAAACCACTCGTCATGGATCGCTCCAACAATGCAAACAGTAAGTGGCATACTTTACTTGCCTCAAAACTCAACAAACCACCCGAACACATACATGACAGGTAAAAAATCCTTAAAAACATACATTTTTCTAACCAATACATGTTCTTTTTCTTTTTCAGAATGTCTTTTTGTTGCAGAATCCTCAAACGGAGAATAAAGAATTTCTATAACATAGTTCTATCACCACCGATGCACTTTGGAAATTGGAAATTTAACTCCAAAATGAGACAATTTTGAACATATTTGACGCAATCAACTGCGAAAATCAGGTGAATATATTTAAGTGATATTTTCAAACTTTGATGGTGTGCCGTTTAATGCAGGAAGGGTCATACTGCATCATACTGAGAGCTACATATTTGTCAAGTATAGCCCGTCAAGTATAGCCCTTCAGATAACTTTGTCTGCCATGAAAACAGGGGAGGGGGAGGGGAAGGGGGAAGGGGGGTGGGGAGGGAGTCAAGCAACAAACAAAAGAGAAAAATTGACCTGAAGGGAAGTTTCAGTGATGTGCAAATATTTTTTCAGGGAATTAACAACAAATATACGAAATAGTAAATTGTATTTGTAACGTCCAAAAGTCATCAAATCACCCCCTCTTTTATCAGGAATATTGAAGAATTATGCAAGATGTCAATAGAATGTTTCAAACGTTTATCGAAACAATATATTTTCCCACGGCTGTTTATTTTAAGAGATTTCATCATTTCCGAGTGCAACATTTCAAGATAGGTAATTCTAAATCAAGTATTTATTTCAGTGATACTGACAACGACTAGCCAGGTTGATCCAGAATTAGCTCTTCTCATTTTACCAGCATTAAATAATGGCATTCTTTTATTGAGGTAATGAATAAATTGTTACAAAATAATTATGTAGCCCGGTGGTTGGGTGCATTTAACTTTTCTAGACTTTTCCGTTCTTCCAGAAAGGCCATGGAGTGATGATAAAACTTTTAGAGAAAGGCTGTGCCCTTAATACCTGTAATCTAGCTAAAAGCTCATCTTTCAGTCCTATATGTAGCTCCGCCTGGTATCAAACAAACAATAGGTCACACATTATGCTGAAGACATTGATGATTGCATTTCTATCTCTTTCATTTCAGATGCTGCAATTGATACAAAGAAGTCACAATATACATCATAACCATCATAACAGAAAAAGAAGACCACACCTCATGGATGGCTCCAACAATGTGAACCGTAAGTGGCATACTATACTTGCCTGAAAATTCAACAAACCACCAGAAGACATACATGACAGGTAACAAAACCTGTAAAACATACATGTTTTTAACCAGTACATGTTTTTTTTCTTTTTCAGAATGTTTATTTGTTGCAGAATCCTCAGACGGAGAATAACGAATTTCTATAACATAGTACTATCACCACTGATGCACTTTGGAAATTGGAAATTGAACTCCAAAATGAGACAATTTTGAACATATTTGACGCAATCAACTGAAAAAATCAGGTGAATACATTTAAGTGATATTTTGAAACTTTGACCGTTTAATCCAGGAAGGGTCATACTGCATCATACTGAGAGCTATATCTTTGTCAAGTATAGCCTGTCAAGTATTGCCCTTCAAACAACTTTTATCTGCCCTAGAAACAGGGGAGGGAAAGGAGGGAGGGGGAGGGGGTTGTTATGCAACAAACAAGAGAGAAAAACTGACCTGAGGGGAAGTTCCAGTGATATGCACATATTTTTCAGGAAATTACCAACAAAAATACGAAATAGTAAATTGTATTTTTTAGGTCGAAAAGTCATCAAATCACCCCCTCTTTTATCAGGAATATTCAACAATTATGCAAGATGTCAATAGAATGTTTCAAATGTTTATTGAAACAAATATTTTCCAAGGGCTGTTTATTTTAAGAGACTGCATCATTTCCGAGTGCAACATTTCAAGATATTTAATTCTAGATCAAGTATTTATTTCAGCGATTCCAACAACAATGACTATCGAGGCTGATCCAGAATTAACTCTTCTCATTTTAACAGCATTAAACAATGGCATTCTTTTATTCAGCTAATGAATAAATTGTTGTAAAATAATTATGTGGCCCAGTGGTAGGGTGTATTTAAGTTTTCTAGCCTTTTCCATTCTTCCAGAAAAGCCATGTTGTGATGATAAAACTTTTAGAGAAAGGCTGTGAACTTAGTACCTGTACTCTAGCTAAAGTTCATCTTTCAGACCTACATGTAGCGCAGCCTGATATCGAACAAACAATATATCATAAATTATGCTGAGACATTGATGATTGCATCTCTCTCTCTTTCATTTCAGACGCTGCAATCGCTACAAAGAAGTCACAATATACATCATAACCATCAAAACAGAAAAAGAAAACCACTCGTCATGGATCGCTCCAACAATGCAAACAGTAAGTGGCATACTTTACTTGCCTCAAAACTCAACAAACCACCCGAACACATACATGACAGGTAAAAAATCCTTAAAAACATACATTTTTCTAACCAATACATGTTCTTTTTCTTTTTCAGAATGTCTTTTTGTTGCAGAATCCTCAAACGGAGAATAAAGAATTTCTATAACATAGTTCTATCACCACCGATGCACTTTGGAAATTGGAAATTTAACTCCAAAATGAGACAATTTTGAACATATTTGACGCAATCAACTGCGAAAATCAGGTGAATATATTTAAGTGATATTTTCAAACTTTGATGGTGTGCCGTTTAATGCAGGAAGGGTCATACTGCATCATACTGAGAGCTACATATTTGTCAAGTATAGCCCGTCAAGTATAGCCCTTCAGATAACTTTGTCTGCCATGAAAACAGGGGAGGGGGAGGGGAAGGGGGAAGGGGGGTGGGGAGGGAGTCAAGCAACAAACAAAAGAGAAAAATTGACCTGAAGGGAAGTTTCAGTGATGTGCAAATATTTTTTCAGGGAATTAACAACAAATATACGAAATAGTAAATTGTATTTGTAATGTCCAAAAGTCATCAAATCACCCCCTCTTTTATCAGGAATATTGAAGAATTATGCAAGATGTCAATAGAATGTTTCAAACGTTTATCGAAACAATATATTTTCCCACGGCTGTTTATTTTAAGAGATTTCATCATTTCCGAGTGCAACATTTCAAGATAGGTAATTCTAAATCAAGTATTTATTTCAGTGATACTGACAACGACTAGCCAGGTTGATCCAGAATTAGCTCTTCTCATTTTACCAGCATTAAATAATGGCATTCTTTTATTGAGGTAATGAATAAATTGTTACAAAATAATTATGTAGCCCGGCGGTTGGGTGCATTTAACTTTTCTAGCCTTTTCCGTTCTTCCAGAAAGGCCATGGAGTGATGATAAAACTTTTAGAGAAAGGCTGTGCCCTTAATACCTGTAATCTAGCTAAAAGCTCATCTTTCAGTCCTATATGTAGCTCCGCCTGGTATCAAACAAACAATAGGTCACACATTATGCTGAAGACATTGATGATTGCATTTCTATCTCTTTCATTTCAGATGCTGCAATTGATACAAAGAAGTCACAATATACATCATAACCATCATAACAGAAAAAGAAGACCACACCTCATGGATGGCTCCAACAATGTGAACCGTAAGTGGCATACTATACTTGCCTGAAAATTCAACAAACCACCAGAAGACATACATGACAGGTAACAAAACCTGTAAAACATACATGTTTTTAACCAGTACATGTTTTTTTTCTTTTTCAGAATGTTTATTTGTTGCAGAATCCTCAGACGGAGAATAACGAATTTCTATAACATAGTACTATCACCACTGATGCACTTTGGAAATTGGAAATTTAACTCCAAAATGAGACAATTTTGAACATATTTGACGCAATCAACTGAAAAAATCAGGTGAATACATTTAAGTGATATTTTGAAACTTTGACCGTTTAATCCAGGAAGGGTCATACTGCATCATACTGAGAGCTATATCTTTGTCAAGTATAGCCTGTCAAGTATTGCCCTTCAAACAACTTTTTTCTGCCCTAGAAACAGGGGAGGGAAAGGAGGGAGGGGGAGGGGGTCGTTATGCAACAAACAAGAGAGAAAAACTGACCTGAGGGGAAGTTCCAGTGATATGCACATATTTTTCAGGAAATTACCAACAAAAATACGAAATAGTAAATTGTATTTTTTAGGTCGAAAAGTCATCAAATCACCCCCTCTTTTATCAAGAATATTCAACAATTATGCAAGATGTCAATAGAATGTTTCAAATGTTTATTGAAACAAATATTTTCCAAGGGCTGTTTATTTTAAGAGACTGCATCATTTCCGAGTGCAACATTTCAAGATATTTAATTCTAGATCAAGTATTTATTTCAGCGATTCCAACAACAATGACTATCGAGGTTGATCCAGAATTAACTCTTCTCATTTTAACAGCATTAAACAATGGCATTCTTTTATTCAGCTAATGAATAAATTGTTGTAAAATAATTATGTGGCCCAGTGGTAGGGTGTATTTAAGTTTTCTAGCCTTTTCCATTCTTCCAGAAAAGCCATGTTGTGATGATAAAACTTTTAGAGAAAGGCTGTGAACTTAGTACCTGTACTCTAGCTAAAGTTCATCTTTCAGACCTACATGTAGTGCAGCCTGATATCGAACAAACAATATATCATAAATTATGCTGAGACATTGATGATTGCATCTCTCTCTCTTTCATTTCAGACGCTGCAATCGCTACAAAGAAGTCACAATATACATCATAACCATCAAAACAGAAAAAGAAAACCACTCGTCATGGATCGCTCCAACAATGCAAACAGTAAGTGGCATACTTTACTTGCCTCAAAACTCAACAAACCACCCGAAGACATACATGACAGGTAAAAAATCCTTAAAAACATACATTTTTCTAACCAATACATGTTCTTTTTCTTTTTCAGAATGTCTTTTTGTTGCAGAATCCTCAAACGGAGAATAAAGAATTTCTATAACATAGTTCTATCACCACCGATGCACTTTGGAAATTGGAAATTTAACTCCAAAATGAGACAATTTTGAACATATTTGACGCAATCAACTGCAAAAATCAGGTGAATATATTTAAGTGATATTTTCAAACTTTGATGGTGTGCCGTTTAATGCAGGAAGGGTCATACTGCATCATACTGAGAGCTACATATTTGTCAAGTATAGCCCGTCAAGTATAGCCCTTCAGATAACTTTGTCTGCCATGAAAACAGGGGAGGGGGGGAAGGGGGAAGGGGGGTGGGGAGGGAGTCAAGCAACAAACAAAAGAGAAAAATTGACCTGAAGGGAAGTTTCAGTGATGTGCAAATATTTTTTCAGGGAATTAACAACAAATATACGAAATAGTAAATTGTATTTGTAACGTCCAAAAGTCATCAAATCACCCCCTCTTTTATCAGGAATATTGAAGAATTATGCAAGATGTCAATAGAATGTTTCAAATGTTTATTGAAACAAATATTTTCCAAGGGCTGTTTATTTTAAGAGACTGCATCATTTCCGAGTGCAACATTTCAAGATATTTAATTCTAGATCAAGTATTTATTTCAGCGATTCCAACAACAATGACTATCGAGGTTGATCCAGAATTAACTCTTCTCATTTTAACAGCATTAAACATTGGCATTCTTTTATTCAGCTAATGAATAAATTGTTATAAAATAATTATGTGGCCCAGTGGTAGGGTGTATTTAAGTTTTCTAGCCTTTTCCATTCTTCCAGAAAAGCCATGTTGTGATGATAAAACTTTTAGAGAAAGGCTGTGAACTTAGTACCTGTACTCTAGCTAAAGTTCATCTTTCAGACCTACATGTAGCGCAGCCTGATATCGAACAAACAATATATCATAAATTATGCTGAGACATTGATGATTGCATCTCTCTCTGTTTCATTTCAGACGCTGCAATCGCTACAAAGAAGTCACAATATACATCATAACCATCAAAACAGAAAAGGAAAACCACTCGTCATGGATCGCTGCAACAATGCAAACAGTAAGTGGCATACTTTACTTGCCTCAAAACTCAACAAACCACCCGAAGACATACATGACAGGTAAAAAATCCTTAAAAACATACATTTTTCTAACCAATACATGTTCTTTTTCTTTTTCAGAATGTCTTTTTGTTGCAGAATCCTCAAACGGAGAATAAAGAATTTCTATAACATAGTTCTATCACCACCGATGCACTTTGGAAATTGGAAATTTAACTCCAAAATGAGACAATTTTGAACATATTTGACGCAATCAACTGCGAAAATCAGGTGAATATATTTAAGTGATATTTTCAAACTTTGATGGTGTGCCGTTTAATGCAGGAAGGGTCATACTGCATCATACTGAGAGCTACATATTTGTCAAGTATAGCCCGTCAAGTATAGCCCTTCAGATAACTTTGTCTGCCATGAAAACAGGGGAGGGGGAGGGGAAGGGGGAAGGGGGGTGGGGAGGGAGTCAAGCAACAAACAAAAGAGAAAAATTGACCTGAAGGGAAGTTTCAGTGATGTGCAAATATTTTTTCAGGGAATTAACAACAAATATACGAAATAGTAAATTGTATTTGTAACGTCCAAAAGTCATCAAATCACCCCCTCTTTTATCAGGAATATTGAAGAATTATGCAAGATGTCAATAGAATGTTTCAAACGTTTATCGAAACAATATATTTTCCCACGGCTGTTTATTTTAAGAGATTTCATCATTTCCGAGTGCAACATTTCAAGATAGGTAATTCTAAATCAAGTATTTATTTCAGTGATACTGACAACGACTAGCCAGGTTGATCCAGAATTAGCTCTTCTCATTTTACCAGCATTAAATAATGGCATTCTTTTATTGAGGTAATGAATAAATTGTTACAAAATAATTATGTAGCCCGGCGGTTGGGTGCATTTAACTTTTCTAGCCTTTTCCGTTCTTCCAGAAAGGCCATGGAGTGATGATAAAACTTTTAGAGAAAGGCTGTGCCCTTAATACCTGTAATCTAGCTAAAAGCTCATCTTTCAGTCCTATATGTAGCTCCGCCTGGTATCAAACAAACAATAGGTCACACATTATGCTGAAGACATTAATGATTGCATTTCTATCTCTTTCATTTCAGATGCTGCAATTGATACAAAGAAGTCACAATATACATCATATCCATCATAACAGAAAAAGAAGACCACACCTCATGGATGGCTCCAACAATGTGAACCGTAAGTGGCATACTATACTTGCCTGAAAATTCAACAAACCACCAGAAGACATACATGACAGGTAACAAAACCTGTAAAACATACATGTTTTTAACCAGTACATGTTTTTTTTCTTTTTCAGAATGTTTATTTGTTGCAGAATCCTCAGACGGAGAATAACGAATTTCTATAACATAGTACTATCACCACTGATGCACTTTGGAAATTGGAAATTTAACTCCAAAATGAGACAATTTTGAACATATTTGACGCAATCAACTGAAAAAATCAGGTGAATACATTTAAGTGATATTTTGAAACTTTGACCGTTTAATCCAGGAAGGGTCATACTGCATCATACTGAGAGCTATATCTTTGTCAAGTATAGCCTGTCAAGTATTGCCCTTCAAACAACTTTTTTCTGCCCTAGAAACAGGGGAGGGAAAGGAGGGAGGGGGAGGGGGTCGTTATGCAACAAACAAGAGAGAAAAACTGACCTGAGGGGAAGTTCCAGTGATATGCACATATTTTTCAGGAAATTACCAACAAAAATACGAAATAGTAAATTGTATTTTTTAGGTCGAAAAGTCATCAAATCACCCCCTCTTTTATCAAGAATATTCAACAATTATGCAAGATGTCAATAGAATGTTTCAAATGTTTATTGAAACAAATATTTTCCAAGGGCTGTTTATTTTAAGAGACTGCATCATTTCCGAGTGCAACATTTCAAGATATTTAATTCTAGATCAAGTATTTATTTCAGCGATTCCAACAACAATGACTATCGAGGTTGATCCAGAATTAACTCTTCTCATTTTAACAGCATTAAACAATGGCATTCTTTTATTCAGCTAATGAATAAATTGTTGTAAAATAATTATGTGGCCCAGTGGTAGGGTGTATTTAAGTTTTCTAGCCTTTTCCATTCTTCCAGAAAAGCCATGTTGTGATGATAAAACTTTTAGAGAAAGGCTGTGAACTTAGTACCTGTACTCTAGCTAAAGTTCATCTTTCAGACCTACATGTAGCGCAGCCTGATATCGAACAAACAATATATCATAAATTATGCTGAGACATTGATGATTGCATCTCTCTCTCTTTCATTTCAGACGCTGCAATCGCTACAAAGAAGTCACAATATACATCATAACCATCAAAACAGAAAAAGAAAACCACTCGTCATGGATCGCTCCAACAATGCAAACAGTAAGTGGCATACTTTACTTGCCTCAAAACTCAACAAACCACCCGAAGACATACATGACAGGTAAAAAATCCTTAAAAACATACATTTTTCTAACCAATACATGTTCTTTTTCTTTTTCAGAATGTCTTTTTGTTGCAGAAACCTCAAACGGAGAATAAAGAATTTCTATAACATAGTTCTATCACCACCGATGCACTTTGGAAATTGGAAATTTAACTCCAAAATGAGACAATTTTGAACATATTTGACGCAATCAACTGCAAAAATCAGGTGAATATATTTAAGTGATATTTTCAAACTTTGATGGTGTGCCGTTTAATGCAGGAAGGGTCATACTGCATCATACTGAGAGCTACATATTTGTCAAGTATAGCCCGTCAAGTATAGCCCTTCAGATAACTTTGTCTGCCATGAAAACAGGGGAGGGGGGGGGGGGAAGGGGGAAGGGGGGTGGGGAGGGAGTCAAGCAACAAACAAAAGAGAAAAATTGACCTGAAGGGAAGTTTCAGTGATGTGCAAATATTTTTTCAGGGAATTAACAACAAATATACGAAATAGTAAATTGTATTTGTAACGTCCAAAAGTCATCAAATCACCCCCTCTTTTATCAGGAATATTGAAGAATTATGCAAGATGTCAATAGAATGTTTCAAATGTTTATTGAAACAAATATTTTCCAAGGGCTGTTTATTTTAAGAGACTGCATCATTTCCGAGTGCAACATTTCAAGATATTTAATTCTAGATCAAGTATTTATTTCAGCGATTCCAACAACAATGACTATCGAGGTTGATCCAGAATTAACTCTTCTCATTTTAACAGCATTAAACATTGGCATTCTTTTATTCAGCTAATGAATAAATTGTTATAAAATAATTATGTGGCCCAGTGGTAGGGTGTATTTAAGTTTTCTAGCCTTTTCCATTCTTCCAGAAAAGCCATGTTGTGATGATAAAACTTTTAGAGAAAGGCTGTGAACTTAGTACCTGTACTCTAGCTAAAGTTCATCTTTCAGACCTACATGTAGCGCAGCCTGATATCGAACAAACAATATATCATAAATTATACTGAGACATTGATGATTGCATCTCTCTCTCTTTCATTTCAGACGCTGCAATCGCTACAAAGAAGTCACAATATACATCATAACCATCAAAACAGAAAAGGAAAACCACTCGTCATGGATCGCTGCAACAATGCAAACAGTAAGTGGCATACTTTACTTGCCTCAAAACTCAACAAACCACCCGAAGACATACATGACAGGTAAAAAATCCTTAAAAACATACATTTTTCTAACCAATACATGTTCTTTTTCTTTTTCAGAATGTCTTTTTGTTGCAGAATCCTCAAACGGAGAATAAAGAATTTCTATAACATAGTTCTATCACCACCGATGCACTTTGGAAATTGGAAATTTAACTCCAAAATGAGACAATTTTGAACATATTTGACGCAATCAACTGCGAAAATCAGGTGAATATATTTAAGTGATATTTTCAAACTTTGATGGTGTGCCGTTTAATGCAGGAAGGGTCATACTGCATCATACTGAGAGCTACATATTTGTCAAGTATAGCCCGTCAAGTATAGCCCTTCAGATAACTTTGTCTGCCATGAAAACAGGGGAGGGGGAGGGGAAGGGGGAAGGGGGGTGGGGAGGGAGTCAAGCAACAAACAAAAGAGAAAAATTGACCTGAAGGGAAGTTTCAGTGATGTGCAAATATTTTTTCAGGGAATTAACAACAAATATACGAAATAGTAAATTGTATTTGTAACGTCCAAAAGTCATCAAATCACCCCCTCTTTTATCAGGAATATTGAAGAATTATGCAAGATGTCAATAGAATGTTTCAAACGTTTATCGAAACAATATATTTTCCCACGGCTGTTTATTTTAAGAGATTTCATCATTTCCGAGTGCAACATTTCAAGATAGGTAATTCTAAATCAAGTATTTATTTCAGTGATACTGACAACGACTAGCCAGGTTGATCCAGAATTAGCTCTTCTCATTTTACCAGCATTAAATAATGGCATTCTTTTATTGAGGTAATGAATAAATTGTTACAAAATAATTATGTAGCCCGGCGGTTGGGTGCATTTAACTTTTCTAGCCTTTTCCGTTCTTCCAGAAAGGCCATGGAGTGATGATAAAACTTTTAGAGAAAGGCTGTGCCCTTAATACCTGTAATCTAGCTAAAAGCTCATCTTTCAGTCCTATATGTAGCTCCGCCTGGTATCAAACAAACAATAGGTCACACATTATGCTGAAGACATTAATGATTGCATTTCTATCTCTTTCATTTCAGATGCTGCAATTGATACAAAGAAGTCACAATATACATCATATCCATCATAACAGAAAAAGAAGACCACACCTCATGGATGGCTCCAACAATGTGAACCGTAAGTGGCATACTATACTTGCCTGAAAATTCAACAAACCACCAGAAGACATACATGACAGGTAACAAAACCTGTAAAACATACATGTTTTTAACCAGTACATGTTTTTTTTCTTTTTCAGAATGTTTATTTGTTGCAGAATCCTCAGACGGAGAATAACGAATTTCTATAACATAGTACTATCACCACTGATGCACTTTGGAAATTGGAAATTTAACTCCAAAATGAGACAATTTTGAACATATTTGACGCAATCAACTGAAAAAATCAGGTGAATACATTTAAGTGATATTTTGAAACTTTGACCGTTTAATCCAGGAAGGGTCATACTGCATCATACTGAGAGCTATATCTTTGTCAAGTATAGCCTGTCAAGTATTGCCCTTCAAACAACTTTTTTCTGCCCTAGAAACAGGGGAGGGAAAGGAGGGAGGGGGAGGGGGTCGTTATGCAACAAACAAGAGAGAAAAACTGACCTGAGGGGAAGTTCCAGTGATATGCACATATTTTTCAGGAAATTACCAACAAAAATACGAAATAGTAAATTGTATTTTTTAGGTCGAAAAGTCATCAAATCACCCCCTCTTTTATCAAGAATATTCAACAATTATGCAAGATGTCAATAGAATGTTTCAAATGTTTATTGAAACAAATATTTTCCAAGGGCTGTTTATTTTAAGAGACTGCATCATTTCCGAGTGCAACATTTCAAGATATTTAATTCTAGATCAAGTATTTATTTCAGCGATTCCAACAACAATGACTATCGAGGTTGATCCAGAATTAACTCTTCTCATTTTAACAGCATTAAACAATGGCATTCTTTTATTCAGCTAATGAATAAATTGTTGTAAAATAATTATGTGGCCCAGTGGTAGGGTGTATTTAAGTTTTCTAGCCTTTTCCATTCTTCCAGAAAAGCCATGTTGTGATGATAAAACTTTTAGAGAAAGGCTGTGAACTTAGTACCTGTACTCTAGCTAAAGTTCATCTTTCAGACCTACATGTAGCGCAGCCTGATATCGAACAAACAATATATCATAAATTATGCTGAGACATTGATGATTGCATCTCTCTCTCTTTCATTTCAGACGCTGCAATCGCTACAAAGAAGTCACAATATACATCATAACCATCAAAACAGAAAAAGAAAACCACTCGTCATGGATCGCTCCAACAATGCAAACAGTAAGTGGCATACTTTACTTGCCTCAAAACTCAACAAACCACCCGAAGACATACATGACAGGTAAAAAATCCTTAAAAACATACATTTTTCTAACCAATACATGTTCTTTTTCTTTTTCAGAATGTCTTTTTGTTGCAGAAACCTCAAACGGAGAATAAAGAATTTCTATAACATAGTTCTATCACCACCGATGCACTTTGGAAATTGGAAATTTAACTCCAAAATGAGACAATTTTGAACATATTTGACGCAATCAACTGCAAAAATCAGGTGAATATATTTAAGTGATATTTTCAAACTTTGATGGTGTGCCGTTTAATGCAGGAAGGGTCATACTGCATCATACTGAGAGCTACATATTTGTCAAGTATAGCCCGTCAAGTATAGCCCTTCAGATAACTTTGTCTGCCATGAAAACAGGGGAGGGGGGGGGGAAGGGGGAAGGGGGGTGGGGAGGGAGTCAAGCAACAAACAAAAGAGAAAAATTGACCTGAAGGGAAGTTTCAGTGATGTGCAAATATTTTTTCAGGGAATTAACAACAAATATACGAAATAGTAAATTGTATTTGTAACGTCCAAAAGTCATCAAATCACCCCCTCTTTTATCAGGAATATTGAAGAATTATGCAAGATGTCAATAGAATGTTTCAAATGTTTATTGAAACAAATATTTTCCAAGGGCTGTTTATTTTAAGAGACTGCATCATTTCCGAGTGCAACATTTCAAGATATTTAATTCTAGATCAAGTATTTATTTCAGCGATTCCAACAACAATGACTATCGAGGTTGATCCAGAATTAACTCTTCTCATTTTAACAGCATTAAACATTGGCATTCTTTTATTCAGCTAATGAATAAATTGTTATAAAATAATTATGTGGCCCAGTGGTAGGGTGTATTTAAGTTTTCTAGCCTTTTCCATTCTTCCAGAAAAGCCATGTTGTGATGATAAAACTTTTAGAGAAAGGCTGTGAACTTAGTACCTGTACTCTAGCTAAAGTTCATCTTTCAGACCTACATGTAGCGCAGCCTGATATCGAACAAACAATATATCATAAATTATACTGAGACATTGATGATTGCATCTCTCTCTCTTTCATTTCAGACGCTGCAATCGCTACAAAGAAGTCACAATATACATCATAACCATCAAAACAGAAAAGGAAAACCACTCGTCATGGATCGCTGCAACAATGCAAACAGTAAGTGGCATACTTTACTTGCCTCAAAACTCAACAAACCACCCGAAGACATACATGACAGGTAAAAAATCCTTAAAAACATACATTTTTCTAACCAATACATGTTCTTTTTCTTTTTCAGAATGTCTTTTTGTTGCAGAATCCTCAAACGGAGAATAAAGAATTTCTATAACATAGTTCTATCACCACCGATGCACTTTGGAAATTGGAAATTTAACTCCAAAATGAGACAATTTTGAACATATTTGACGCAATCAACTGCGAAAATCAGGTGAATATATTTAAGTGATATTTTCAAACTTTGATGGTGTGCCGTTTAATGCAGGAAGGGTCATACTGCATCATACTGAGAGCTACATATTTGTCAAGTATAGCCCGTCAAGTATAGCCCTTCAGATAACTTTGTCTGCCATGAAAACAGGGGAGGGGGAGGGGAAGGGGGAAGGGGGGTGGGGAGGGAGTCAAGCAACAAACAAAAGAGAAAAATTGACCTGAAGGGAAGTTTCAGTGATGTGCAAATATTTTTTCAGGGAATTAACAACAAATATACGAAATAGTAAATTGTATTTGTAACGTCCAAAAGTCATCAAATCACCCCCTCTTTTATCAGGAATATTGAAGAATTATGCAAGATGTCAATAGAATGTTTCAAACGTTTATCGAAACAATATATTTTCCCACGGCTGTTTATTTTAAGAGATTTCATCATTTCCGAGTGCAACATTTCAAGATAGGTAATTCTAAATCAAGTATTTATTTCAGTGATACTGACAACGACTAGCCAGGTTGATCCAGAATTAGCTCTTCTCATTTTACCAGCATTAAATAATGGCATTCTTTTATTGAGGTAATGAATAAATTGTTACAAAATAATTATGTAGCCCGGTGGTTGGGTGCATTTAACTTTTCTAGACTTTTCCGTTCTTCCAGAAAGGCCATGGAGTGATGATAAAACTTTTAGAGAAAGGCTGTGCCCTTAATACCTGTAATCTAGCTAAAAGCTCATCTTTCAGTCCTATATGTAGCTCCGCCTGGTATCAAACAAACAATAGGTCACACATTATGCTGAAGACATTGATGATTGCATTTCTATCTCTTTCATTTCAGATGCTGCAATTGATACAAAGAAGTCACAATATACATCATAACGATCATAACAGAAAAAGAAGACCACACCTCATGGATGGCTCCAACAATGTGAACCGTAAGTGGCATACTATACTTGCCTGAAAATTCAACAAACCACCAGAAGACATACATGACAGGTAACAAAACCTGTAAAACATACATGTTTTTAACCAGTACATGTTTTTTTTCTTTTTCAGAATGTTTATTTGTTGCAGAATCCTCAGACGGAGAATAACGAATTTCTATAACATAGTACTACTATCACCACCGATGCACTTTGGAAATTGGAAATTTAACTCCAAAATGAGACAATTTTGAACATATTTGACGCAATCAACTGAAAAAATCAGGTGAATACATTTAAGTGATATTTTGAAACTTTGACCGTTTAATCCAGGAAGGGTCATACTGCATCATACTGAGAGCTATATCTTTGTCAAGTATAGCCTGTCAAGTATTGCCCTTCAAACAACTTTTTTCTGCCCTAGAAACAGGGGAGGGAAAGGAGGGAGGGGGAGGGGGTCGTTATGCAACAAACAAGAGAGAAAAACTGACCTGAGGGGAAGTTCCAGTGATATGCACATATTTTTCAGGAAATTACCAACAAAAATACGAAATAGTAAATTGTATTTTTTAGGTCGAAAAGTCATCAAATCACCCCCTCTTTTATCAAGAATATTCAACAATTATGCAAGATGTCAATAGAATGTTTCAAATGTTTATTGAAACAAATATTTTCCAAGGGCTGTTTATTTTAAGAGACTGCATCATTTCCGAGTGCAACATTTCAAGATATTTAATTCTAGATCAAGTATTTATTTCAGCGATTCCAACAACAATGACTATCGAGGTTGATCCAGAATTAACTCTTCTCATTTTAACAGCATTAAACAATGGCATTCTTTTATTCAGCTAATGAATAAATTGTTGTAAAATAATTATGTGGCCCAGTGGTAGGGTGTATTTAAGTTTTCTAGCCTTTTCCATTCTTCCAGAAAAGCCATGTTGTGATGATAAAACTTTTAGAGAAAGGCTGTGAACTTAGTACCTGTACTCTAGCTAAAGTTCATCTTTCAGACCTACATGTAGCGCAGCCTGATATCGAACAAACAATATATCATAAATTATGCTGAGACATTGATGATTGCATCTCTCTCTCTTTCATTTCAGACGCTGCAATCGCTACAAAGAAGTCACAATATACATCATAACCATCAAAACAGAAAAAGAAAACCACTCGTCATGGATCGCTCCAACAATGCAAACAGTAAGTGGCATACTTTACTTGCCTCAAAACTCAACAAACCACCCGAACACATACATGACAGGTAAAAAATCCTTAAAAACATACATTTTTCTAACCAATACATGTTCTTTTTCTTTTTCAGAATGTCTTTTTGTTGCAGAATCCTCAAACGGAGAATAAAGAATTTCTATAACATAGTTCTATCACCACCGATGCACTTTGGAAATTGGAAATTTAACTCCAAAATGAGACAATTTTGAACATATTTGACGCAATCAACTGCAAAAATCAGGTGAATATATTTAAGTGATATTTTCAAACTTTGATGGTGTGCCGTTTAATGCAGGAAGGGTCATACTGCATCATACTGAGAGCTACATATTTGTCAAGTATAGCCCGTCAAGTATAGCCCTTCAGATAACTTTGTCTGCCATGAAAACAGGGGAGGGGGGGGGGGGGAAGGGGGAAGGGGGGTGGGGAGGGAGTCAAGCAACAAACAAAAGAGAAAAATTGACCTGAAGGGAAGTTTCAGTGATGTGCAAATATTTTTTCAGGGAATTAACAACAAATATACGAAATAGTAAATTGTATTTGTAACGTCCAAAAGTCATCAAATCACCCCCTCTTTTATCAGGAATATTGAAGAATTATGCAAGATGTCAATAGAATGTTTCAAATGTTTATTGAAACAAATATTTTCCAAGGGCTGTTTATTTTAAGAGACTGCATCATTTCCGAGTGCAACATTTCAAGATATTTAATTCTAGATCAAGTATTTATTTCAGCGATTCCAACAACAATGACTATCGAGGTTGATCCAGAATTAACTCTTCTCATTTTAACAGCATTAAACATTGGCATTCTTTTATTCAGCTAATGAATAAATTGTTATAAAATAATTATGTGGCCCAGTGGTAGGGTGTATTTAAGTTTTCTAGCCTTTTCCATTCTTCCAGAAAAGCCATGTTGTGATGATAAAACTTTTAGAGAAAGGCTGTGAACTTAGTACCTGTACTCTAGCTAAAGTTCATCTTTCAGACCTACATGTAGCGCAGCCTGATATCGAACAAACAATATATCATAAATTATACTGAGACATTGATGATTGCATCTCTCTCTCTTTCATTTCAGACGCTGCAATCGCTACAAAGAAGTCACAATATACATCATAACCATCAAAACAGAAAAGGAAAACCACTCGTCATGGATCGCTGCAACAATGCAAACAGTAAGTGGCATACTTTACTTGCCTCAAAACTCAACAAACCACCCGAAGACATACATGACAGGTAAAAAATCCTTAAAAACATACATTTTTCTAACCAATACATGTTCTTTTTCTTTTTCAGAATGTCTTTTTGTTGCAGAATCCTCAAACGGAGAATAAAGAATTTCTATAACATAGTTCTATCACCACCGATGCACTTTGGAAATTGGAAATTTAACTCCAAAATGAGACAATTTTGAACATATTTGACGCAATCAACTGCGAAAATCAGGTGAATATATTTAAGTGATATTTTCAAACTTTGATGGTGTGCCGTTTAATGCAGGAAGGGTCATACTGCATCATACTGAGAGCTACATATTTGTCAAGTATAGCCCGTCAAGTATAGCCCTTCAGATAACTTTGTCTGCCATGAAAACAGGGGAGGGGGAGGGGAAGGGGGAAGGGGGGTGGGGAGGGAGTCAAGCAACAAACAAAAGAGAAAAATTGACCTGAAGGGAAGTTTCAGTGATGTGCAAATATTTTTTCAGGGAATTAACAACAAATATACGAAATAGTAAATTGTATTTGTAACGTCCAAAAGTCATCAAATCACCCCCTCTTTTATCAGGAATATTGAAGAATTATGCAAGATGTCAATAGAATGTTTCAAACGTTTATCGAAACAATATATTTTCCCACGGCTGTTTATTTTAAGAGATTTCATCATTTCCGAGTGCAACATTTCAAGATAGGTAATTCTAAATCAAGTATTTATTTCAGTGATACTGACAACGACTAGCCAGGTTGATCCAGAATTAGCTCTTCTCATTTTACCAGCATTAAATAATGGCATTCTTTTATTGAGGTAATGAATAAATTGTTACAAAATAATTATGTAGCCCGGTGGTTGGGTGCATTTAACTTTTCTAGACTTTTCCGTTCTTCCAGAAAGGCCATGGAGTGATGATAAAACTTTTAGAGAAAGGCTGTGCCCTTAATACCTGTAATCTAGCTAAAAGCTCATCTTTCAGTCCTATATGTAGCTCCGCCTGGTATCAAACAAACAATAGGTCACACATTATGCTGAAGACATTGATGATTGCATTTCTATCTCTTTCATTTCAGATGCTGCAATTGATACAAAGAAGTCACAATATACATCATAACGATCATAACAGAAAAAGAAGGCCACACCTCATGGATGGCTCCAACAATGTGAACCGTAAGTGGCATACTATACTTGCCTGAAAATTCAACAAACCACCAGAAGACATACATGACAGGTAACAAAACCTGTAAAACATACATGTTTTTAACCAGTACATGTTTTTTTTCTTTTTCAGAATGTTTATTTGTTGCAGAATCCTCAGACGGAGAATAACGAATTTCTATAACATAGTATTACTATCACCACCGATGCACTTTGGAAATTGGAAATTTAACTCCAAAATGAGACAATTTTGAACATATTTGACGCAATCAACTGAAAAAATCAGGTGAATACATTTAAGTGATATTTTGAAACTTTGACCGTTTAATCCAGGAAGGGTCATACTGCATCATACTGAGAGCTATATCTTTGTCAAGTATAGCCTGTCAAGTATTGCCCTTCAAACAACTTTTTTCTGCCCTAGAAACAGGGGAGGGAAAGGAGGGAGGGGGAGGGGGTCGTTATGCAACAAACAAGAGAGAAAAACTGACCTGAGGGGAAGTTCCAGTGATATGCACATATTTTTCAGGAAATTACCAACAAAAATACGAAATAGTAAATTGTATTTTTTAGGTCGAAAAGTCATCAAATCACCCCCTCTTTTATCAAGAATATTCAACAATTATGCAAGATGTCAATAGAATGTTTCAAATGTTTATTGAAACAAATATTTTCCAAGGGCTGTTTATTTTAAGAGACTGCATCATTTCCGAGTGCAACATTTCAAGATATTTAATTCTAGATCAAGTATTTATTTCAGCGATTCCAACAACAATGACTATCGAGGTTGATCCAGAATTAACTCTTCTCATTTTAACAGCATTAAACAATGGCATTCTTTTATTCAGCTAATGAATAAATTGTTGTAAAATAATTATGTGGCCCAGTGGTAGGGTGTATTTAAGTTTTCTAGCCTTTTCCATTCTTCCAGAAAAGCCATGTTGTGATGATAAAACTTTTAGAGAAAGGCTGTGAACTTAGTACCTGTACTCTAGCTAAAGTTCATCTTTCAGACCTACATGTAGCGCAGCCTGATATCGAACAAACAATATATCATAAATTATGCTGAGACATTGATGATTGCATCTCTCTCTCTTTCATTTCAGACGCTGCAATCGCTACAAAGAAGTCACAATATACATCATAACCATCAAAACAGAAAAAGAAAACCACTCGTCATGGATCGCTCCAACAATGCAAACAGTAAGTGGCATACTTTACTTGCCTCAAAACTCAACAAACCACCCGAACACATACATGACAGGTAAAAAATCCTTAAAAACATACATTTTTCTAACCAATACATGTTCTTTTTCTTTTTCAGAATGTCTTTTTGTTGCAGAATCCTCAAACGGAGAATAAAGAATTTCTATAACATAGTTCTATCACCACCGATGCACTTTGGAAATTGGAAATTTAACTCCAAAATGAGACAATTTTGAACATATTTGACGCAATCAACTGCGAAAATCAGGTGAATATATTTAAGTGATATTTTCAAACTTTGATGGTGTGCCGTTTAATGCAGGAAGGGTCATACTGCATCATACTGAAAGCTACATATTTGTCAAGTATAGCCCTTCAGATAACTTTGTCTGCCATGAAAACAGGGGAGGGGGAGAGGAAGGGGGAAGGGGGGTGGGGAGGGAGTCAAGCAACAAACAAAAGAGAAAAATTGACCTGAAGGGAAGTTTCAGTGATGGGCAAATATTTTTTCAGGGAATTAACAACAAATATACGAAATAGTAAATTGTATTTGTAACGTCCAAAAGTCATCAAATCACCCCCTCTTTTATCAGGAATATTGAAGAATTATGCAAGATGTCAATAGAATGTTTCAAACGTTTATCGAAGCAATATATTTTCCCACGGCTGTTTATTTTAAGAGATTTCATCATTTCCGAGTGCAACATTTCAAGATAGGTAATTCTAAATCAAGTATTTATTTCAGTGATACTGACAACGACTAGCCAGGTTGATCCAGAATTAGCTCTTCTCATTTTACCAGCATTAAATAATGGCATTCTTTTATTGAGGTAATGAATAAATTGTTACAAAATAATTATGTAGCCCGGTGGTTGGGTGCATTTAACTTTTCTAGACTTTTCCGTTCTTCCAGAAAGGCCATGGAGTGATGATAAAACTTTTAGAGAAAGGCTGTGCCCTTAATACCTGTAATCTAGCTAAAAGCTCATCTTTCAGTCCTATATGTAGCTCCGCCTGGTATCAAACAAACAATAGGTCACACATTATGCTGAAGACATTGATGATTGCATTTCTATCTCTTTCATTTCAGATGCTGCAATTGATACAAAGAAGTCACAATATACATCATAACCATCATAACAGAAAAAGAAGACCACACCTCATGGATGGCTCCAACAATGTGAACCGTAAGTGGCATACTATACTTGCCTGAAAATTCAACAAACCACCAGAAGACATACATGACAGGTAACAAAACCTGTAAAACATACATGTTTTTAACCAGTACATGTTTTTTTTCTTTTTCAGAATGTTTATTTGTTGCAGAATCCTCAGACGGAGAATAACGAATTTCTATAACATAGTACTATCACCACCGATGCACTTTGGAAATTGGAAATTTAACTCCAAAATGAGACAATTTTGAACATATTTGACGCAATCAACTGAAAAAATCAGGTGAATACATTTAAGTGATATTTTGAAACTTTGACCGTTTAATCCAGGAAGGGTCATACTGCATCATACTGAGAGCTATATCTTTGTCAAGTATAGCCTGTCAAGTATTGCCCTTCAAACAACTTTTTTCTGCCCTAGAAACAGGGGAGGGAAAGGAGGGAGGGGGAGGGGGTCGTTATGCAACAAACAAGAGAGAAAAACTGACCTGAGGGGAAGTTCCAGTGATATGCACATATTTTTCAGGAAATTACCAACAAAAATACGAAATAGTAAATTGTATTTTTTAGGTCGAAAAGTCATCAAATCACCCCCTCTTTTATCAAGAATATTCAACAATTATGCAAGATGTCAATAGAATGTTTCAAATGTTTATTGAAACAAATATTTTCCAAGGGCTGTTTATTTTAAGAGACTGCATCATTTCCGAGTGCAACATTTCAAGATATTTAATTCTAGATCAAGTATTTATTTCAGCGATTCCAACAACAATGACTATCGAGGTTGATCCAGAATTAACTCTTCTCATTTTAACAGCATTAAACAATGGCATTCTTTTATTCAGCTAATGAATAAATTGTTGTAAAATAATTATGTGGCCCAGTGGTAGGGTGTATTTAAGTTTTCTAGCCTTTTCCATTCTTCCAGAAAAGCCATGTTGTGATGATAAAACTTTTAGAGAAAGGCTGTGAACTTAGTACCTGTACTCTAGCTAAAGTTCATCTTTCAGACCTACATGTAGCGCAGCCTGATATTGAACAAACAATATATCATAAATTATGCTGAGACATTGATGATTGCATCTCTCTCTCTTTCATTTCAGACGCTGCAATCGCTACAAAGAAGTCACAATATACATCATAACCATCAAAACAGAAAAAGAAAACCACTCGTCATGGATCGCTCCAACAATGCAAACAGTAAGTGGCATACTTTACTTGCCTCAAAACTCAACAAACCACCCGAAGACATACATGACAGGTAAAAAATCCTTAAAAACATACATTTTTCTAACCAATACATGTTCTTTTTCTTTTTCAGAATGTCTTTTTGTTGCAGAATCCTCAAACGGAGAATAAAGAATTTCTATAACATAGTTCTATCACCACCGATGCACTTTGGAAATTGGAAATTTAACTCCAAAATGAGACAATTTTGAACATATTTGACGCAATCAACTGCGAAAATCAGGTGAATATATTTAAGTGATATTTTCAAACTTTGATGGTGTGCCGTTTAATGCAGGAAGGGTCATACTGCATCATACTGAGAGCTACATATTTGTCAAGTATAGCCCGTCAAGTATAGCCCTTCAGATAACTTTGTCTGCCATGAAAACAGGGGAGGGGGAGGGGAAGGGGGAAGGGGGGTGGGGAGGGAGTCAAGCAACAAACAAAAGAGAAAAATTGACCTGAAGGGAAGTTTCAGTGATGTGCAAATATTTTTTCAGGGAATTAACAACAAATATACGAAATAGTAAATTGTATTTGTAACGTCCAAAAGTCATCAAATCACCCCCTCTTTTATCAGGAATATTGAAGAATTATGCAAGATGTCAATAGAATGTTTCAAACGTTTATCGAAACAATATATTTTCCCACGGCTGTTTATTTTAAGAGATTTCATCATTTCCGAGTGCAACATTTCAAGATAGGTAATTCTAAATCAAGTATTTATTTCAGTGATACTGACAACGACTAGCCAGGTTGATCCAGAATTAGCTCTTCTCATTTTACCAGCATTAAATAATGGCATTCTTTTATTGAGGTAATGAATAAATTGTTACAAAATAATTATGTAGCCCGGCGGTTGGGTGCATTTAACTTTTCTAGCCTTTTCCGTTCTTCCAGAAAGGCCATGGAGTGATGATAAAACTTTTAGAGAAAGGCTGTGCCCTTAATACCTGTAATCTAGCTAAAAGCTCATCTTTCAGTCCTATATGTAGCTCCGCCTGGTATCAAACAAACAATAGGTCACACATTATGCTGAAGACATTGATGATTGCATTTCTATCTCTTTCATTTCAGATGCTGCAATTGATACAAAGAAGTCACAATATACATCATAACCATCATAACAGAAAAAGAAGACCACACCTCATGGATGGCTCCAACAATGTGAACCGTAAGTGGCATACTATACTTGCCTGAAAATTCAACAAACCACCAGAAGACATACATGACAGGTAACAAAACCTGTAAAACATACATGTTTTTAACCAGTACATGTTTTTTTTCTTTTTCAGAATGTTTATTTGTTGCAGAATCCTCAGACGGAGAATAACGAATTTCTATAACATAGTACTATCACCACCGATGCACTTTGGAAATTGGAAATTTAACTCCAAAATGAGACAATTTTGAACATATTTGACGCAATCAACTGAAAAAATCAGGTGAATACATTTAAGTGATATTTTGAAACTTTGACCGTTTAATCCAGGAAGGGTCATACTGCATCATACTGAGAGCTATATCTTTGTCAAGTATAGCCTGTCAAGTATTGCCCTTCAAACAACTTTTTTCTGCCCTAGAAACAGGGGAGGGAAAGGAGGGAGGGGGAGGGGGTCGTTATGCAACAAACAAGAGAGAAAAACTGACCTGAGGGGAAGTTCCAGTGATATGCACATATTTTTCAGGAAATTACCAACAAAAATACGAAATAGTAAATTGTATTTTTTAGGTCGAAAAGTCATCAAATCACCCCCTCTTTTATCAAGAATATTCAACAATTATGCAAGATGTCAATAGAATGTTTCAAATGTTTATTGAAACAAATATTTTCCAAGGGCTGTTTATTTTAAGAGACTGCATCATTTCCGAGTGCAACATTTCAAGATATTTAATTCTAGATCAAGTATTTATTTCAGCGATTCCAACAACAATGACTATCGAGGTTGATCCAGAATTAACTCTTCTCATTTTAACAGCATTAAACAATGGCATTCTTTTATTCAGCTAATGAATAAATTGTTGTAAAATAATTATGTGGCCCAGTGGTAGGGTGTATTTAAGTTTTCTAGCCTTTTCCATTCTTCCAGAAAAGCCATGTTGTGATGATAAAACTTTTAGAGAAAGGCTGTGAACTTAGTACCTGTACTCTAGCTAAAGTTCATCTTTCAGACCTACATGTAGCGCAGCCTGATATCGAACAAACAATATATCATAAATTATGCTGAGACATTGATGATTGCATCTCTCTCTCTTTCATTTCAGACGCTGCAATCGCTACAAAGAAGTCACAATATACATCATAACCATCAAAACAGAAAAAGAAAACCACTCGTCATGGATCGCTCCAACAATGCAAACAGTAAGTGGCATACTTTACTTGCCTCAAAACTCAACAAACCACCCGAACACATACATGACAGGTAAAAAATCCTTAAAAACATACATTTTTCTAACCAATACATGTTCTTTTTCTTTTTCAGAATGTCTTTTTGTTGCAGAATCCTCAAACGGAGAATAAAGAATTTCTATAACATAGTTCTATCACCACCGATGCACTTTGGTAATTGGAAATTTAACTCCAAAATGAGACAATTTTGAACATATTTGACGCAATCAACTGCGAAAATCAGGTGAATATATTTAAGTGATATTTTCAAACTTTGATGGTGTGCCGTTTAATGCAGGAAGGGTCATACTGCATCATACTGAGAGCTACATATTTGTCAAGTATAGCCCGTCAAGTATAGCCCTTCAGATAACTTTGTCTGCCATGAAAACAGGGGAGGGGGAGGGGAAGGGGGAAGGGGGGTGGGGAGGGAGTCAAGCAACAAACAAAAGAGAAAAATTGACCTGAAGGGAAGTTTCAGTGATGTGCAAATATTTTTTCAGGGAATTAACAACAAATATACGAAATAGTAAATTGTATTTGTAACGTCCAAAAGTCATCAAATCACCCCCTCTTTTATCAGGAATATTGAAGAATTATGCAAGATGTCAATAGAATGTTTCAAACGTTTATCGAAGCAATATATTTTCCCACGGCTGTTTATTTTAAGAGATTTCATCATTTCCGAGTGCAACATTTCAAGATAGGTAATTCTAAATCAAGTATTTATTTCAGTGATACTGACAACGACTAGCCAGGTTGATCCAGAATTAGCTCTTCTCATTTTACCAGCATTAAATAATGGCATTCTTTTATTGAGGTAATGAATAAATTGTTACAAAATAATTATGTAGCCCGGTGGTTGGGTGCATTTAACTTTTCTAGACTTTTCCGTTCTTCCAGAAAGGCCATGGAGTGATGATAAAACTTTTAGAGAAAGGCTGTGCCCTTAATACCTGTAATCTAGCTAAAAGCTCATCTTTCAGTCCTATATGTAGCTCCGCCTGGTATCAAACAAACAATAGGTCACACATTATGCTGAAGACATTGATGATTGCATTTCTATCTCTTTCATTTCAGATGCTGCAATTGATACAAAGAAGTCACAATATACATCATAACCATCATAACAGAAAAAGAAGACCACACCTCATGGATGGCTCCAACAATGTGAACCGTAAGTGGCATACTATACTTGCCTGAAAATTCAACAAACCACCAGAAGACATACATGACAGGTAACAAAACCTGTAAAACATACATGTTTTTAACCAGTACATGTTTTTTTTCTTTTTCAGAATGTTTATTTGTTGCAGAATCCTCAGACGGAGAATAACGAATTTCTATAACATAGTACTATCACCACCGATGCACTTTGGAAATTGGAAATTTAACTCCAAAATGAGACAATTTTGAACATATTTGACGCAATCAACTGAAAAAATCAGGTGAATACATTTAAGTGATATTTTGAAACTTTGACCGTTTAATCCAGGAAGGGTCATACTGCATCATACTAAGAGCTATATCTTTGTCAAGTATAGCCTGTCAAGTATTGCCCTTCAAACAACTTTTTTCTGCCCTAGAAACAGGGGAGGGAAAGGAGGGAGGGGGAGGGGGTCGTTATGCAACAAACAAGAGAGAAAAACTGACCTGAGGGGAAGTTCCAGTGATATGCACATATTTTTCAGGAAATTACCAACAAAAATACGAAATAGTAAATTGTATTTTTTAGGTCGAAAAGTCATCAAATCACCCCCTCTTTTATCAAGAATATTCAACAATTATGCAAGATGTCAATAGAATGTTTCAAATGTTTATTGAAACAAATATTTTCCAAGGGCTGTTTATTTTAAGAGACTGCATCATTTCCGAGTGCAACATTTCAAGATATTTAATTCTAGATCAAGTATTTATTTCAGCGATTCCAACAACAATGACTATCGAGGTTGATCCAGAATTAACTCTTCTCATTTTAACAGCATTAAACAATGGCATTCTTTTATTCAGCTAATGAATAAATTGTTGTAAAATAATTATGTGGCCCAGTGGTAGGGTGTATTTAAGTTTTCTAGCCTTTTCCATTCTTCCAGAAAAGCCATGTTGTGATGATAAAACTTTTAGAGAAAGGCTGTGAACTTAGTACCTGTACTCTAGCTAAAGTTCATCTTTCAGACCTACATGTAGCGCAGCCTGATATTGAACAAACAATATATCATAAATTATGCTGAGACATTGATGATTGCATCTCTCTCTCTTTCATTTCAGACGCTGCAATCGCTACAAAGAAGTCACAATATACATCATAACCATCAAAACAGAAAAAGAAAACCACTCGTCATGGATCGCTCCAACAATGCAAACAGTAAGTGGCATACTTTACTTGCCTCAAAACTCAACAAACCACCCGAAGACATACATGACAGGTAAAAAATCCTTAAAAACATACATTTTTCTAACCAATACATGTTCTTTTTCTTTTTCAGAATGTCTTTTTGTTGCAGAATCCTCAAACGGAGAATAAAGAATTTCTATAACATAGTTCTATCACCACCGATGCACTTTGGAAATTGGAAATTTAACTCCAAAATGAGACAATTTTGAACATATTTGACGCAATCAACTGCGAAAATCAGGTGAATATATTTAAGTGATATTTTCAAACTTTGATGGTGTGCCGTTTAATGCAGGAAGGGTCATACTGCATCATACTGAGAGCTACATATTTGTCAAGTATAGCCCGTCAAGTATAGCCCTTCAGATAACTTTGTCTGCCATGAAAACAGGGGAGGGGGAGGGGAAGGGGGAAGGGGGGTGGGGAGGGAGTCAAGCAACAAACAAAAGAGAAAAATTGACCTGAAGGGAAGTTTCAGTGATGTGCAAATATTTTTTCAGGGAATTAACAACAAATATACGAAATAGTAAATTGTATTTGTAACGTCCAAAAGTCATCAAATCACCCCCTCTTTTATCAGGAATATTGAAGAATTATGCAAGATGTCAATAGAATGTTTCAAACGTTTATCGAAACAATATATTTTCCCACGGCTGTTTATTTTAAGAGATTTCATCATTTCCGAGTGCAACATTTCAAGATAGGTAATTCTAAATCAAGTATTTATTTCAGTGATACTGACAACGACTAGCCAGGTTGATCCAGAATTAGCTCTTCTCATTTTACCAGCATTAAATAATGGCATTCTTTTATTGAGGTAATGAATAAATTGTTACAAAATAATTATGTAGCCCGGCGGTTGGGTGCATTTAACTTTTCTAGCCTTTTCCGTTCTTCCAGAAAGGCCATGGAGTGATGATAAAACTTTTAGAGAAAGGCTGTGCCCTTAATACCTGTAATCTAGCTAAAAGCTCATCTTTCAGTCCTATATGTAGCTCCGCCTGGTATCAAACAAACAATAGGTCACACATTATGCTGAAGACATTGATGATTGCATTTCTATCTCTTTCATTTCAGATGCTGCAATTGATACAAAGAAGTCACAATATACATCATAACCATCATAACAGAAAAAGAAGACCACACCTCATGGATGGCTCCAACAATGTGAACCGTAAGTGGCATACTATACTTGCCTGAAAATTCAACAAACCACCAGAAGACATACATGACAGGTAACAAAACCTGTAAAACATACATGTTTTTAACCAGTACATGTTTTTTTTCTTTTTCAGAATGTTTATTTGTTGCAGAATCCTCAGACGGAGAATAACGAATTTCTATAACATAGTACTATCACCACCGATGCACTTTGGAAATTGGAAATTTAACTCCAAAATGAGACAATTTTGAACATATTTGACGCAATCAACTGAAAAAATCAGGTGAATACATTTAAGTGATATTTTGAAACTTTGACCGTTTAATCCAGGAAGGGTCATACTGCATCATACTGAGAGCTATATCTTTGTCAAGTATAGCCTGTCAAGTATTGCCCTTCAAACAACTTTTTTCTGCCCTAGAAACAGGGGAGGGAAAGGAGGGAGGGGGAGGGGGTCGTTATGCAACAAACAAGAGAGAAAAACTGACCTGAGGGGAAGTTCCAGTGATATGCACATATTTTTCAGGAAATTACCAACAAAAATACGAAATAGTAAATTGTATTTTTTAGGTCGAAAAGTCATCAAATCACCCCCTCTTTTATCAGGAATATTCAACAATTATGCAAGATGTCAATAGAATGTTTCAAATGTTTATTGAAACAAATATTTTCCAAGGGCTGTTTATTTTAAGAGACTGCATCATTTCCGAGTGCAACATTTCAAGATATTTAATTCTAGATCAAGTATTTATTTCAGCGATTCCAACAACAATGACTATCGAGGTTGATCCAGAATTAACTCTTCTCATTTTAACAGCATTAAACAATGGCATTCTTTTATTCAGCTAATGAATAAATTGTTGTAAAATAATTATGTGGCCCAGTGGTAGGGTGTATTTAAGTTTTCTAGCCTTTTCCATTCTTCCAGAAAAGCCATGTTGTGATGATAAAACTTTTAGAGAAAGGCTGTGAACTTAGTACCTGTACTCTAGCTAAAGTTCATCTTTCAGACCTACATGTAGCGCAGCCTGATATCGAACAAACAATATATCATAAATTATGCTGAGACATTGATGATTGCATCTCTCTCTCTTTCATTTCAGACGCTGCAATCGCTACAAAGAAGTCACAATATACATCATAACCATCAAAACAGAAAAAGAAAACCACTCGTCATGGATCGCTCCAACAATGCAAACAGTAAGTGGCATACTTTACTTGCCTCAAAACTCAACAAACCACCCGAACACATACATGACAGGTAAAAAATCCTTAAAAACATACATTTTTCTAACCAATACATGTTCTTTTTCTTTTTCAGAATGTCTTTTTGTTGCAGAATCCTCAAACGGAGAATAAAGAATTTCTATAACATAGTTCTATCACCACCGATGCACTTTGGAAATTGGAAATTTAACTCCAAAATGAGACAATTTTGAACATATTTGACGCAATCAACTGCGAAAATCAGGTGAATATATTTAAGTGATATTTTCAAACTTTGATGGTGTGCCGTTTAATGCAGGAAGGGTCATACTGCATCATACTGAGAGCTACATATTTGTCAAGTATAGCCCGTCAAGTATAGCCCTTCAGATAACTTTGTCTGCCATGAAAACAGGGGAGGGGGAGGGGAAGGGGGAAGGGGGGTGGGGAGGGAGTCAAGCAACAAACAAAAGAGAAAAATTGACCTGAAGGGAAGTTTCAGTGATGTGCAAATATTTTTTCAGGGAATTAACAACAAATATACGAAATAGTAAATTGTATTTGTAACGTCCAAAAGTCATCAAATCACCCCCTCTTTTATCAGGAATATTGAAGAATTATGCAAGATGTCAATAGAATGTTTCAAACGTTTATCGAAGCAATATATTTTCCCACGGCTGTTTATTTTAAGAGATTTCATCATTTCCGAGTGCAACATTTCAAGATAGGTAATTCTAAATCAAGTATTTATTTCAGTGATACTGACAACGACTAGCCAGGTTGATCCAGAATTAGCTCTTCTCATTTTACCAGCATTAAATAATGGCATTCTTTTATTGAGGTAATGAATAAATTGTTACAAAATAATTATGTAGCCCGGTGGTTGGGTGCATTTAACTTTTCTAGACTTTTCCGTTCTTCCAGAAAGGCCATGGAGTGATGATAAAACTTTTAGAGAAAGGCTGTGCCCTTAATACCTGTAATCTAGCTAAAAGCTCATCTTTCAGTCCTATATGTAGCTCCGCCTGGTATCAAACAAACAATAGGTCACACATTATGCTGAAGACATTGATGATTGCATTTCTATCTCTTTCATTTCAGATGCTGCAATTGATACAAAGAAGTCACAATATACATCATAACCATCATAACAGAAAAAGAAGACCACACCTCATGGATGGCTCCAACAATGTGAACCGTAAGTGGCATACTATACTTGCCTGAAAATTCAACAAACCACCAGAAGACATACATGACAGGTAACAAAACCTGTAAAACATACATGTTTTTAACCAGTACATGTTTTTTTTCTTTTTCAGAATGTTTATTTGTTGCAGAATCCTCAGACGGAGAATAACGAATTTCTATAACATAGTACTATCACCACCGATGCACTTTGGAAATTGGAAATTTAACTCCAAAATGAGACAATTTTGAACATATTTGACGCAATCAACTGAAAAAATCAGGTGAATACATTTAAGTGATATTTTGAAACTTTGACCGTTTAATCCAGGAAGGGTCATACTGCATCATACTGAGAGCTATATCTTTGTCAAGTATAGCCTGTCAAGTATTGCCCTTCAAACAACTTTTTTCTGCCCTAGAAACAGGGGAGGGAAAGGAGGGAGGGGGAGGGGGTCGTTATGCAACAAACAAGAGAGAAAAACTGACCTGAGGGGAAGTTCCAGTGATATGCACATATTTTTCAGGAAATTACCAACAAAAATACGAAATAGTAAATTGTATTTTTTAGGTCGAAAAGTCATCAAATCACCCCCTCTTTTATCAAGAATATTCAACAATTATGCAAGATGTCAATAGAATGTTTCAAATGTTTATTGAAACAAATATTTTCCAAGGGCTGTTTATTTTAAGAGACTGCATCATTTCCGAGTGCAACATTTCAAGATATTTAATTCTAGATCAAGTATTTATTTCAGCGATTCCAACAACAATGACTATCGAGGTTGATCCAGAATTAACTCTTCTCATTTTAACAGCATTAAACAATGGCATTCTTTTATTCAGCTAATGAATAAATTGTTGTAAAATAATTATGTGGCCCAGTGGTAGGGTGTATTTAAGTTTTCTAGCCTTTTCCATTCTTCCAGAAAAGCCATGTTGTGATGATAAAACTTTTAGAGAAAGGCTGTGAACTTAGTACCTGTACTCTAGCTAAAGTTCATCTTTCAGACCTACATGTAGCGCAGCCTGATATTGAACAAACAATATATCATAAATTATGCTGAGACATTGATGATTGCATCTCTCTCTCTTTCATTTCAGACGCTGCAATCGCTACAAAGAAGTCACAATATACATCATAACCATCAAAACAGAAAAAGAAAACCACTCGTCATGGATCGCTCCAACAATGCAAACAGTAAGTGGCATACTTTACTTGCCTCAAAACTCAACAAACCACCCGAAGACATACATGACAGGTAAAAAATCCTTAAAAACATACATTTTTCTAACCAATACATGTTCTTTTTCTTTTTCAGAATGTCTTTTTGTTGCAGAATCCTCAAACGGAGAATAAAGAATTTCTATAACATAGTTCTATCACCACCGATGCACTTTGGAAATTGGAAATTTAACTCCAAAATGAGACAATTTTGAACATATTTGACGCAATCAACTGCGAAAATCAGGTGAATATATTTAAGTGATATTTTCAAACTTTGATGGTGTGCCGTTTAATGCAGGAAGGGTCATACTGCATCATACTGAGAGCTACATATTTGTCAAGTATAGCCCGTCAAGTATAGCCCTTCAGATAACTTTGTCTGCCATGAAAACAGGGGAGGGGGAGGGGAAGGGGGAAGGGGGGTGGGGAGGGAGTCAAGCAACAAACAAAAGAGAAAAATTGACCTGAAGGGAAGTTTCAGTGATGTGCAAATATTTTTTCAGGGAATTAACAACAAATATACGAAATAGTAAATTGTATTTGTAACGTCCAAAAGTCATCAAATCACCCCCTCTTTTATCAGGAATATTGAAGAATTATGCAAGATGTCAATAGAATGTTTCAAACGTTTATCGAAACAATATATTTTCCCACGGCTGTTTATTTTAAGAGATTTCATCATTTCCGAGTGCAACATTTCAAGATAGGTAATTCTAAATCAAGTATTTATTTCAGTGATACTGACAACGACTAGCCAGGTTGATCCAGAATTAGCTCTTCTCATTTTACCAGCATTAAATAATGGCATTCTTTTATTGAGGTAATGAATAAATTGTTACAAAATAATTATGTAGCCCGGCGGTTGGGTGCATTTAACTTTTCTAGCCTTTTCCGTTCTTCCAGAAAGGCCATGGAGTGATGATAAAACTTTTAGAGAAAGGCTGTGCCCTTAATACCTGTAATCTAGCTAAAAGCTCATCTTTCAGTCCTATATGTAGCTCCGCCTGGTATCAAACAAACAATAGGTCACACATTATGCTGAAGACATTGATGATTGCATTTCTATCTCTTTCATTTCAGATGCTGCAATTGATACAAAGAAGTCACAATATACATCATAACCATCATAACAGAAAAAGAAGACCACACCTCATGGATGGCTCCAACAATGTGAACCGTAAGTGGCATACTATACTTGCCTGAAAATTCAACAAACCACCAGAAGACATACATGACAGGTAACAAAACCTGTAAAACATACATGTTTTTAACCAGTACATGTTTTTTTTCTTTTTCAGAATGTTTATTTGTTGCAGAATCCTCAGACGGAGAATAACGAATTTCTATAACATAGTACTATCACCACCGATGCACTTTGGAAATTGGAAATTTAACTCCAAAATGAGACAATTTTGAACATATTTGACGCAATCAACTGAAAAAATCAGGTGAATACATTTAAGTGATATTTTGAAACTTTGACCGTTTAATCCAGGAAGGGTCATACTGCATCATACTGAGAGCTATATCTTTGTCAAGTATAGCCTGTCAAGTATTGCCCTTCAAACAACTTTTTTCTGCCCTAGAAACAGGGGAGGGAAAGGAGGGAGGGGGAGGGGGTCGTTATGCAACAAACAAGAGAGAAAAACTGACCTGAGGGGAAGTTCCAGTGATATGCACATATTTTTCAGGAAATTACCAACAAAAATACGAAATAGTAAATTGTATTTTTTAGGTCGAAAAGTCATCAAATCACCCCCTCTTTTATCAGGAATATTCAACAATTATGCAAGATGTCAATAGAATGTTTCAAATGTTTATTGAAACAAATATTTTCCAAGGGCTGTTTATTTTAAGAGACTGCATCATTTCCGAGTGCAACATTTCAAGATATTTAATTCTAGATCAAGTATTTATTTCAGCGATTCCAACAACAATGACTATCGAGGTTGATCCAGAATTAACTCTTCTCATTTTAACAGCATTAAACAATGGCATTCTTTTATTCAGCTAATGAATAAATTGTTGTAAAATAATTATGTGGCCCAGTGGTAGGGTGTATTTAAGTTTTCTAGCCTTTTCCATTCTTCCAGAAAAGCCATGTTGTGATGATAAAACTTTTAGAGAAAGGCTGTGAACTTAGTACCTGTACTCTAGCTAAAGTTCATCTTTCAGACCTACATGTAGCGCAGCCTGATATCGAACAAACAATATATCATAAATTATGCTGAGACATTGATGATTGCATCTCTCTCTCTTTCATTTCAGACGCTGCAATCGCTACAAAGAAGTCACAATATACATCATAACCATCAAAACAGAAAAAGAAAACCACTCGTCATGGATCGCTCCAACAATGCAAACAGTAAGTGGCATACTTTACTTGCCTCAAAACTCAACAAACCCACCCGAACACATACATGACAGGTAAAAAATCCTTAAAAACATACATTTTTCTAACCAATACATGTTCTTTTTCTTTTTCAGAATGTCTTTTTGTTGCAGAATCCTCAAACGGAGAATAAAGAATTTCTATAACATAGTTCTATCACCACCGATGCACTTTGGAAATTGGAAATTTAACTCCAAAATGAGACAATTTTGAACATATTTGACGCAATCAACTGCGAAAATCAGGTGAATATATTTAAGTGATATTTTCAAACTTTGATGGTGTGCCGTTTAATGCAGGAAGGGTCATACTGCATCATACTGAGAGCTACATATTTGTCAAGTATAGCCCGTCAAGTATAGCCCTTCAGATAACTTTGTCTGCCATGAAAACAGGGGAGGGGGAGGGGAAGGGGGAAGGGGGGTGGGGAGGGAGTCAAGCAACAAACAAAAGAGAAAAATTGACCTGAAGGGAAGTTTCAGTGATGTGCAAATATTTTTTCAGGGAATTAACAACAAATATACGAAATAGTAAATTGTATTTGTAACGTCCAAAAGTCATCAAATCACCCCCTCTTTTATCAGGAATATTGAAGAATTATGCAAGATGTCAATAGAATGTTTCAAACGTTTATCGAAACAATATATTTTCCCACGGCTGTTTATTTTAAGAGATTTCATCATTTCCGAGTGCAACATTTCAAGATAGGTAATTCTAAATCAAGTATTTATTTCAGTGATACTGACAACGACTAGCCAGGTTGATCCAGAATTAGCTCTTCTCATTTTACCAGCATTAAATAATGGCATTCTTTTATTGAGGTAATGAATAAATTGTTACAAAATAATTATGTAGCCCGGCGGTTGGGTGCATTTAACTTTTCTAGCCTTTTCCGTTCTTCCAGAAAGGCCATGGAGTGATGATAAAACTTTTAGAGAAAGGCTGTGCCCTTAATACCTGTAATCTAGCTAAAAGCTCATCTTTCAGTCCTATATGTAGCTCCGCCTGGTATCAAACAAACAATAGGTCACACATTATGCTGAAGACATTGATGATTGCATTTCTATCTCTTTCATTTCAGATGCTGCAATTGATACAAAGAAGTCACAATATACATCATAACCATCATAACAGAAAAAGAAGACCACACCTCATGGATGGCTCCAACAATGTGAACCGTAAGTGGCATACTATACTTGCCTGAAAATTCAACAAACCACCAGAAGACATACATGACAGGTAACAAAACCTGTAAAACATACATGTTTTTAACCAGTACATGTTTTTTTTCTTTTTCAGAATGTTTATTTGTTGCAGAATCCTCAGACGGAGAATAACGAATTTCTATAACATAGTACTATCACCACCGATGCACTTTGGAAATTGGAAATTTAACTCCAAAATGAGACAATTTTGAACATATTTGACGCAATCAACTGAAAAAATCAGGTGAATACATTTAAGTGATATTTTGAAACTTTGACCGTTTAATCCAGGAAGGGTCATACTGCATCATACTGAGAGCTATATCTTTGTCAAGTATAGCCTGTCAAGTATTGCCCTTCAAACAACTTTTTTCTGCCCTAGAAACAGGGGAGGGAAAGGAGGGAGGGGGAGGGGGTCGTTATGCAACAAACAAGAGAGAAAAACTGACCTGAGGGGAAGTTCCAGTGATATGCACATATTTTTCAGGAAATTACCAACAAAAATACGAAATAGTAAATTGTATTTTTTAGGTCGAAAAGTCATCAAATCACCCCCTCTTTTATCAGGAATATTCAACAATTATGCAAGATGTCAATAGAATGTTTCAAATGTTTATTGAAACAAATATTTTCCAAGGGCTGTTTATTTTAAGAGACTGCATCATTTCCGAGTGCAACATTTCAAGATATTTAATTCTAGATCAAGTATTTATTTCAGCGATTCCAACAACAATGACTATCGAGGTTGATCCAGAATTAACTCTTCTCATTTTAACAGCATTAAACAATGGCATTCTTTTATTCAGCTAATGAATAAATTGTTGTAAAATAATTATGTGGCCCAGTGGTAGGGTGTATTTAAGTTTTCTAGCCTTTTCCATTCTTCCAGAAAAGCCATGTTGTGATGATAAAACTTTTAGAGATGGGCTGTGAACTTAGTACCTGTACTCTAGCTAAAGTTCATCTTTCAGACCTACATGTAGCGCAGCCTGATATCGAACAAACAATATATCATAAATTATGCTGAGACATTGATGATTGCATCTCTCTCTCTTTCATTTCAGACGCTGCAATCGCTACAAAGAAGTCACAATATACATCATAACCATCAAAACAGAAAAAGAAAACCACTCGTCATGGATCGCTCCAACAATGCAAACAGTAAGTGGCATACTTTACTTGCCTCAAAACTCAACAAACCACCCGAACACATACATGACAGGTAAAAAATCCTTAAAAACATACATTTTTCTAACCAATACATGTTCTTTTTCTTTTTCAGAATGTCTTTTTGTTGCAGAATCCTCAAACGGAGAATAAAGAATTTCTATAACATAGTTCTATCACCACCGATGCACTTTGGAAATTGGAAATTTAACTCCAAAATGAGACAATTTTGAACATATTTGACGCAATCAACTGCGAAAATCAGGTGAATATATTTAAGTGATATTTTCAAACTTTGATGGTGTGCCGTTTAATGCAGGAAGGGTCATACTGCATCATACTGAGAGCTACATATTTGTCAAGTATAGCCCGTCAAGTATAGCCCTTCAGATAACTTTGTCTGCCATGAAAACAGGGGAGGGGGAGGGGAAGGGGGAAGGGGGGTGGGGAGGGAGTCAAGCAACAAACAAAAGAGAAAAATTGACCTGAAGGGAAGTTTCAGTGATGTGCAAATATTTTTTCAGGGAATTAACAACAAATATACGAAATAGTAAATTGTATTTGTAACGTCCAAAAGTCATCAAATCACCCCCTCTTTTATCAGGAATATTGAAGAATTATGCAAGATGTCAATAGAATGTTTCAAACGTTTATCGAAACAATATATTTTCCCACGGCTGTTTATTTTAAGAGATTTCATCATTTCCGAGTGCAACATTTCAAGATAGGTAATTCTAAATCAAGTATTTATTTCAGTGATACTGACAACTACTAGCCAGGTTGATCCAGAATTAGCTCTTCTCATTTTACCAGCATTAAATAATGGCATTCTTTTATTGAGGTAATGAATAAATTGTCACAAAATAATTATGTAGCCCGGCGGTTGGGTGCATTTAACTTTTCTAGCCTTTTCCGTTCTTCCAGAAAGGCCATGGAGTGATGATAAAACTTTTAGAGAAAGGCTGTGCCCTTAATACCTGTAATCTAGCTAAAAGCTCATCTTTCAGTCCTATATGTAGCTCCGCCTGGTATCAAACAAACAATAGGTCACACATTATGCTGAAGACATTGATGATTGCATTTCTATCTCTTTCATTTCAGATGCTGCAATTGATACAAAGAAGTCACAATATACATCATAACCATCATAACAGAAAAAGAAGACCACACCTCATGGATGGCTCCAACAATGTGAACCGTAAGTGGCATACTATACTTGCCTGAAAATTCAACAAACCACCAGAAGACATACATGACAGGTAACAAAACCTGTAAAACATACATGTTTTTAACCAGTACATGTTTTTTTTCTTTTTCAGAATGTTTATTTGTTGCAGAATCCTCAGACGGAGAATAACGAATTTCTATAACATAGTACTATCACCACTGATGCACTTTGGAAATTGGAAATTTAACTCCAAAATGAGACAATTTTGAACATATTTGACGCAATCAACTGAAAAAATCAGGTGAATACATTTAAGTGATATTTTGAAACTTTGACCGTTTAATCCAGGAAGGGTCATACTGCATCATACTGAGAGCTATATCTTTGTCAAGTATAGCCTGTCAAGTATTGCCCTTCAAACAACTTTTTTCTGCCCTAGAAACAGGGGAGGGAAAGGAGGGAGGGGGAGGGGGTCGTTATGCAACAAACAAGAGAGAAAAACTGACCTGAGGGGAAGTTCCAGTGATATGCACATATTTTTCAGGAAATTACCAACAAAAATACGAAATAGTAAATTGTATTTTTTAGGTCGAAAAGTCATCAAATCACCCCCTCTTTTATCAAGAATATTCAACAATTATGCAAGATGTCAATAGAATGTTTCAAATGTTTATTGAAACAAATATTTTCCAAGGGCTGTTTATTTTAAGAGACTGCATCATTTCCGAGTGCAACATTTCAAGATATTTAATTCTAGATCAAGTATTTATTTCAGCGATTCCAACAACAATGACTATCGAGGTTGATCCAGAATTAACTCTTCTCATTTTAACAGCATTAAACAATGGCATTCTTTTATTCAGCTAATGAATAAATTGTTGTAAAATAATTATGTGGCCCAGTGGTAGGGTGTATTTAAGTTTTCTAGCCTTTTCCATTCTTCCAGAAAAGCCATGTTGTGATGATAAAACTTTTAGAGAAAGGCTGTGAACTTAGTACCTGTACTCTAGCTAAAGTTCATCTTTCAGACCTACATGTAGCGCAGCCTGATATCGAACAAACAATATATCATAAATTATGCTGAGACATTGATGATTGCATCTCTCTCTCTTTCATTTCAGACGCTGCAATCGCTACAAAGAAGTCACAATATACATCATAACCATCAAAACAGAAAAAGAAAACCACTCGTCATGGATCGCTCCAACAATGCAAACAGTAAGTGGCATACTTTACTTGCCTCAAAACTCAACAAACCACCCGAAGACATACATGACAGGTAAAAAATCCTTAAAAACATACATTTTTCTAACCAATACATGTTCTTTTTCTTTTTCAGAATGTCTTTTTGTTGCAGAATCCTCAAACGGAGAATAAAGAATTTCTATAACATAGTTCTATCACCACCGATGCACTTTGGAAATTGGAAATTTAACTCCAAAATGAGACAATTTTGAACATATTTGACGCAATCAACTGCAAAAATCAGGTGAATATATTTAAGTGATATTTTCAAACTTTGATGGTGTGCCGTTTAATGCAGGAAGGGTCATACTGCATCATACTGAGAGCTACATATTTGTCAAGTATAGCCCGTCAAGTATAGCCCTTCAGATAACTTTGTCTGCCATGAAAACAGGGGAGGGGGAGGGGAAGGGGGAAGGGGGGTGGGGAGGGAGTCAAGCAACAAACAAAAGAGAAAAATTGACCTGAAGGGAAGTTTCAGTGATGTGCAAATATTTTTTCAGGGAATTAACAACAAATATACGAAATAGTAAATTGTATTTGTAACGTCCAAAAGTCATCAAATCACCCCCTCTTTTATCAGGAATATTGAAGAATTATGCAAGATGTCAATAGAATGTTTCAAATGTTTATTGAAACAAATATTTTCCAAGGGCTGTTTATTTTAAGAGACTGCATCATTTCCGAGTGCAACATTTCAAGATATTTAATTCTAGATCAAGTATTTATTTCAGCGATTCCAACAACAATGACTATCGAGGTTGATCCAGAATTAACTCTTCTCATTTTAACAGCATTAAACATTGGCATTCTTTTATTCAGCTAATGAATAAATTGTTATAAAATAATTATGTGGCCCAGTGGTAGGGTGTATTTAAGTTTTCTAGCCTTTTCCATTCTTCCAGAAAAGCCATGTTGTGATGATAAAACTTTTAGAGAAAGGCTGTGAACTTAGTACCTGTACTCTAGCTAAAGTTCATCTTTCAGACCTACATGTAGCGCAGCCTGATATCGAACAAACAATATATCATAAATTATGCTGAGACATTGATGATTGCATCTCTCTCTCTTTCATTTCAGACGCTGCAATCGCTACAAAGAAGTCACAATATACATCATAACCATCAAAACAGAAAAGGAAAACCACTCGTCATGGATCGCTGCAACAATGCAAACAGTAAGTGGCATACTTTACTTGCCTCAAAACTCAACAAACCACCCGAAGACATACATGACAGGTAAAAAATCCTTAAAAACATACATTTTTCTAACCAATACATGTTCTTTTTCTTTTTCAGAATGTCTTTTTGTTGCAGAATCCTCAAACGGAGAATAAAGAATTTCTATAACATAGTTCTATCACCACCGATGCACTTTGGAAATTGGAAATTTAACTCCAAAATGAGACAATTTTGAACATATTTGACGCAATCAACTGCAAAAATCAGGTGAATATATTTAAGTGATATTTTCAAACTTTGATGGTGTGCCGTTTAATGCAGGAAGGGTCATACTGCATCATACTGAGAGCTACATATTTGTCAAGTATAGCCCGTCAAGTATAGCCCTTCAGATAACTTTGTCTGCCATGAAAACAGGGGAGGGGGAGGGGAAGGGGGAAGGGGGGTGGGGAGGGAGTCAAGCAACAAACAAAAGAGAAAAATTGACCTGAAGGGAAGTTTCAGTGATGTGCAAATATTTTTTCAGGGAATTAACAACAAATATACGAAATAGTAAATTGTATTTGTAACGTCCAAAAGTCATCAAATCACCCCCTCTTTTATCAGGAATATTGAAGAATTATGCAAGATGTCAATAGAATGTTTCAAACGTTTATCGAAACAATATATTTTCCCACGGCTGTTTATTTTAAGAGATTTCATCATTTCCGAGTGCAACATTTCAAGATAGGTAATTCTAAATCAAGTATTTATTTCAGTGATACTGACAACGACTAGCCAGGTTGATCCAGAATTAGCTCTTCTCATTTTACCAGCATTAAATAATGGCATTCTTTTATTGAGGTAATGAATAAATTGTCACAAAATAATTATGTAGCCCGGCGGTTGGGTGCATTTAACTTTTCTAGCCTTTTCCGTTCTTCCAGAAAGGCCATGGAGTGATGATAAAACTTTTAGAGAAAGGCTGTGCCCTTAATACCTGTAATCTAGCTAAAAGCTCATCTTTCAGTCCTATATGTAGCTCCGCCTGGTATCAAACAAACAATAGGTCACACATTATGCTGAAGACATTGATGATTGCATTTCTATCTCTTTCATTTCAGATGCTGCAATTGATACAAAGAAGTCACAATATACATCATAACCATCATAACAGAAAAAGAAGACCACACCTCATGGATGGCTCCAACAATGTGAACCGTAAGTGGCATACTATACTTGCCTGAAAATTCAACAAACCACCAGAAGACATACATGACAGGTAACAAAACCTGTAAAACATACATGTTTTTAACCAGTACATGTTTTTTTTCTTTTTCAGAATGTTTATTTGTTGCAGAATCCTCAGACGGAGAATAACGAATTTCTATAACATAGTACTATCACCACTGATGCACTTTGGAAATTGGAAATTTAACTCCAAAATGAGACAATTTTGAACATATTTGACGCAATCAACTGAAAAAATCAGGTGAATACATTTAAGTGATATTTTGAAACTTTGACCGTTTAATCCAGGAAGGGTCATACTGCATCATACTGAGAGCTATATCTTTGTCAAGTATAGCCTGTCAAGTATTGCCCTTCAAACAACTTTTTTCTGCCCTAGAAACAGGGGAGGGAAAGGAGGGAGGGGGAGGGGGTCGTTATGCAACAAACAAGAGAGAAAAACTGACCTGAGGGGAAGTTCCAGTGATATGCACATATTTTTCAGGAAATTACCAACAAAAATACGAAATAGTAAATTGTATTTTTTAGGTCGAAAAGTCATCAAATCACCCCCTCTTTTATCAAGAATATTCAACAATTATGCAAGATGTCAATAGAATGTTTCAAATGTTTATTGAAACAAATATTTTCCAAGGGCTGTTTATTTTAAGAGACTGCATCATTTCCGAGTGCAACATTTCAAGATATTTAATTCTAGATCAAGTATTTATTTCAGCGATTCCAACAACAATGACTATCGAGGTTGATCCAGAATTAACTCTTCTCATTTTAACAGCATTAAACAATGGCATTCTTTTATTCAGCTAATGAATAAATTGTTGTAAAATAATTATGTGGCCCAGTGGTAGGGTGTATTTAAGTTTTCTAGCCTTTTCCATTCTTCCAGAAAAGCCATGTTGTGATGATAAAACTTTTAGAGAAAGGCTGTGAACTTAGTACCTGTACTCTAGCTAAAGTTCATCTTTCAGACCTACATGTAGCGCAGCCTGATATCGAACAAACAATATATCATAAATTATGCTGAGACATTGATGATTGCATCTCTCTCTCTTTCATTTCAGACGCTGCAATCGCTACAAAGAAGTCACAATATACATCATAACCATCAAAACAGAAAAAGAAAACCACTCGTCATGGATCGCTCCAACAATGCAAACAGTAAGTGGCATACTTTACTTGCCTCAAAACTCAACAAACCACCCGAAGACATACATGACAGGTAAAAAATCCTTAAAAACATACATTTTTCTAACCAATACATGTTCTTTTTCTTTTTCAGAATGTCTTTTTGTTGCAGAATCCTCAAACGGAGAATAAAGAATTTCTATAACATAGTTCTATCACCACCGATGCACTTTGGAAATTGGAAATTTAACTCCAAAATGAGACAATTTTGAACATATTTGACGCAATCAACTGCAAAAATCAGGTGAATATATTTAAGTGATATTTTCAAACTTTGATGGTGTGCCGTTTAATGCAGGAAGGGTCATACTGCATCATACTGAGAGCTACATATTTGTCAAGTATAGCCCGTCAAGTATAGCCCTTCAGATAACTTTGTCTGCCATGAAAACAGGGGAGGGGGAGGGGAAGGGGGAAGGGGGGTGGGGAGGGAGTCAAGCAACAAACAAAAGAGAAAAATTGACCTGAAGGGAAGTTTCAGTGATGTGCAAATATTTTTTCAGGGAATTAACAACAAATATACGAAATAGTAAATTGTATTTGTAACGTCCAAAAGTCATCAAATCACCCCCTCTTTTATCAGGAATATTGAAGAATTATGCAAGATGTCAATAGAATGTTTCAAATGTTTATTGAAACAAATATTTTCCAAGGGCTGTTTATTTTAAGAGACTGCATCATTTCCGAGTGCAACATTTCAAGATATTTAATTCTAGATCAAGTATTTATTTCAGCGATTCCAACAACAATGACTATCGAGGTTGATCCAGAATTAACTCTTCTCATTTTAACAGCATTAAACATTGGCATTCTTTTATTCAGCTAATGAATAAATTGTTATAAAATAATTATGTGGCCCAGTGGTAGGGTGTATTTAAGTTTTCTAGCCTTTTCCATTCTTCCAGAAAAGCCATGTTGTGATGATAAAACTTTTAGAGAAAGGCTGTGAACTTAGTACCTGTACTCTAGCTAAAGTTCATCTTTCAGACCTACATGTAGCGCAGCCTGATATCGAACAAACAATATATCATAAATTATGCTGAGACATTGATGATTGCATCTCTCTCTCTCTTTCATTTCAGACGCTGCAATCGCTACAAAGAAGTCACAATATACATCATAACCATCAAAACAGAAAAGGAAAACCACTCGTCATGGATCGCTGCAACAATGCAAACAGTAAGTGGCATACTTTACTTGCCTCAAAACTCAACAAACCACCCGAACACATACATGACAGGTAAAAAATCCTTAAAAACATACATTTTTCTAACCAATACATGTTCTTTTTCTTTTTCAGAATGTCTTTTTGTTGCAGAATCCTCAAACGGAGAATAAAGAATTTCTATAACATAGTTCTATCACCACCGATGCACTTTGGAAATTGGAAATTTAACTCCAAAATGAGACAATTTTGAACATATTTGACGCAATCAACTGCGAAAATCAGGTGAATATATTTAAGTGATATTTTCAAACTTTGATGGTGTGCCGTTTAATGCAGGAAGGGTCATACTGCATCATACTGAGAGCTACATATTTGTCAAGTATAGCCCGTCAAGTATAGCCCTTCAGATAACTTTGTCTGCCATGAAAACAGGGGAGGGGGAGGGGAAGGGGGAAGGGGGGTGGGGAGGGAGTCAAGCAACAAACAAAAGAGAAAAATTGACCTGAAGGGAAGTTTCAGTGATGTGCAAATATTTTTTCAGGGAATTAACAACAAATATACGAAATAGTAAATTGTATTTGTAACGTCCAAAAGTCATCAAATCACCCCCTCTTTTATCAGGAATATTGAAGAATTATGCAAGATGTCAATAGAATGTTTCAAACGTTTATCGAAACAATATATTTTCCCACGGCTGTTTATTTTAAGAGATTTCATCATTTCCGAGTGCAACATTTCAAGATAGGTAATTCTAAATCAAGTATTTATTTCAGTGATACTGACAACGACTAGCCAGGTTGATCCAGAATTAGCTCTTCTCATTTTACCAGCATTAAATAATGGCATTCTTTTATTGAGGTAATGAATAAATTGTTACAAAATAATTATGTAGCCCGGCGGTTGGGTGCATTTAACTTTTCTAGCCTTTTCCGTTCTTCCAGAAAGGCCATGGAGTGATGATAAAACTTTTAGAGAAAGGCTGTGCCCTTAATACCTGTAATCTAGCTAAAAGCTCATCTTTCAGTCCTATATGTAGCTCCGCCTGGTATCAAACAAACAATAGGTCACACATTATGCTGAAGACATTGATGATTGCATTTCTATCTCTTTCATTTCAGATGCTGCAATTGATACAAAGAAGTCACAATATACATCATAACCATCATAACAGAAAAAGAAGACCACACCTCATGGATGGCTCCAACAATGTGAACCGTAAGTGGCATACTATACTTGCCTGAAAATTCAACAAACCACCAGAAGACATACATGACAGGTAACAAAACCTGTAAAACATACATGTTTTTAACCAGTACATGTTTTTTTTCTTTTTCAGAATGTTTATTTGTTGCAGAATCCTCAGACGGAGAATAACGAATTTCTATAACATAGTACTATCACCACTGATGCACTTTGGAAATTGGAAATTTAACTCCAAAATGAGACAATTTTGAACATATTTGACGCAATCAACTGAAAAAATCAGGTGAATACATTTAAGTGATATTTTGAAACTTTGACCGTTTAATCCAGGAAGGGTCATACTGCATCATACTGAGAGCTATATCTTTGTCAAGTATAGCCTGTCAAGTATTGCCCTTCAAACAACTTTTTTCTGCCCTATAAACAGGGGAGGGAAAGGAGGGAGGGGGAGGGGGTCGTTATGCAACAAACAAGAGAGAAAAACTGACCTGAGGGGAAGTTCCAGTGATATGCACATATTTTTCAGGAAATTACCAACAAAAATACGAAATAGTAAATTGTATTTTTTAGGTCGAAAAGTCATCAAATCACCCCCTCTTTTATCAAGAATATTCAACAATTATGCAAGATGTCAATAGAATGTTTCAAATGTTTATTGAAACAAATATTTTCCAAGGGCTGTTTATTTTAAGAGACTGCATCATTTCCGAGTGCAACATTTCAAGATATTTAATTCTAGATCAAGTATTTATTTCAGCGATTCCAACAACAATGACTATCGAGGTTGATCCAGAATTAACTCTTCTCATTTTAACAGCATTAAACAATGGCATTCTTTTATTCAGCTAATGAATAAATTGTTGTAAAATAATTATGTGGCCCAGTGGTAGGGTGTATTTAAGTTTTCTAGCCTTTTCCATTCTTCCAGAAAAGCCATGTTGTGATGATAAAACTTTTAGAGAAAGGCTGTGAACTTAGTACCTGTACTCTAGCTAAAGTTCATCTTTCAGACCTACATGTAGCGCAGCCTGATATCGAACAAACAATATATCATAAATTATGCTGAGACATTGATGATTGCATCTCTCTCTCTTTCATTTCAGACGCTGCAATCGCTACAAAGAAGTCACAATATACAACATAACCATCAAAACAGAAAAAGAAAACCACTCGTCATGGATCGCTCCAACAATGCAAACAGTAAGTGGCATACTTTACTTGCCTCAAAACTCAACAAACCACCCGAAGACATACATGACAGGTAAAAAATCCTTAAAAACATACATTTTTCTAACCAATACATGTTCTTTTTCTTTTTCAGAATGTCTTTTTGTTGCAGAATCCTCAAACGGAGAATAAAGAATTTCTATAACATAGTTCTATCACCACCGATGCACTTTGGAAATTGGAAATTTAACTCCAAAATGAGACAATTTTGAACATATTTGACGCAATCAACTGCAAAAATCAGGTGAATATATTTAAGTGATATTTTCAAACTTTGATGGTGTGCCGTTTAATGCAGGAAGGGTCATACTGCATCATACTGAGAGCTACATATTTGTCAAGTATAGCCCGTCAAGTATAGCCCTTCAGATAACTTTGTCTGCCATGAAAACAGGGGAGGGGGAGGGGAAGGGGGAAGGGGGGTGGGGAGGGAGTCAAGCAACAAACAAAAGAGAAAAATTGACCTGAAGGGAAGTTTCAGTGATGTGCAAATATTTTTTCAGGGAATTAACAACAAATATACGAAATAGTAAATTGTATTTGTAACGTCCAAAAGTCATCAAATCACCCCCTCTTTTATCAGGAATATTGAAGAATTATGCAAGATGTCAATAGAATGTTTCAAATGTTTATTGAAACAAATATTTTCCAAGGGCTGTTTATTTTAAGAGACTGCATCATTTCCGAGTGCAACATTTCAAGATATTTAATTCTAGATCAAGTATTTATTTCAGCGATTCCAACAACAATGACTATCGAGGTTGATCCAGAATTAACTCTTCTCATTTTAACAGCATTAAACATTGGCATTCTTTTATTCAGCTAATGAATAAATTGTTATAAAATAATTATGTGGCCCAGTGGTAGGGTGTATTTAAGTTTTCTAGCCTTTTCCATTCTTCCAGAAAAGCCATGTTGTGATGATAAAACTTTTAGAGAAAGGCTGTGAACTTAGTACCTGTACTCTAGCTAAAGTTCATCTTTCAGACCTACATGTAGCGCAGCCTGATATCGAACAAACAATATATCATAAATTATGCTGAGACATTGATGATTGCATCTCTCTCTCTTTCATTTCAGACGCTGCAATCGCTACAAAGAAGTCACAATATACATCATAACCATCAAAACAGAAAAGGAAAACCACTCGTCATGGATCGCTGCAACAATGCAAACAGTAAGTGGCATACTTTACTTGCCTCAAAACTCAACAAACCACCCGAACACATACATGACAGGTAAAAAATCCTTAAAAACATACATTTTTCTAACCAATACATGTTCTTTTTCTTTTTCAGAATGTCTTTTTGTTGCAGAATCCTCAAACGGAGAATAAAGAATTTCTATAACATAGTTCTATCACCACCGATGCACTTTGGAAATTGGAAATTTAACTCCAAAATGAGACAATTTTGAACATATTTGACGCAATCAACTGCGAAAATCAGGTGAATATATTTAAGTGATATTTTCAAACTTTGATGGTGTGCCGTTTAATGCAGGAAGGGTCATACTGCATCATACTGAGAGCTACATATTTGTCAAGTATAGCCCGTCAAGTATAGCCCTTCAGATAACTTTGTCTGCCATGAAAACAGGGGAGGGGGAGGGGAAGGGGGAAGGGGGGTGGGGAGGGAGTCAAGCAACAAACAAAAGAGAAAAATTGACCTGAAGGGAAGTTTCAGTGATGTGCAAATATTTTTTCAGGGAATTAACAACAAATATACGAAATAGTAAATTGTATTTGTAACGTCCAAAAGTCATCAAATCACCCCCTCTTTTATCAGGAATATTGAAGAATTATGCAAGATGTCAATAGAATGTTTCAAACGTTTATCGAAACAATATATTTTCCCACGGCTGTTTATTTTAAGAGATTTCATCATTTCCGAGTGCAACATTTCAAGATAGGTAATTCTAAATCAAGTATTTATTTCAGTGATACTGACAACGACTAGCCAGGTTGATCCAGAATTAGCTCTTCTCATTTTACCAGCATTAAATAATGGCATTCTTTTATTGAGGTAATGAATAAATTGTCACAAAATAATTATGTAGCCCGGCGGTTGGGTGCATTTAACTTTTCTAGCCTTTTCCGTTCTTCCAGAAAGGCCATGGAGTGATGATAAAACTTTTAGAGAAAGGCTGTGCCCTTAATACCTGTAATCTAGCTAAAAGCTCATCTTTCAGTCCTATATGTAGCTCCGCCTGGTATCAAACAAACAATAGGTCACACATTATGCTGAAGACATTGATGATTGCATTTCTATCTCTTTCATTTCAGATGCTGCAATTGATACAAAGAAGTCACAATATACATCATAACCATCATAACAGAAAAAGAAGACCACACCTCATGGATGGCTCCAACAATGTGAACCGTAAGTGGCATACTATACTTGCCTGAAAATTCAACAAACCACCAGAAGACATACATGACAGGTAACAAAACCTGTAAAACATACATGTTTTTAACCAGTACATGTTTTTTTTCTTTTTCAGAATGTTTATTTGTTGCAGAATCCTCAGACGGAGAATAACGAATTTCTATAACATAGTACTATCACCACTGATGCACTTTGGAAATTGGAAATTTAACTCCAAAATGAGACAATTTTGAACATATTTGACGCAATCAACTGAAAAAATCAGGTGAATACATTTAAGTGATATTTTGAAACTTTGACCGTTTAATCCAGGAAGGGTCATACTGCATCATACTGAGAGCTATATCTTTGTCAAGTATAGCCTGTCAAGTATTGCCCTTCAAACAACTTTTTTCTGCCCTATAAACAGGGGAGGGAAAGGAGGGAGGGGGAGGGGGTCGTTATGCAACAAACAAGAGAGAAAAACTGACCTGAGGGGAAGTTCCAGTGATATGCACATATTTTTCAGGAAATTACCAACAAAAATACGAAATAGTAAATTGTATTTTTTAGGTCGAAAAGTCATCAAATCACCCCCTCTTTTATCAAGAATATTCAACAATTATGCAAGATGTCAATAGAATGTTTCAAATGTTTATTGAAACAAATATTTTCCAAGGGCTGTTTATTTTAAGAGACTGCATCATTTCCGAGTGCAACATTTCAAGATATTTAATTCTAGATCAAGTATTTATTTCAGCGATTCCAACAACAATGACTATCGAGGTTGATCCAGAATTAACTCTTCTCATTTTAACAGCATTAAACAATGGCATTCTTTTATTCAGCTAATGAATAAATTGTTGTAAAATAATTATGTGGCCCAGTGGTAGGGTGTATTTAAGTTTTCTAGCCTTTTCCATTCTTCCAGAAAAGCCATGTTGTGATGATAAAACTTTTAGAGAAAGGCTGTGAACTTAGTACCTGTACTCTAGCTAAAGTTCATCTTTCAGACCTACATGTAGCGCAGCCTGATATCGAACAAACAATATATCATAAATTATGCTGAGACATTGATGATTGCATCTCTCTCTCTTTCATTTCAGACGCTGCAATCGCTACAAAGAAGTCACAATATACATCATAACCATCAAAACAGAAAAAGAAAACCACTCGTCATGGATCGCTCCAACAATGCAAACAGTAAGTGGCATACTTTACTTGCCTCAAAACTCAACAAACCACCCGAAGACATACATGACAGGTAAAAAATCCTTAAAAACATACATTTTTCTAACCAATACATGTTCTTTTTCTTTTTCAGAATGTCTTTTTGTTGCAGAATCCTCAAACAGAGAATAAAGAATTTCTATAACATAGTTCTATCACCACCGATGCACTTTGGAAATTGGAAATTTAACTCCAAAATGAGACAATTTTGAACATATTTGACGCAATCAACTGCAAAAATCAGGTGAATATATTTAAGTGATATTTTCAAACTTTGATGGTGTGCCGTTTAATGCAGGAAGGGTCATACTGCATCATACTGAGAGCTACATATTTGTCAAGTATAGCCCGTCAAGTATAGCCCTTCAGATAACTTTGTCTGCCATGAAAACAGGGGAGGGGGAGGGGAAGGGGGAAGGGGGGTGGGGAGGGAGTCAAGCAACAAACAAAAGAGAAAAATTGACCTGAAGGGAAGTTTCAGTGATGTGCAAATATTTTTTCAGGGAATTAACAACAAATATACGAAATAGTAAATTGTATTTGTAACGTCCAAAAGTCATCAAATCACCCCCTCTTTTATCAGGAATATTGAAGAATTATGCAAGATGTCAATAGAATGTTTCAAATGTTTATTGAAACAAATATTTTCCAAGGGCTGTTTATTTTAAGAGACTGCATCATTTCCGAGTGCAACATTTCAAGATATTTAATTCTAGATCAAGTATTTATTTCAGCGATTCCAACAACAATGACTATCGAGGTTGATCCAGAATTAACTCTTCTCATTTTAACAGCATTAAACATTGGCATTCTTTTATTCAGCTAATGAATAAATTGTTATAAAATAATTATGTGGCCCAGTGGTAGGGTGTATTTAAGTTTTCTAGCCTTTTCCATTCTTCCAGAAAAGCCATGTTGTGATGATAAAACTTTTAGAGAAAGGCTGTGAACTTAGTACCTGTACTCTAGCTAAAGTTCATCTTTCAGACCTACATGTAGCGCAGCCTGATATCGAACAAACAATATATCATAAATTATGCTGAGACATTGATGATTGCATCTCTCTCTCTTTCATTTCAGACGCTGCAATCGCTACAAAGAAGTCACAATATACATCATAACCATCAAAACAGAAAAGGAAAACCACTCGTCATGGATCGCTGCAACAATGCAAACAGTAAGTGGCATACTTTACTTGCCTCAAAACTCAACAAACCACCCGAACACATACATGACAGGTAAAAAATCCTTAAAAACATACATTTTTCTAACCAATACATGTTCTTTTTCTTTTTCAGAATGTCTTTTTGTTGCAGAATCCTCAAACGGAGAATAAAGAATTTCTATAACATAGTTCTATCACCACCGATGCACTTTGGAAATTGGAAATTTAACTCCAAAATGAGACAATTTTGAACATATTTGACGCAATCAACTGCGAAAATCAGGTGAATATATTTAAGTGATATTTTCAAACTTTGATGGTGTGCCGTTTAATGCAGGAAGGGTCATACTGCATCATACTGAGAGCTACATATTTGTCAAGTATAGCCCGTCAAGTATAGCCCTTCAGATAACTTTGTCTGCCATGAAAACAGGGGAGGGGGAGGGGAAGGGGGAAGGGGGGTGGGGAGGGAGTCAAGCAACAAACAAAAGAGAAAAATTGACCTGAAGGGAAGTTTCAGTGATGTGCAAATATTTTTTCAGGGAATTAACAACAAATATACGAAATAGTAAATTGTATTTGTAACGTCCAAAAGTCATCAAATCACCCCCTCTTTTATCAGGAATATTGAAGAATTATGCAAGATGTCAATAGAATGTTTCAAACGTTTATCGAAACAATATATTTTCCCACGGCTGTTTATTTTAAGAGATTTCATCATTTCCGAGTGCAACATTTCAAGATAGGTAATTCTAAATCAAGTATTTATTTCAGTGATACTGACAACGACTAGCCAGGTTGATCCAGAATTAGCTCTTCTCATTTTACCAGCATTAAATAATGGCATTCTTTTATTGAGGTAATGAATAAATTGTTACAAAATAATTATGTAGCCCGGCGGTTGGGTGCATTTAACTTTTCTAGCCTTTTCCGTTCTTCCAGAAAGGCCATGGAGTGATGATAAAACTTTTAGAGAAAGGCTGTGCCCTTAATACCTGTAATCTAGCTAAAAGCTCATCTTTCAGTCCTATATGTAGCTCCGCCTGGTATCAAACAAACAATAGGTCACACATTATGCTGAAGACATTGATGATTGCATTTCTATCTCTTTCATTTCAGATGCTGCAATTGATACAAAGAAGTCACAATATACATCATAACCATCATAACAGAAAAAGAAGACCACACCTCATGGATGGCTCCAACAATGTGAACCGTAAGTGGCATACTATACTTGCCTGAAAATTCAACAAACCACCAGAAGACATACATGACAGGTAACAAAACCTGTAAAACATACATGTTTTTAACCAGTACATGTTTTTTTTCTTTTTCAGAATGTTTATTTGTTGCAGAATCCTCAGACGGAGAATAACGAATTTCTATAACATAGTACTATCACCACTGATGCACTTTGGAAATTGGAAATTTAACTCCAAAATGAGACAATTTTGAACATATTTGACGCAATCAACTGAAAAAATCAGGTGAATACATTTAAGTGATATTTTGAAACTTTGACCGTTTAATCCAGGAAGGGTCATACTGCATCATACTGAGAGCTATATCTTTGTCAAGTATAGCCTGTCAAGTATTGCCCTTCAAACAACTTTTTTCTGCCCTAGAAACAGGGGAGGGAAAGGAGGGAGGGGGAGGGGGTCGTTATGCAACAAACAAGAGAGAAAAACTGACCTGAGGGGAAGTTCCAGTGATATGCACATATTTTTCAGGAAATTACCAACAAAAATACGAAATAGTAAATTGTATTTTTTAGGTCGAAAAGTCATCAAATCACCCCCTCTTTTATCAAGAATATTCAACAATTATGCAAGATGTCAATAGAATGTTTCAAATGTTTATTGAAACAAATATTTTCCAAGGGCTGTTTATTTTAAGAGACTGCATCATTTCCGAGTGCAACATTTCAAGATATTTAATTCTAGATCAAGTATTTATTTCAGCGATTCCAACAACAATGACTATCGAGGTTGATCCAGAATTAACTCTTCTCATTTTAACAGCATTAAACAATGGCATTCTTTTATTCAGCTAATGAATAAATTGTTGTAAAATAATTATGTGGCCCAGTGGTAGGGTGTATTTAAGTTTTCTAGCCTTTTCCATTCTTCCAGAAAAGCCATGTTGTGATGATAAAACTTTTAGAGAAAGGCTGTGAACTTAGTACCTGTACTCTAGCTAAAGTTCATCTTTCAGACCTACATGTAGCGCAGCCTGATATCGAACAAACAATATATCATAAATTATGCTGAGACATTGATGATTGCATCTCTCTCTCTTTCATTTCAGACGCTGCAATCGCTACAAAGAAGTCACAATATACATCATAACCATCAAAACAGAAAAAGAAAACCACTCGTCATGGATCGCTCCAACAATGCAAACAGTAAGTGGCATACTTTACTTGCCTCAAAACTCAACAAACCACCCGAACACATACATGACAGGTAAAAAATCCTTAAAAACATACATTTTTCTAACCAATACATGTTCTTTTTCTTTTTCAGAATGTCTTTTTGTTGCAGAATCCTCAAACGGAGAATAAAGAATTTCTATAACATAGTTCTATCACCACCGATGCACTTTGGAAATTGGAAATTTAACTCCAAAATGAGACAATTTTGAACATATTTGACGCAATCAACTGCAAAAATCAGGTGAATATATTTAAGTGATATTTTCAAACTTTGATGGTGTGCCGTTTAATGCAGGAAGGGTCATACTGCATCATACTGAGAGCTACATATTTGTCAAGTATAGCCCGTCAAGTATAGCCCTTCAGATAACTTTGTCTGCCATGAAAACAGGGGAGGGGGAGGGGAAGGGGGAAGGGGGGTGGGGAGGGAGTCAAGCAACAAACAAAAGAGAAAAATTGACCTGAAGGGAAGTTTCAGTGATGTGCAAATATTTTTTCAGGGAATTAACAACAAATATACGAAATAGTAAATTGTATTTGTAACGTCCAAAAGTCATCAAATCACCCCCTCTTTTATCAGGAATATTGAAGAATTATGCAAGATGTCAATAGAATGTTTCAAATGTTTATTGAAACAAATATTTTCCAAGGGCTGTTTATTTTAAGAGACTGCATCATTTCCGAGTGCAACATTTCAAGATATTTAATTCTAGATCAAGTATTTATTTCAGCGATTCCAACAACAATGACTATCGAGGTTGATCCAGAATTAACTCTTCTCATTTTAACAGCATTAAACATTGGCATTCTTTTATTCAGCTAATGAATAAATTGTTATAAAATAATTATGTGGCCCAGTGGTAGGGTGTATTTAAGTTTTCTAGCCTTTTCCATTCTTCCAGAAAAGCCATGTTGTGATGATAAAACTTTTAGAGAAAGGCTGTGAACTTAGTACCTGTACTCTAGCTAAAGTTCATCTTTCAGACCTACATGTAGCGCAGCCTGATATCGAACAAACAATATATCATAAATTATGCTGAGACATTGATGATTGCATCTCTCTCTCTTTCATTTCAGACGCTGCAATCGCTACAAAGAAGTCACAATATACATCATAACCATCAAAACAGAAAAGGAAAACCACTCGTCATGGATCGCTGCAACAATGCAAACAGTAAGTGGCATACTTTACTTGCCTCAAAACTCAACAAACCACCCGAACACATACATGACAGGTAAAAAATCCTTAAAAACATACATTTTTCTAACCAATACATGTTCTTTTTCTTTTTCAGAATGTCTTTTTGTTGCAGAATCCTCAAACGGAGAATAAAGAATTTCTATAACATAGTTCTATCACCACCGATGCACTTTGGAAATTGGAAATTTAACTCCAAAATGAGACAATTTTGAACATATTTGACGCAATCATCTGCGAAAATCAGGTGAATATATTTAAGTGATATTTTCAAACTTTGATGGTGTGCCGTTTAATGCAGGAAGGGTCATACTGCATCATACTGAGAGCTACATATTTGTCAAGTATAGCCCGTCAAGTATAGCCCTTCAGATAACTTTGTCTGCCATGAAAACAGGGGAGGGGGAGGGGAAGGGGGAAGGGGGGTGGGGAGGGAGTCAAGCAACAAACAAAAGAGAAAAATTGACCTGAAGGGAAGTTTCAGTGATGTGCAAATATTTTTTCAGGGAATTAACAACAAATATACGAAATAGTAAATTGTATTTGTAACGTCCAAAAGTCATCAAATCACCCCCTCTTTTATCAGGAATATTGAAGAATTATGCAAGATGTCAATAGAATGTTTCAAACGTTTATCGAAACAATATATTTTCCCACGGCTGTTTATTTTAAGAGATTTCATCATTTCCGAGTGCAACATTTCAAGATAGGTAATTCTAAATCAAGTATTTATTTCAGTGATACTGACAACGACTAGCCAGGTTGATCCAGAATTAGCTCTTCTCATTTTACCAGCATTAAATAATGGCATTCTTTTATTGAGGTAATGAATAAATTGTTACAAAATAATTATGTAGCCCGGCGGTTGGGTGCATTTAACTTTTCTAGCCTTTTCCGTTCTTCCAGAAAGGCCATGGAGTGATGATAAAACTTTTAGAGAAAGGCTGTGCCCTTAATACCTGTAATCTAGCTAAAAGCTCATCTTTCAGTCCTATATGTAGCTCCGCCTGGTATCAAACAAACAATAGGTCACACATTATGCTGAAGACATTGATGATTGCATTTCTATCTCTTTCATTTCAGATGCTGCAATTGATACAAAGAAGTCACAATATACATCATAACCATCATAACAGAAAAAGAAGACCACACCTCATGGATGGCTCCAACAATGTGAACCGTAAGTGGCATACTATACTTGCCTGAAAATTCAACAAACCACCAGAAGACATACATGACAGGTAACAAAACCTGTAAAACATACATGTTTTTAACCAGTACATGTTTTTTTTCTTTTTCAGAATGTTTATTTGTTGCAGAATCCTCAGACGGAGAATAACGAATTTCTATAACATAGTACTATCACCACTGATGCACTTTGGAAATTGGAAATTTAACTCCAAAATGAGACAATTTTGAACATATTTGACGCAATCAACTGAAAAAATCAGGTGAATACATTTAAGTGATATTTTGAAACTTTGACCGTTTAATCCAGGAAGGGTCATACTGCATCATACTGAGAGCTATATCTTTGTCAAGTATAGCCTGTCAAGTATTGCCCTTCAAACAACTTTTTTCTGCCCTAGAAACAGGGGAGGGAAAGGAGGGAGGGGGAGGGGGTCGTTATGCAACAAACAAGAGAGAAAAACTGACCTGAGGGGAAGTTCCAGTGATATGCACATATTTTTCAGGAAATTACCAACAAAAATACGAAATAGTAAATTGTATTTTTTAGGTCGAAAAGTCATCAAATCACCCCCTCTTTTATCAAGAATATTCAACAATTATGCAAGATGTCAATAGAATGTTTCAAATGTTTATTGAAACAAATATTTTCCAAGGGCTGTTTATTTTAAGAGACTGCATCATTTCCGAGTGCAACATTTCAAGATATTTAATTCTAGATCAAGTATTTATTTCAGCGATTCCAACAACAATGACTATCGAGGTTGATCCAGAATTAACTCTTCTCATTTTAACAGCATTAAACAATGGCATTCTTTTATTCAGCTAATGAATAAATTGTTGTAAAATAATTATGTGGCCCAGTGGTAGGGTGTATTTAAGTTTTCTAGCCTTTTCCATTCTTCCAGAAAAGCCATGTTGTGATGATAAAACTTTTAGAGAAAGGCTGTGAACTTAGTACCTGTACTCTAGCTAAAGTTCATCTTTCAGACCTACATGTAGCGCAGCCTGATATCGAACAAACAATATATCATAAATTATGCTGAGACATTGATGATTGCATCTCTCTCTCTTTCATTTCAGACGCTGCAATCGCTACAAAGAAGTCACAATATACATCATAACCATCAAAACAGAAAAAGAAAACCACTCGTCATGGATCGCTCCAACAATGCAAACAGTAAGTGGCATACTTTACTTGCCTCAAAACTCAACAAACCACCCGAACACATACATGACAGGTAAAAAATCCTTAAAAACATACATTTTTCTAACCAATACATGTTCTTTTTCTTTTTCAGAATGTCTTTTTGTTGCAGAATCCTCAAACGGAGAATAAAGAATTTCTATAACATAGTTCTATCACCACCGATGCACTTTGGAAATTGGAAATTTAACTCCAAAATGAGACAATTTTGAACATATTTGACGCAATCAACTGCAAAAATCAGGTGAATATATTTAAGTGATATTTTCAAACTTTGATGGTGTGCCGTTTAATGCAGGAAGGGTCATACTGCATCATACTGAGAGCTACATATTTGTCAAGTATAGCCCGTCAAGTATAGCCCTTCAGATAACTTTGTCTGCCATGAAAACAGGGGAGGGGGAGGGGAAGGGGGAAGGGGGGTGGGGAGGGAGTCAAGCAACAAACAAAAGAGAAAAATTGACCTGAAGGGAAGTTTCAGTGATGTGCAAATATTTTTTCAGGGAATTAACAACAAATATACGAAATAGTAAATTGTATTTGTAACGTCCAAAAGTCATCAAATCACCCCCTCTTTTATCAGGAATATTGAAGAATTATGCAAGATGTCAATAGAATGTTTCAAATGTTTATTGAAACAAATATTTTCCAAGGGCTGTTTATTTTAAGAGACTGCATCATTTCCGAGTGCAACATTTCAAGATATTTAATTCTAGATCAAGTATTTATTTCAGCGATTCCAACAACAATGACTATCGAGGTTGATCCAGAATTAACTCTTCTCATTTTAACAGCATTAAACATTGGCATTCTTTTATTCAGCTAATGAATAAATTGTTATAAAATAATTATGTGGCCCAGTGGTAGGGTGTATTTAAGTTTTCTAGCCTTTTCCATTCTTCCAGAAAAGCCATGTTGTGATGATAAAACTTTTAGAGAAAGGCTGTGAACTTAGTACCTGTACTCTAGCTAAAGTTCATCTTTCAGACCTACATGTAGCGCAGCCTGATATCGAACAAACAATATATCATAAATTATGCTGAGACATTGATGATTGCATCTCTCTCTCTTTCATTTCAGACGCTGCAATCGCTACAAAGAAGTCACAATATACATCATAACCATCAAAACAGAAAAGGAAAACCACTCGTCATGGATCGCTGCAACAATGCAAACAGTAAGTGGCACACTTTACTTGCCTCAAAACTCAACAAACCACCCGAACACATACATGACAGGTAAAAAATCCTTAAAAACATACATTTTTCTAACCAATACATGTTCTTTTTCTTTTTCAGAATGTCTTTTTGTTGCAGAATCCTCAAACGGAGAATAAAGAATTTCTATAACATAGTTCTATCACCACCGATGCACTTTGGAAATTGGAAATTTAACTCCAAAATGAGACAATTTTGAACATATTTGACGCAATCAACTGCGAAAATCAGGTGAATATATTTAAGTGATATTTTCAAACTTTGATGGTGTGCCGTTTAATGCAGGAAGGGTCATACTGCATCATACTGAGAGCTACATATTTGTCAAGTATAGCCCGTCAAGTATAGCCCTTCAGATAACTTTGTCTGCCATGAAAACAGGGGAGGGGGAGGGGAAGGGGGAAGGGGGGTGGGGAGGGAGTCAAGCAACAAACAAAAGAGAAAAATTGACCTGAAGGGAAGTTTCAGTGATGTGCAAATATTTTTTCAGGGAATTAACAACAAATATACGAAATAGTAAATTGTATTTGTAACGTCCAAAAGTCATCAAATCACCCCCTCTTTTATCAGGAATATTGAAGAATTATGCAAGATGTCAATAGAATGTTTCAAACGTTTATCGAAACAATATATTTTCCCACGGCTGTTTATTTTAAGAGATTTCATCATTTCCGAGTGCAACATTTCAAGATAGGTAATTCTAAATCAAGTATTTATTTCAGTGATACTGACAACGACTAGCCAGGTTGATCCAGAATTAGCTCTTCTCATTTTACCAGCATTAAATAATGGCATTCTTTTATTGAGGTAATGAATAAATTGTTACAAAATAATTATGTAGCCCGGCGGTTGGGTGCATTTAACTTTTCTAGCCTTTTCCGTTCTTCCAGAAAGGCCATGGAGTGATGATAAAACTTTTAGAGAAAGGCTGTGCCCTTAATACCTGTAATCTAGCTAAAAGCTCATCTTTCAGTCCTATATGTAGCTCCGCCTGGTATCAAACAAACAATAGGTCACACATTATGCTGAAGACATTGATGATTGCATTTCTATCTCTTTCATTTCAGATGCTGCAATTGATACAAAGAAGTCACAATATACATCATAACCATCATAACAGAAAAAGAAGACCACACCTCATGGATGGCTCCAACAATGTGAACCGTAAGTGGCATACTATACTTGCCTGAAAATTCAACAAACCACCAGAAGACATACATGACAGGTAACAAAACCTGTAAAACATACATGTTTTTAACCAGTACATGTTTTTTTTCTTTTTCAGAATGTTTATTTGTTGCAGAATCCTCAGACGGAGAATAACGAATTTCTATAACATAGTACTATCACCACCGATGCACTTTGGAAATTGGAAATTTAACTCCAAAATGAGACAATTTTGAACATATTTGACGCAATCAACTGAAAAAATCAGGTGAATACATTTAAGTGATATTTTGAAACTTTGACCGTTTAATCCAGGAAGGGTCATACTGCATCATACTGAGAGCTATATCTTTGTCAAGTATAGCCTGTCAAGTATTGCCCTTCAAACAACTTTTTTCTGCCCTAGAAACAGGGGAGGGAAAGGAGGGAGGGGGAGGGGGTCGTTATGCAACAAACAAGAGAGAAAAACTGACCTGAGGGGAAGTTCCAGTGATATGCACATATTTTTCAGGAAATTACCAACAAAAATACGAAATAGTAAATTGTATTTTTTAGGTCGAAAAGTCATCAAATCACCCCCTCTTTTATCAGGAATATTCAACAATTATGCAAGATGTCAATAGAATGTTTCAAATGTTTATTGAAACAAATATTTTCCAAGGGCTGTTTATTTTAAGAGACTGCATCATTTCCGAGTGCAACATTTCAAGATATTTAATTCTAGATCAAGTATTTATTTCAGCGATTCCAACAACAATGACTATCGAGGTTGATCCAGAATTAACTCTTCTCATTTTAACAGCATTAAACAATGGCATTCTTTTATTCAGCTAATGAATAAATTGTTGTAAAATAATTATGTGGCCCAGTGGTAGGGTGTATTTAAGTTTTCTAGCCTTTTCCATTCTTCCAGAAAAGCCATGTTGTGATGATAAAACTTTCAGAGAAAGGCTGTGAACTTAGTACCTGTCCTCTAGCTAAAGTTCATCTTTCAGACCTACATGTAGCACAGCCTGATATCGAACAAACAATATATCATAAATTATGCTGAGACATTGATGATTGCATCTCTCTCTCTTTCATTTCAGACGCTGCAATCGCTACAAAGAAGTCACAATATACATCATAACCATCAAAACAGAAAAAGAAAACCACTCGTCATGGATCGCTCCAACAATGCAAACAGTAAGTGGCATACTTTACTTGCCTCAAAACTCAACAAACCACCCGAAGACATACATGACAGGTAAAAAATCCTTAAAAACATACATTTTTCTAACCAATACATGTTCTTTTTCTTTTTCAGAATGTCTTTTTGTTGCAGAATCCTCAAACGTAGAATAAAGAATTTCTATAACATAGTTCTATCACCACCGATGCACTTTGGAAATTGGAAATTTAACTCCAAAATGAGACAATTTTGAACATATTTGACGCAATCAACTGCGAAAATCAGGTGAATATATTTAAGTGATATTTTCAAACTTTGATGGTGTGCCGTTTAATGCAGGAAGGGTCATACTGCATCATACTGAGAGCTACATATTTGTCAAGTATAGCCCGTCAAGTATAGCCCTTCAGATAACTTTGTCTGCCATGAAAACAGGGGAGGGGGAGGGGAAGGGGGAAGGGGGGTGGGGAGGGAGTCAAGCAACAAACAAAAGAGAAAAATTGACCTGAAGGGAAGTTTCAGTGATGTGCAAATATTTTTTCAGGGAATTAACAACAAATATACGAAATAGTAAATTGTATTTGTAACGTCCAAAAGTCATCAAATCACCCCCTCTTTTATCAGGAATATTGAAGAATTATGCAAGATGTCAATAGAATGTTTCAAACGTTTATCGAAACAATATATTTTCCCACGGCTGTTTATTTTAAGAGATTTCATCATTTCCGAGTGCAACATTTCAAGATAGGTAATTCTAAATCAAGTATTTATTTCAGTGATACTGACAACGACTAGCCAGGTTGATCCAGAATTAGCTCTTCTCATTTTACCAGCATTAAATAATGGCATTCTTTTATTGAGGTAATGAATAAATTGTTACAAAATAATTATGTAGCCCGGCGGTTGGGTGCATTTAACTTTTCTAGCCTTTTCCGTTCTTCCAGAAAGGCCATGGAGTGATGATAAAACTTTTAGAGAAAGGCTGTGCCCTTAATACCTGTAATCTAGCTAAAAGCTCATTTTTCAGTCCTATATGTAGCTCCGCCTGGTATCAAACAAACAATAGGTCACACATTATGCTGAAGACATTGATGATTGCATTTCTATCTCTTTCATTTCAGATGCTGCAATTGATACAAAGAAGTCACAATATACATCATGACCATCATAACAGAAAAAGAAGACCACACCTCATGGATGGCTCCAACAATGTGAACCATAAGTGGCATACTATACTTGCCTGAAAATTCAACAAACCACCAGAAGACATACATGACAGGTAACAAAACCTGTAAAACATACATGTTTTTAACCAGTACATGTTTTTTTTCTTTTTCAGAATGTTTATTTGTTGCAGAATCCTCAGACGGAGAATAACGAATTTCTATAACATAGTACTATCACCACCGATGCACTTTGGAAATTGGAAATTTAACTCCAAAATGAGACAACTTTGAACATATTTGACGCAATCAACTGAAAAAATCAGGTGAATACATTTAAGTGATATTTTGAAACTTTGACCGTTTAATCCAGGAAGGGTCATACTGCATCATACTGAGAGCTATATCTTTGTCAAGTATAGCCTGTCAAGTATTGCCCTTCAAAAAACTTTTTTCTGCCCTAGAAACAGGGGAGGGAAAGGAGGGAGGGGGAGGGGGTCGTTATGCAACAAACAAGAGAGAAAAACTGACCTGAGGGGAAGTTCCAGTGATATGCACATATTTTTCAGGAAATTACCAACAAAAATACGAAATAGTAAATTGTATTTTTTAGGTCGAAAAGTCATCAAATCACCCCCTCTTTTATCAGGAATATTCAACAATTATGCAAGATGTCAATAGAATGTTTCAAATGTTTATTGAAACAAATATTTTCCAAGGGCTGTTTATTTTAAGAGACTGCATCATTTCCGAGTGCAACATTTCAAGATATTTAATTCTAGATCAAGTATTTATTTCAGCGATTCCAACAACAATGACTATCGAGGTTGATCCAGAATTAACTCTTCTCATTTTAACAGCATTAAACAATGGCATTCTTTTATTCAGCTAATGAATAAATTGTAGTAAAATAATTATGTGGCCCAGTGGTAGGGTGTATTTAAGTTTTCTAGCCTTTTCCATTCTTCCAGAAAAGCCATGTTGTGATGATAAAACTTTTAGAGAAAGGCTGTGAACTTAGTACCTGTACTCTAGCTAAAGTTCATCTTTCAGACCTACATGTAGCGCAGCCTGATATCGAACAAACAATATATCATAAATTATGCTGAGACATTGATGATTGCATCTCTCTCTCTTTCATTTCAGACGCTGCAATTGCTACAAAGAAGTCACAATATACATCATAACCATCAAAACAGAAAAAGAAAACCACTCGTCATGGATCGCTCCAACAATGCAAACAGTAAGTGGCATACTTTACTTGCCTCAAAACTCAACAAACCACCCGAAGACATACATGACAGGTAAAAAATCCTTAAAAACATGAATTTTTCTAACCAATACATGTTCTTTTTCTTTTTCAGAATGTCTTTTTGTTGCAGAATCCTCAAACGGAGAATAAAGAATTTCTATAACATAGTTCTATCACCACCAATGCACTTTGGAAATTGGAAATTTAACTCCAAAATGAGACAATTTTGAACATATTTGACGCAATCAACTGCGAAAATCAGGTGAATATATTTAAGTGATATTTTCAAACTTTGATGGTGTGCCGTTTAATGCAGGAAGGGTCATACTGCATCATACTGAGAGCTACATATTTGTCAAGTACAGCCCGTCAAATATAGCCCTTCAGATAACTTTGTCTGCCATGAAAACAGGGGAGGGGGAGGGGAAGGGGGAAGGGGGGTGGGGAGGGAGTCAAGCAACAAACAAAAGAGAAAAATTGACCTGAAGGGAAGTTTCAGTGATGTGCAAATATTTTTTCAGGGAATTAACAACAAATATACGAAATAGTAAATTGTATTTGTAACGTCCAAAAGTCATCAAATCACCCCCTCTTTTATCAGGAATATTGAAGAATTATGCAAGATGTCAATAGAATGTTTCAAACGTTTATCGAAACAATATATTTTCCCACGGCTGTTTATTTTAAGAGATTTCATCATTTCCGAGTGCAACATTTCAAGATAGGTAATTCTAAATCAAGTATTTATTTCAGTGATACTGACAACGACTAGCCAGGTTGATCCAGAATTAGCTCTTCTCATTTTACCAGCATTAAATAATGGCATTCTTTTATTGAGGTAATGAATAAATTGTTACAAAATAATTATGTAGCCCGGCGGTTGGGTGCATTTAACTTTTCTAGCCTTTTCCGTTCTTCCAGAAAGGCCATGGAGTGATGATAAAACTTTTAGAGAAAGGCTGTGCCCTTAATACCTGTAATCTAGCTAAAAGCTCATCTTTCAGTCCTATATGTAGCTCCGCCTGGTATCAAACAAACAATAGGTCACACATTATGCTGAAGACATTGATGATTGCATTTCTATCTCTTTCATTTCAGATGCTGCAATTGATACAAAGAAGTCACAATATACATCATAACCATCATAACAGAAAAAGAAGACCACACCTCATGGATGGCTCCAACAATGTGAACCGTAAGTGGCATACTATACTTGCCTGAAAATTCAACAAACCACCAGAAGACATACATGACAGGTAACAAAACCTGTAAAACATACATGTTTTTAACCAGTACATGTTTTTTTTCTTTTTCAGAATGTTTATTTGTTGCAGAATCCTCAGACGGAGAATAACGAATTTCTATAACATAGTACTATCACCACCGATGCACTTTGGAAATTGGAAATTTAACTCCAAAATGAGACAATTTTGAACATATTTGACGCAATCAACTGAAAAAATCAGGTGAATACATTTAAGTGATATTTTGAAACTTTGACCGTTTAATCCAGGAAGGGTCATACTGCATCATACTGAGAGCTATATCTTTGTCAAGTATAGCCTGTCAAGTATTGCCCTTCAAACAACTTTTTTCTGCCCTAGAAACAGGGGAGGGAAAGGAGGGAGGGGGAGGGGGTCGTTATGCAACAAACAAGAGAGAAAAACTGACCTGAGGGGAAGTTCCAATGATATGCACATATTTTTCAGGAAATTACCAACAAAAATACGAAATAGTAAATTGTATTTTTTAGGTCGAAAAGTCATCAAATCACCCCCTCTTTTATCAGGAATATTCAACAATTATGCAAGATGTCAATAGAATGTTTCAAATGTTTATTGAAACAAATATTTTCCAAGGGCTGTTTATTTTAAGAGACTGCATCATTTCCGAGTGCAACATTTCAAGATATTTAATTCTAGATCAAGTATTTATTTCAGCGATTCCAACAACAATGACTATCGAGGTTGATCCAGAATTAACTCTTCTCATTTTAACAGCATTAAACAATGGCATTCTTTTATTCAGCTAATGAATAAATTGTTGTAAAATAATTATGTGGCCCAGTGGTAGGGTGTATTTAAGTTTTCTAGCCTTTTCCATTCTTCCAGAAAAGCCATGTTGTGATGATAAAACTTTTAGAGAAAGGCTGTGAACTTAGTACCTGTACTCTAGCTAAAGTTCATCTTTCAGACCTACATGTAGCGCAGCCTGATATCGAACAAACAATATATCATAAATTATGCTGAGACATTGATGATTGCATCTCTCTCTCTTTCATTTCAGATGCTGCAATCGCTACAAAGAAGTCACAATATACATCATAACCATCAAAACAGAAAAAGAAAACCACTCGTCATGGATCGCTCCAACAATGCAAACAGTAAGTGGCATACTTTACTTGCCTCAAAACTCAACAAACCACCCGAAGACATACATGACAGGTAAAAAATCCTTAAAAACATACATTTTTCTAACCAATACATGTTCTTTTTCTTTTTCAGAATGTCTTTTTGTTGCAGAATCCTCAAACGGAGAATAAAGAATTTCTATAACATAGTTCTATCACCACCGATGCACTTTGGAAATTGGAAATTTAACTCCAAAATGAGACAATTTTGAACATATTTGACGCAATCAACTGCGAAAATCAGGTGAATATATTTAAGTGATATTTTCAAACTTTGATGGTGTGCCGTTTAATGCAGGAAGGGTCATACTGCATCATACTGAGAGCTACATATTTGTCAAGTATAGCCCGTCAAGTATAGCCCTTCAGATAACTTTGTCTGCCATGAAAACAGGGGAGGGGGAGGGGAAGGGGGAAGGGGGGTGGGGAGGGAGTCAAGCAACAAACAAAAGAGAAAAATTGACCTGAAGGGAAGTTTCAGTGATGTGCAAATATTTTTTCAGGGAATTAACAACAAATATACGAAATAGTAAATTGTATTTGTAACGTCCAAAAGTCATCAAATCACCCCCTCTTTTATCAGGAATATTGAAGAATTATGCAAGATGTCAATAGAATGTTTCAAACGTTTATCGAAACAATATATTTTCCCACGGCTGTTTATTTTAAGAGATTTCATCATTTCCGAGTGCAACATTTCAAGATAGGTAATTCTAAATCAAGTATTTATTTCAGTGATACTGACAACGACTAGCCAGGTTGATCCAGAATTAGCTCTTCTCATTTTACCAGCATTAAATAATGGCATTCTTTTATTGAGGAAATGAATAAATTGTTACAAAATAATTATGTAGCCCGGCGGTTGGGTGCATTTAACTTTTCTAGCCTTTTCCGTTCTTCCAGAAAGGCCATGGAGTGATGATAAAACTTTTAGAGAAAGGCTGTGCCCTTAATACCTGTAATCTAGCTAAAAGCTCATCTTTCAGTCCTATATGTAGCTCCGCCTGGTATCAAACAAACAATAGGTCACACATTATGCTGAAGACATTGATGATTGCATTTCTATCTCTTTCATTTCAGATGCTGCAATTGATACAAAGAAGTCACAATATACATCATAACCATCATAATAGAAAAAGAAGACCACACCTCATGGATGGCTCCAACAATGTGAACCGTAAGTGGCATACTATACTTGCCTGAAAATTCAACAAACCACCAGAAGACATACATGACAGGTAACAAAACCTGTAAAACATACATGTTTTTAACCAGTACATGTTTTTTTTCTTTTTCAGAATGTTTATTTGTTGCAGAATCCTCAGACGGAGAATAACGAATTTCTATAACATAGTACTATCACCACCGATGCACTTTGGAAATTGGAAATTTAACTCCAAAATGAGACAATTTTGAACATATTTGACGCAATCAACTGAAAAAATCAGGTAAATATATTTAAGTGATATTTTGAAACTTTGACCGTCTAATCCAGGAAGGGTCATACTGAGAGCTATATCTTTGTCAAGTATAGCCTGTCAAGTATTGCCCTTCAAACAACTTTTTTCTGCCCTAGAAACAGGGGAGGGAAAGGAGGGAGGGGGAGGGGGGCGTTATGCAACAAACAAGAGAGAAAAACTGACCTGAGGGGAAGTTCCAGTGATATGCACATATTTTTCAGGGAATTACCAACAAAAATACGAAATAGTAAATTGTATTTTTTAGGTCGAAAAGTCATCAAATCACCCCCTCTTTTATCAGGAATATTCAACAATTATGCAAGATGTCAATAGAATGTTTCAAATGTTTATTGAAACAAATATTTTCCAAGGGCTGTTTATTTTAAGAGACTGCATCATTTCCGAGTGCAACATTTCAAGATATTTAATTCTAGATCAAGTATTTATTTCAGCGATTCCAACAACAATGACTATCGAGGTTGATCCAGAATTAACTCTTCTCATTTTAACAGCATTAAACAATGGCATTCTTTTATTCAGCTAATGAATAAATTGTTATAAAATAATTATGTGGCCCAGTGGTAGGGTGTATTTAAGTTTTCTAGCCTTTTCCATTCTTCCAGAAAAGCCATGTTGTGATGATAAAACTTTTAGAGAAAGGCTGTGAACTTAATACCTGTACTCTAGCTAAAGTTCATCTTTCAGACCTACATGTAGCGCAGCCTGATATCAAACAAACAATATATCATAAATTATGCTGAGACATTGATGATTGCATCTCTCTCTCTTTCATTTCAGACGCTGCAATCGCTACAAAGAAGTCACAATATACATCATAACCATCAAAACAGAAAAAGAAAACCACTCGTCATGGATCGCTCCAACAATGCAAACAGTAAGTGGCATACTTTACTTGCCTCAAAACTCAACAAACCACCAGAAGACATACATGACAGGTAAAAAATCCTTAAAAACATACATTTTTCTAACCAATACATGCTCTTTTTCTTTTTCAGAATGTCTTTTTGTTGCAGAATCCTCAAACGGAGAATAAAGAATTTCTATAACATAGTTCTATCACCACCGATGCACATTGGAAATTGGAAATTTAACTCCTAAATGAGACAATTTTGAACACATTTGACGCAATCAACTGCGAAAATCAGGTGAATATATTTAAGTGATATTTTTAAACTTTGATGGTGTGCCGTTTAATGCAGGAAGGGTCATACTGAGAGCTACATATTTGTCAAGTATAGCCCGTCTAGTATAGCCCTTCAGATAACTTTGTGTGCCATAAAAACAGGGGAGGGGGAGGGGAAGGGGGAAGGGGGGAGGGAGTCAAGCAACAAACAAAAGAGAAAAATTGACCTGAAGGGAAGTTTCAGTAATGTGCAAATATTTTTTCAGGGAATTAACAACAAATATACGAAATAGTAAATTGTATTTGTAACGTCCAAAAGTCATCAAATCACCCCCTCTTTTATCAGGAATATTCAAGAATTATGCAAGATGTCAATAGAATGTTTCAAACGTTTATCGAAACAATATATTTTCCCAGGGCTGTTTATTTTAAGAGATTGCATCATTTCCGAGTGCAACATTTCAAGATAGGTTATTCTAAATCAAGTATTTATTTCAGTGATACTGACAACAACGACTAGCCAGGTTGATCCAGAATTAGCTCTTCTCATTTTACCAGCATTAAATAATGGCATTCTTTTATTGAGGTAATGAATAAATTGTTACAAAATAATTATGTGGCCCGACGGTTGGGTGCATTTAACTTTTCTAGCCTTTTCCGTTCTTCCAGAAAGGCCATGGTGTGATGATAAAACTTTTAGAGAAAGGCTGTGCACTTAATACCTGTAATCTAGCTAAAGCTCATCTTTCAGTCCTATATGTAGCTCAGCCTGGTATCGAACAAACAATAGATCACACATTATGCTGAAGACATTGATGATTGCATTTCTATCTCTTTCATTTCAGATGCTGCAATTGATACAAAGAAGTCACAATATACATCATAACCATCATAACAGAAAAAGAAGACCACTCCTCATTGATGGCTCCAACAATGTGAACCGTAAGTGGCATACTATACTTGCCTGAAAATTCAACAAACCACCAGAAGACATACATGACAGGTAACAAAACCTGTAAAACATACATGTTTTTAACCAGTACATGTTTTTTTTCTTTTTCAGAATGTTTATTTGTTGCAGAATCCTCAGACGGAGAATAACGAATTTCTATAACATAGTACTATCACCACCGATGCACTTTGGAAATTGGAAATTTAACTCCAAAATGAGACAATTTTGAACATATTTGACGCAATCAACTGAAAAAATCAGGTAAATATATTTAAGTGATATTTTGAAACTTTGACCGTCTAATCCAGGAAGGGTCATACTGAGAGCTATATCTTTGTCAAGTATAGCCTGTCAAGTATTGCCCTTCAAACAACTTTTTTCTGCCCTAGAAACAGGGGAGGGAAAGGAGGGAGGGGGAGGGGGGCGTTATGCAACAAACAAGAGAGAAAAACTGACCTGAGGGGAAGTTCCAGTGATATGCACATATTTTTCAGGGAATTACCAACAAAAATACGAAATAGTAAATTGTATTTTTTAGGTCGAAAAGTCATCAAATCACCCCCTCTTTTATCAGGAATATTCAACAATTATGCAAGATGTCAATAGAATGTTTCAAATGTTTATTGAAACAAATATTTTCCAAGGGCTGTTTATTTTAAGAGACTGCATCATTTCCGAGTGCAACATTTCAAGATATTTAATTCTAGATCAAGTATTTATTTCAGCGATTCCAACAACAATGACTATCGAGGTTGATCCAGAATTAACTCTTCTCATTTTAACAGCATTAAACAATGGCATTCTTTTATTCAGCTAATGAATAAATTGTTATAAAATAATTATGTGGCCCAGTGGTAGGGTGTATTTAAGTTTTCTAGCCTTTTCCATTCTTCCAGAAAAGCCATGTTGTGATGATAAAACTTTTAGAGAAAGGCTGTGAACTTAATACCTGTACTCTAGCTAAAGTTCATCTTTCAGACCTACATGTAGCGCAGCCTGATATCGAACAAACAATATATCATAAATTATGCTGAGACATTGATGATTGCATCTCTCTCTCTTTCATTTCAGACGCTGCAATCGCTACAAAGAAGTCACAATATACATCATAACCATCAAAACAGAAAAAGAAAACCACTCGTCATGGATCGCTCCAACAATGCGAACAGTAAGTGGCATACTTTACTTGCCTCAAAACTCAACAAACCACCAGAAGACATACATGACAGGTAAAAAATCCTTAAAAACATACATTTTTCTAACCAATACATGTTCTTTCTCTTTTTCAGAATGTCTTTTTGTTGCAGAATCCTCAAACGGAGAATAAAGAATTTCTATAACATAGTTCTATCACCACCGATGCACTTTGGAAATTGGAAATTTAACTCCAAAATGAGACAATTTTGAATATATTTGACGCAATCAACTGCGAAAATCAGGTGAATATATTTAAGTGATATTTTTAAACTTTGATGGTGTGCCGTTTAATGCAGGAAGGGTCATACTGCGTCATACTGAGAGCTACATATTTGTCAAGTATAGCCCGTCAAGTATAGCCCTTCAGATAACTTTGTCTGCCATGAAAACAGGGGAGGGGGAGGGGAAGGGGGAAGGGGGGGGGAGGGAGTCAAGCAACAAACAAAAGAGAAAAATTGACCTGAAGGGAAGTTTCAGTGATGTGCAAATATTTTTTCAGGGAATTAACAACAAATATACGAAATAGTAAATTGTATTTGTAACGTCCAAAAGTCATCAAATCACCCCCTCTTTTATCAGGAATATTCAAGAATTATGCAAGATGTCAATAGAATGTTTCAAACGTTTATCGAAACAATATATTTTCCCAGGGCTGTTTATTTTAAGAGATTGCATCATTTCCGAGTGCAACATTTCAAGATAGGTAATTCTAAATCAAGTATTTATTTCAGTGATACTGACAACAACGACTAGCCAGGTTGATCCAGAATTAGCTCTTCTCATTTTACCAGCATTAAATAATGGCATTCTTTTATTGAGGTAATGAATAAATTGTTACAAAATAATTATGTGGCCCGACGGTTGGGTGCATTTAACTTTTCTAGCCTTTTCCGTTCTTCCAGAAAGGCCATGGTGTGATGATAAAACTTTTAGAGAAAGGCTGTGCACTTAATACCTGTAATCTAGCTAAAGCTCATCTTTCAGTCCTATATGTAGCTCAGCCTGGTATCGAACAAACAATAGATCACACATTATGCTGAAGACATTGATGATTGCATTTCTATCTCTTTTATTTCAGATGCTGCAATTGATACAAAGAAGTCACAATATACATCATAACCATCATAACAGAAAAAGAAGACCACTCCTCATTGATGGCTCCAACAATGTGAACCGTAAGTGGCATACTATACTTGCCTGAAAATTCAACAAACCACCAGAAGACATACATGACAGGTAACAAAACCTGTAAAACATACATGTTTTTAACCAGTACATGTTTTTTTTCTTTTTCAGAATGTTTATTTGTTGCAGAATCCTCAGACGGAGAATAACGAATTTCTATAACATAGTACTATCACCACCGATGCACTTTGGAAATTGGAAATTTAACTCCATAATGAGACAATTTTGAACATATTTGACGCAATCAACTGAAAAAATCAGGTGAATATATTTAAGTGATATTTTGAAACTTTGACGGTGTGCCGTTTAATCCAGGAAGGGTCATACTGAGAGCTATATCTTTGTCAAGTATAGCCTGTCAAGTATTGCCCTTCAAACAACTTTTTTCTGCACTAGAAACAGGGGAGGGAAAGGAGGGAGGGGGAGGGGGCGTTATGCAACAAACAAGAGAGAAAAACTGACCTGAGGGGAAGTTCCAGTGATATGCACATATTTTTCAGGGAATTACCAACAAAAATACGAAATAGTAAATTGTATTTTTTAGGTCGAAAAGTCATCAAATCACCCCCTCTTTTATCAGGAATATTCAACAATTATGCAAGATGTCAATAGAATGTTTCAAATGTTTATTGAAACAAATATTTTCCAAGGGCTGTTTATTTTAAGAGACTGCATCATTTCCGAGTGCAACATTTCAAGATATTTAATTCTAGATCAAGTATTTATTTCAGCGATTCCAACAACAATGACTATCGAGGTTGATCCAGAATTAACTCTTCTCATTTTAACAGCATTAAACAATGGCATTCTTTTATTCAGCTAATGAATAAATTGTTATAAAATAATTATGTGGCCCAGTGGTAGGGTGTATTTAAGTTTTCTAGCCTTTTCCATTCTTCCAGAAAAGCCATGTTGTGATGATAAAACTTTTAGAGAAAGGCTGTGAACTTAATACCTGTACTCTAGCTAAAGTTCATCTTTCAGTCCTATTTGTAGCTCAGCCTGATATCGAACAAACAATAGGTCATAAATTATGATGAAGACATTGATGATTGCATCTCTCTCTCTCTCTTTCATTTCAGATGCTGCAATTGATGCAAAGAAGTCACAATATACATCATAACCATCATAACAGAAAAAGAAGACCACTCCTCATGGATGGCTCCAACAATACGAACAGTAAGTGGCAGACTATACTTGCCTGAGAATTCAACAAACCACCAGAAGAACTACATGACAGGTAACAAAACCTTAAGAACATACATTTTGTTTTAACCAATACATGTTTTTCTTTTCCAGAATGTTTATTTGTTGCAGAATCCTCAGACGGGGAATAAAGAATTCCTAAAACATAGTCCTGTCACCACCAATGCACTTTGGAAATTGGAAATTTAACACCAAAATGAGACAGTTTTGACCATATTTGAAGCAATCAATAGCAAAAATCAGGTGAATATATTTAAGTGATATTTTGAAATTTTGACTGTGTGCCGTTTAATCCAGGAAGGGTCATACTGCGTCATACTGAGAGCTATATCTTTATCAAGTATAGCCCGTCAAATATAGCCCTTCAGACAACTTTGTCTGCCCTGAATACATGGGAGGAGGGAAAGGGGAATGGGGGGGGGGGGGGGCGTCATGCGACAAACAAGAGAAAAATATTGATCTGAAGGTAAGTTCCAGTGAAGTGCACATACTTTTTCAGGGAATTAACAAACAAAAATACGAAATAGTAAATTGTATTTTTTAGGTTGAAGAGTCACCAAATCACCCCCTCTTTTATCAGGAATATTCAACAATTATGCAAGATGTCAATAGAATGTTTCAAACGTTTATTGAGACAATATATTTTCCCAGGGCTGTTTATTTTAAGAGACTGCATCATTTCCGAGTTCAACATTTCAAGATAGGTAATTCTAAATTACGTATTTAGTTCAGCGATACCAACAACAGTAACTAGCTAGGTTGATCCAGAATTAACTCTTCTCATTTTACCAGCATTAGATAATGGCATTCTTTTATTGAGCTAATGAATAAATTGTTATAAAATAATTATGTGGCCCGGTGGTTGGGTGTATTCAAGTTTTCTAGCCTTTTCCGTTCTTCCAGAAAAGCCATGGTGTGATGATAAAACTTTTAGAGAAAGGCTGTGCACTTAATACCTGTAATCTAGCTAAAGTTCATCTTTCAGTCCTATTTGTAGCTCAGCCTGATATCGAACAAACAATAGGTCATAAATTATGCTGAAGACATTGATGATTGCATCTCTCTCTCTCTCTTTCATTTCAGATGCTGCAATTGATACAAAGAAGTCACAATATACATCATAACCATCATAACAGAAAAAGAAAACCACTCCTCATGGATGGCTCCAACAATGCGAACAGTAAGTGGTAGACTATACTTGCCTGAGAACTCAACAAACCACCAGAAGAACTACATGACAGGTAATAAAACTTTAAAAACATTCATTTTTTTTAACCAATACATGTTTTTTTTTTCTTTTTCAGAATGTTTATTTGTTGCAGAATCCTCAGACGGAGAATAACGAATTCCTGCAACATAGTACTCTCACCACTGATGCACTTTGGAAATTGGAAATGTAACCCCAAAATGAGACAATTTTGACCATATTTGAAGCAATCAACTGCTAAAATCAGGTGAATATATTTAAGTGATATTTTTAAACTTTGATGGTGTGTCGATTAATCCAGGAAGGGTCATACTGCGTCAAACTGAGAGCTATATCTTTGTCAAGTATAGCCTGTCAAGTATTGCCCATGAAACAACTTTTTCTGCCCTAAAATCAGGGGAGTGAAAGGAGGGAGGGGTGGGGGTGGGGCGTTATGCAACAAACAAGAGAGGAAAATTGACCTTAGGGGAAGTTCTAGTGATGTGCACATATTTTTCAGGGAATTAACAACAAAAATACGAAATAGTAAATTGTATTTTTTAGGTCCAAAAGTCATCAAATCACCCCCTCTTTTATCAGGAATATTCAAAGATTATGCAAGATGTCAATAGAAGGTTTCAAACGTTTATTGAAACAAAATATTTTCCCAGGGCTGTTTATTTTCAGAGATTGCATCATTTCCGAGTACAACATTTCAAGATAGGTAATTCTAAATTACGTATTTAGTTCAGCGATACCAACAACGGCGACTAGCTAGGTTGATCCAGAATTAACTCTTCTCATTTTACCAGCATTAAATAATGGCATTCTTTTATTGAGGTAATGAATAAATTGTTACAAAATAATTATGTGGCCCGGCGGTTGGGTGCATTTAACTTTTCTAGCCTTTTCCGTTCTTCCAGAAAGGCCATGGTGTGATGATAAAACTTTTAGAGAAAGGCTGTGCACTTAATACCTGTAATCTAGCTAAAGCTCATCTTTCAGTCCTATATGTAGCTCAGCCTGGTATCGAACAAACAATAGGTCACACATTTATGCTGAAGACATTGATGATTGCATTTCTATGTCTTTCATTTCAGATGCTGCAATTGATACAAAGAAGTCACAATATACATCATAACCATCATAAGAGAAAAAGAAGACCACTCCTCATTGATGGCTCCAACAATGTGAACCGTAAGTGGCATACTATACTTGCCTGAAAATTCAACAAACCACCAGAAGACATACAGGACAGGTAACAAAACCTGTAAAACATACATGTTTTTAACCAGTACATGTTTTTTTTCTTTTTCAGAATGTTTATTTGTTGCAGAATCCTCAGACGGAGAATAACGAATTTCTATAACATAGTACTATCACCACCGATGCACTTTGGAAATTGGAAATTTAACTCCAAAATGAGACAATTTTGAACATATTTGACGCAATCAACTGAAAAAATCAGGTGAATATATTTAAGTGATATATTGAAACTTTGACCGTCTAATCCAGGAAGGGTCATACTGAGAGCTATATCTTTGTCAAGTATAGCCTGTCAAGTATTGCCCTTCTAACAACTTTTTTCTGCCCTAGAAACAGGGGAGGGAAAGGAGGGAGGGGGAGGGGGGCGTTATGCAACAAACAAGAGAGAAAAACTGACCTGAGGGGAAGTTCCAGTGATATGCACATATTTTTCAGGGAATTACCAACAAAAATACGAAATAGTAAATTGTATTTTTTAGGTCGAAAAGTCATCAAATCACCCCCTCTTTTATCAGGAATATTCAACAATTATGCAAGAGTCAATAGAATGTTTCAAATGTTTATTGAAACAAATATTTTCCAAGGGCTGTTTATTTTAAGAGACTGCATCATTTCCGAGTGCAACATTTCAAGATATTTAATTCTAGATCAAGTATTTATTTCAGCGATTCCAACAACAATGACTATCGAGGTTGATCCAGAATTAACTCTTCTCATTTTAACAGCATTAAACAATGGCATTCTTTTATTCAGCTAATGAATAAATTGTTATAAAATAATTATGTGGCCCAGTGGTAGGGTGTATTTAAGTTTTCTATCCTTTTCCATTCTTCCAGAAAAGCCATGTTGTGATGATAAAACTTTTAGAGAAAGGCTGTGAACTTAATACCTGTACTCTAGCTAAAGTTCATCTTTCAGACCTACATGTAGCGCAGCCTGATATCGAACAAACAATATATCATAAATTATGCTGAGACATTGATGATTGCATCTCTCTCTCTTTCATTTCAGACGCTGCAATCGCTACAAAGAAGTCACAATATACATCATAACCATCAAAACAGAAAAAGAAAACCACTCGTCATGGATCGCTCCAACAATGCGAACAGTAAGTGGCATACTTTACTTGCCTCAAAACTCAACAAACCACCAGAAGACATACATGACAGGTAAAAAATCCTTAAAAACATACATTTTTCTAACCAATACATGTTCTTTCTCTTTTTCAGAATGTCTTTTTGTTGCAGAATCCTCAAACGGAGAATAAAGAATATCTATAACATAGTTCTATCACCACCGATGCACTTTGGAAATTGGAAATTTAACTCCAAAATGAGACAATTTTGAATATATTTGACGCAATCAACTGCGAAAATCAGGTGAATATATTTAAGTGATATTTTTAAACTTTGATGGTGTGCTGTTTAATGCAGGAAGGGTCATACTGCGTCATACTGAGAGCTACATATTTGTCAAGTATAGCCCGTCAAGTATAGCCCTTCAGATAACTTTGTCTGCCATGAAAACAGGGGAGGGGGAGGGGAAGGGGGAAGGGGGGGGGGAGGGAGTCAAGCAACAAACAAAAGAGAAAAATTGACCTGAAGGGAAGTTTCAGTGATGTGCAAATATTTTTTCAGGGAATTAACAACAAATATACGAAATAGTAAATTGTATTTGTAACGTCCAAAAGTCATCAAATCACCCCCTCTTTTATCAGGAATATTCAAGAATTATGCAAGATGTCAATAGAATGTTTCAAACGTTTATCGAAACAATATATTTTCCCAGGGCTGTTTATTTTAAGAGATTGCATCATTTCCGAGTGCAACATTTCAAGATAGGTAATTCTAAATCAAGTATTTATTTCAGTGATACTGACAACAACGACTAGCCAGGTTGATCCAGAATTAGCTCTTCTCATTTTACCAGCATTAAATAATGGCATTCTTTTATTGAGGTAATGAATAAATTGTTACAAAATAATTATGTGGCCCGACGGTTGGGTGCATTTAACTTTTCTAGCCTTTTCCGTTCTTCCAGAAAGGCCATGGTGTGATGATAAAACTTTTAGAGAAAGGCTGTGCACTTAATACCTGTAATCTAGCTAAAGCTCATCTTTCAGTCCTATATGTAGCTCAGCCTGGTATCGAACAAACAATAGATCACACATTATGCTGAAGACATTGATGATTGCATTTCTATCTCTTTCATTTCAGATGCTGCAATTGATACAAAGAAGTCACAATATACATCATAACCATCATAACAGAAAAAGAAGACCACTCCTCATTGATGGCTCCAACAATGTGAACCGTAAGTGGCATACTATACTTGCCTGAAAATTCAACAAACCACCAGAAGACATACATGACAGGTAACAAAACCTGTAAAACATACATGTTTTTAACCAGTACATGTTTTTTTTCTTTTTCAGAATGTTTATTTGTTGCAGAATCCTCAGACGGAGAATAACGAATTTCTATAACATAGTACTATCACCACCGATGCACTTTGGAAATTGGAAATTTAACTCCATAATGAGACAATTTTGAACATATTTGACGCAATCAACTGAAAAAATCAGGTGAATATATTTAAGTGATATTTTGAAACTTTGACGGTGTGCCGTTTAATCCAGGAAGGGTCATACTGAGAGCTATATCTTTGTCAAGTATAGCCTGTCAAGTATTGCCCTTCAAACAACTTTTTCCTGCCCTAGAAACAGGGGAGGGAAAGGAGGGAGGGGGAGGGGGGCGTTATGCAACAAACAAGAGAGAAAAACTGACCTGAGGGGAAGTTCCAGTGATATGCACATATTTTTCAGAGAATTACCAACAAAAATACGAAATAGTAAATTGTATTTTTTAGGTCGAAAAGTCATCAAATCACCCCCTCTTTTATCAGGAATATTCAACAATTATGCAAGATGTCAATAGAATGTTTCAAATGTTTATTGAAACAAATATTTTCCAAGGGCTGTTTATTTTAAGAGACTGCATCATTTCCGAGTGCATCATTTCAAGATATTTAATTCTAGATCAAGTATTTATTTCAGCGATTCCAACAACAATGACTATCGAGGTTGATCCAGAATTAACTCTTCTCATTTTAACAGCATTAAACAATGGCATTCTTTTATTCAGCTAATGAATAAATTGTTATAAAATAATTATGTGGCCCAGTGGTAGGGTGTATTTAAGTTTTCTAGCCTTTTCCATTCTTCCAGAAAAGCCATGTTGTGATGATAAAACTTTTAGAGAAAGGCTGTGAACTTAATACCTGTACTCTAGCTAAAGTTCATCTTTCAGACCTACATGTAGCGCAGCCTGATATCGAACAAACAATATATCATAAATTATGCTGAGACGTTGATGATTGCATCTCTCTCTCTTTCATTTCAGACGCTGCAATCGCTACAAAGAAGTCACAATATACATCATAACCATCAAAACAGAAAAAGAAAACCACTCGTCATGGATCGCTCCAACAATGCAAACAGTAAGTGGCATACTTTACTTGCCTCAAAACTCAACAAACCACCAGAAGACATACATGACAGGTAAAAAATCCTTAAAAACATACATTTTTCTAACCAATACATGCTCTTTTTCTTTTTCAGAATGTCTTTTTGTTGCAGAATCCTCAAACGGAGAATAAAGAATTTCTATAACATAGTTCTATCACCACCGATGCACATTGGAAATTGGAAATTTAACTCCTAAATGAGACAATTTTGAACACATTTGACGCAATCAACTGCGAAAATCAGGTAAATATATTTAAGTGATATTTTTAAACTTTGATGGTGTGCCGTTTAATGCAGGAAGGGTCATACTGAGAGCTACATATTTGTCAAGTATAGCCCGTCTAGTATAGCCCTTCAGATAACTTTGTGTGCCATAAAAACAGGGGAGGGGGAGGGGAAGGGGGAAGGGGGGAGGGAGTCAAGCAACAAACAAAAGAGAAAAATTGACCTGAAGGGAAGTTTCAGTAATGTGCAAATATTTTTTCAGGGAATTAACAACAAATATACGAAATAGTAAATTGTATTTGTAACGTCCAAAAGTCATCAAATCACCCCCTCTTTTATCAGGAATATTCAAGAATTATGCAAGATGTCAATAGAATGTTTCAAACGTTTATCGAAACAATATATTTTCCCAGGGCTGTTTATTTTAAGAGATTGCATCATTTCCGAGTGCAACATTTCAAGATAGGTAATTCTAAATCAAGTATTTATTTCAGTGATACTGACAACAACGACTAGCCAGGTTGATCCAGAATTAGCTCTTCTCATTTTACCAGCATTAAATAATGGCATTCTTTTATTGAGGTAATGAATAAATTGTTACAAAATAATTATGTGGCCCGACGGTTGGGTGCATTTAACTTTTCTAGCCTTTTCCGTTCTTCCAGAAAGGCCATGGTGTGATGATAAAACTTTTAGAGAAAGGCTGTGCACTTAATACCTGTAATCTAGCTAAAGCTCATCTTTCAGTCCTATATGTAGCTCAGCCTGGTATCGAACAAACAATAGATCACACATTATGCTGAAGACATTGATGATTGCATTTCTATCTCTTTCATTTCAGATGCTGCAATTGATACAAAGAAGTCACAATATACATCATAACCATCATAACAGAAAAAGAAGACCACTCCTCATTGATGGCTCCAACAATGTGAACCGTAAGTGGCATACTATACTTGCCTGAAAATTCAACAAACCACCAGAAGACATACATGACAGGTAACAAAACCTGTAAAACATACATGTTTTTAACCAGTACATGTTTTTTTTCTTTTTCAGAATGTTTATTTGTTGCAGAATCCTCAGACGGAGAATAACGAATTTCTATAACATAGTACTATCACCACCGATGCACTTTGGAAATTGGAAATTTAACTCCATAATGAGACAATTTTGAACATATTTGACGCAATCAACTGAAAAAATCAGGTGAATATATTTAAGTGATATTTTGAAACTTTGACGGTGTGCCGTTTAATCCAGGAAGGGTCATACTGAGAGCTATATCTTTGTCAAGTATAGCCTGTCAAGTATTGCCCTTCAAACAACTTTTTCCTGCCCTAGAAACAGGGGAGGGAAAGGAGGGAGGGGGAGGGGGGCGTTATGCAACAAACAAGAGAGAAAAACTGACCTGAGGGGAAGTTCCAGTGATATGCACATATTTTTCAGAGAATTACCAACAAAAATACGAAATAGTAAATTGTATTTTTTAGGTCGAAAAGTCATCAAATCACCCCCTCTTTTATCAGGAATATTCAACAATTATGCAAGATGTCAATAGAATGTTTCAAATGTTTATTGAAACAAATATTTTCCAAGGGCTGTTTATTTTAAGAGACTGCATCATTTCCGAGTGCATCATTTCAAGATATTTAATTCTAGATCAAGTATTTATTTCAGCGATTCCAACAACAATGACTATCGAGGTTGATCCAGAATTAACTCTTCTCATTTTAACAGCATTAAACAATGGCATTCTTTTATTCAGCTAATGAATAAATTGTTATAAAATAATTATGTGGCCCAGTGGTAGGGTGTATTTAAGTTTTCTAGCCTTTTCCATTCTTCCAGAAAAGCCATGTTGTGATGATAAAACTTTTAGAGAAAGGCTGTGAACTTAATACCTGTACTCTAGCTAAAGTTCATCTTTCAGACCTACATGTAGCGCAGCCTGATATCGAACAAACAATATATCATAAATTATGCTGAGACGTTGATGATTGCATCTCTCTCTCTTTCATTTCAGACGCTGCAATCGCTACAAAGAAGTCACAATATACATCATAACCATCAAAACAGAAAAAGAAAACCACTCGTCATGGATCGCTCCAACAATGCAAACAGTAAGTGGCATACTTTACTTGCCTCAAAACTCAACAAACCACCAGAAGACATACATGACAGGTAAAAAATCCTTAAAAACATACATTTTTCTAACCAATACATGCTCTTTTTCTTTTTCAGAATGTCTTTTTGTTGCAGAATCCTCAAACGGAGAATAAAGAATTTCTATAACATAGTTCTATCACCACCGATGCACATTGGAAATTGGAAATTTAACTCCTAAATGAGACAATTTTGAACACATTTGACGCAATCAACTGCGAAAATCAGGTGAATATATTTAAGTGATATTTTTAAACTTTGATGGTGTGCCGTTTAATGCAGGAAGGGTCATACTGAGAGCTACATATTTGTCAAGTATAGCCCGTCTAGTATAGCCCTTCAGATAACTTTGTGTGCCATAAAAACAGGGGAGGGGGAGGGGAAGGGGGAAGGGGGGAGGGAGTCAAGCAACAAACAAAAGAGAAAAATTGACCTGAAGGGAAGTTTCAGTAATGTGCAAATATTTTTTCAGGGAATTAACAACAAATATACGAAATAGTAAATTGTATTTGTAACGTCCAAAAGTCATCAAATCACCCCCTCTTTTATCAGGAATATTCAAGAATTATGCAAGATGTCAATAGAATGTTTCAAACGTTTATCGAAACAATATATTTTCCCAGGGCTGTTTATTTTAAGAGATTGCATCATTTCCGAGTGCAACATTTCAAGATAGGTAATTCTAAATCAAGTATTTATTTCAGTGATACTGACAACGACTAGCCAGGTTGATCCAGAATTAGCACTTCTCATTTTACCAGCATTAAATAATGGCATTCTTTTATTGAGGTAATGAATAAATTGTTACAAAATAATTATGTGGCCCGGCGGTTGGGTGCATTTAACTTTTCTAGCCTTTTCCGTTCTTCCAGAAAGGCCATGGTGTGATGATAAAACTTTTAGAGAAAGGCTGTGCACTTAATACCTGTAATCTAGCTAAAACTCATCTTTCAGTCCTATATGTAGCTCAGCCTGGTATCGAACAAACAATAGGTCACACATTATGCTGAAGACATTGATGATTGCATTTCTATCTCTTTCATTTCAGATGCTGCAATTGATACAAAGAAGTCACAATATACATCATAACCATCATAACAGAAAAAGAAGACCACACCTCATGGATGGCTCCAACAATGTGAACCGTAAGTGGCATACTATACTTGCCTGAAAATTCAACAAACCACCAGAAGACATACATGACAGGTAACAAAACCTATAAAACATACATGTTTTTAACCAGTACATGTTTTTTTTCTTTTTCAGAATGTTTATTTGTTGCAGAATCCTCAGACGGAGAATAACGAATTTCTATAACATAGTACTATCACCACCGATGCACTTTGGAAATTGGAAATTTAACTCCAAAATGAGACAATTTTGAACATATTTGACGCAATCAACTGAAAAAATCAGGTGAATATATTTAAGTGATATTTTGAAACTTTGACGGTGTGCCGTTTAATCCAGGAAGGGTCATACTGAGAGCTATATCTTTGTCAAGTATAGCCTGTCAAGTATTGCCCTTCAAACAACTTTTTCCTGCCCTAGAAACAGGGGAGGGAAAGGAGGGAGGGGGAGGGGGGCGTTATGCAACAAACAAGAGAGAAAAACTGACCTGAGGGGAAGTTCCAGTGATATGCACATATTTTTCAGAGAATTACCAACAAAAATACGAAATAGTAAATTGTATTTTTTAGGTCGAAAAGTCATCAAATCACCCCCTCTTTTATCAGGAATATTCAACAATTATGCAAGATGTCAATAGAATGTTTCAAATGTTTATTGAAACAAATATTTTCCAAGGGCTGTTTATTTTAAGAGACTGCATCATTTCCGAGTGCATCATTTCAAGATATTTAATTCTAGATCAAGTATTTATTTCAGCGATTCCAACAACAATGACTATCGAGGTTGATCCAGAATTAACTCTTCTCATTTTAACAGCATTAAACAATGGCATTCTTTTATTCAGCTAATGAATAAATTGTTATAAAATAATTATGTGGCCCAGTGGTAGGGTGTATTTAAGTTTTCTAGCCTTTTCCATTCTTCCAGAAAAGCCATGTTGTGATGATAAAACTTTTAGAGAAAGGCTGTGAACTTAATACCTGTACTCTAGCTAAAGTTCATCTTTCAGACCTACATGTAGCGCAGCCTGATATCGAACAAACAATATATCATAAATTATGCTGAGACGTTGATGATTGCATCTCTCTCTCTTTCATTTCAGACGCTGCAATCGCTACAAAGAAGTCACAATATACATCATAACCATCAAAACAGAAAAAGAAAACCACTCGTCATGGATCGCTCCAACAATGCAAACAGTAAGTGGCATACTTTACTTGCCTCAAAACTCAACAAACCACCAGAAGACATACATGACAGGTAAAAAATCCTTAAAAACATACATTTTTCTAACCAATACATGCTCTTTTTCTTTTTCAGAATGTCTTTTTGTTGCAGAATCCTCAAACGGAGAATAAAGAATTTCTATAACATAGTTCTATCACCACCGATGCACATTGGAAATTGGAAATTTAACTCCTAAATGAGACAATTTTGAACACATTTGACGCAATCAACTGCGAAAATCAGGTAAATATATTTAAGTGATATTTTTAAACTTTGATGGTGTGCCGTTTAATGCAGGAAGGGTCATACTGAGAGCTACATATTTGTCAAGTATAGCCCGTCTAGTATAGCCCTTCAGATAACTTTGTGTGCCATAAAAACAGGGGAGGGGGAGGGGAAGGGGGAAGGGGGGAGGGAGTCAAGCAACAAACAAAAGAGAAAAATTGACCTGAAGGGAAGTTTCAGTAATGTGCAAATATTTTTTCAGGGAATTAACAACAAATATACGAAATAGTAAATTGTATTTGTAACGTCCAAAAGTCATCAAATCACCCCCTCTTTTATCAGGAATATTCAAGAATTATGCAAGATGTCAATAGAATGTTTCAAACGTTTATCGAAACAATATATTTTCCCAGGGCTGTTTATTTTAAGAGATTGCATCATTTCCGAGTGCAACATTTCAAGATAGGTAATTCTAAATCAAGTATTTATTTCAGTGATACTGACAACGACTAGCCAGGTTGATCCAGAATTAGCACTTCTCATTTTACCAGCATTAAATAATGGCATTCTTTTATTGAGGTAATGAATAAATTGTTACAAAATAATTATGTGGCCCGGCGGTTGGGTGCATTTAACTTTTCTAGCCTTTTCCGTTCTTCCAGAAAGGCCATGGTGTGATGATAAAACTTTTAGAGAAAGGCTGTGCACTTAATACCTGTAATCTAGCTAAAACTCATCTTTCAGTCCTATATGTAGCTCAGCCTGGTATCGAACAAACAATAGGTCACACATTATGCTGAAGACATTGATGATTGCATTTCTATCTCTTTCATTTCAGATGCTGCAATTGATACAAAGAAGTCACAATATACATCATAACCATCATAACAGAAAAAGAAGACCACACCTCATGGATGGCTCCAACAATGTGAACCGTAAGTGGCATACTATACTTGCCTGAAAATTCAACAAACCACCAGAAGACATACATGACAGGTAACAAAACCTATAAAACATACATGTTTTTAACCAGTACATGTTTTTTTTCTTTTTCAGAATGTTTATTTGTTGCAGAATCCTCAGACGGAGAATAACGAATTTCTATAACATAGTACTATCACCACCGATGCACTTTGGAAATTGGAAATTTAACTCCAAAATGAGACAATTTTGAACATATTTGACGCAATCAACTGAAAAAATCAGGTGAATATATTTAAGTGATATTTTGAAACTTTGACGGTGTGCCGTTTAATCCAGGAAGGGTCATACTGAGAGCTATATCTTTGTCAAGTATAGCCTGTCAAGTATTGCCCTTCAAACAACTTTTTCCTGCCCTAGAAACAGGGGAGGGAAAGGAGGGAGGGGGAGGGGGGCGTTATGCAACAAACAAGAGAGAAAAACTGACCTGAGGGGAAGTTCCAGTGATATGCACATATTTTTCAGGGAATTACCAACAAAAATACGAAATAGTAAATTGTATTTTTTAGGTCGAAAAGTCATCAAATCACCCCCTCTTTTATCAGGAATATTCAACAATTATGCAAGAGTCAATAGAATGTTTCAAATGTTTATTGAAACAAATATTTTCCAAGGGCTGTTTATTTTAAGAGACTGCATCATTTCCGAGTGCAACATTTCAAGATATTTAATTCTAGATCAAGTATTTATTTCAGCGATTCCAACAACAATGACTATCGAGGTTGATCCAGAATTAACTCTTCTCATTTTAACAGCATTAAACAATGGCATTCTTTTATTCAGCTAATGAATAAATTGTTATAAAATAATTATGTGGCCCAGTGGTAGGGTGTATTTAAGTTTTCTATCCTTTTCCATTCTTCCAGAAAAGCCATGTTGTGATGATAAAACTTTTAGAGAAAGGCTGTGAACTTAATACCTGTACTCTAGCTAAAGTTCATCTTTCAGACCTACATGTAGCGCAGCCTGATATCGAACAAACAATATATCATAAATTATGCTGAGACATTGATGATTGCATCTCTCTCTCTTTCATTTCAGACGCTGCAATCGCTACAAAGAAGTCACAATATACATTATAACCATCAAAACAGAAAAAGAAAACCACTCGTCATGGATCGCTCCAACAATGCGAACAGTAAGTGGCATACTTTACTTGCCTCAAAACTCAACAAACCACCAGAAGACATACATGACAGGTAAAAAATCCTTAAAAACATACATTTTTCTAACCAATACATGTTCTTTCTCTTTTTCAGAATGTCTTTTTGTTGCAGAATCCTCAAACGGAGAATAAAGAATATCTATAACATAGTTCTATCACCACCGATGCACTTTGGAAATTGGAAATTTAACTCCAAAATGAGACAATTTTGAATATATTTGACGCAATCAACTGCGAAAATCAGGTGAATATATTTAAGTGATATTTTTAAACTTTGATGGTGTGCTGTTTAATGCAGGAAGGGTCATACTGCGTCATACTGAGAGCTACATATTTGTCAAGTATAGCCCGTCAAGTATAGCCCTTCAGATAACTTTGTCTGCCATGAAAACAGGGGAGGGGGAGGGGAAGGGGGAAGGGGGGGGGGAGGGAGTCAAGCAACAAACAAAAGAGAAAAATTGACCTGAAGGGAAGTTTCAGTGATGTGCAAATATTTTTTCAGGGAATTAACAACAAATATACGAAATAGTAAATTGTATTTGTAACGTCCAAAAGTCATCAAATCACCCCCTCTTTTATCAGGAATATTCAAGAATTATGCAAGATGTCAATAGAATGTTTCAAACGTTTATCGAAACAATATATTTTCCCAGGGCTGTTTATTTTAAGAGATTGCATCATTTCCGAGTGCAACATTTCAAGATAGGTAATTCTAAATCAAGTATTTATTTCAGTGATACTGACAACAACGACTAGCCAGGTTGATCCAGAATTAGCTCTTCTCATTTTACCAGCATTAAATAATGGCATTCTTTTATTGAGGTAATGAATAAATTGTTACAAAATAATTATGTGGCCCGACGGTTGGGTGCATTTAACTTTTCTAGCCTTTTCCGTTCTTCCAGAAAGGCCATGGTGTGATGATAAAACTTTTAGAGAAAGGCTGTGCACTTAATACCTGTAATCTAGCTAAAGCTCATCTTTCAGTCCTATATGTAGCTCAGCCTGGTATCGAACAAACAATAGATCACACATTATGCTGAAGACATTGATGATTGCATTTCTATCTCTTTCATTTCAGATGCTGCAATTGATACAAAGAAGTCACAATATACATCATAACCATCATAACAGAAAAAGAAGACCACTCCTCATTGATGGCTCCAACAATGTGAACCGTAAGTGGCATACTATACTTGCCTGAAAATTCAACAAACCACCAGAAGACATACATGACAGGTAACAAAACCTGTAAAACATACATGTTTTTAACCAGTACATGTTTTTTTTCTTTTTCAGAATGTTTATTTGTTGCAGAATCCTCAGACGGAGAATAACGAATTTCTATAACATAGTACTATCACCACCGATGCACTTTGGAAATTGGAAATTTAACTCCATAATGAGACAATTTTGAACATATTTGACGCAATCAACTGAAAAAATCAGGTGAATATATTTAAGTGATATTTTGAAACTTTGACGGTGTGCCGTTTAATCCAGGAAGGGTCATACTGAGAGCTATATCTTTGTCAAGTATAGCCTGTCAAGTATTGCCCTTCAAACAACTTTTTCCTGCCCTAGAAACAGGGGAGGGAAAGGAGGGAGGGGGAGGGGGGCGTTATGCAACAAACAAGAGAGAAAAACTGACCTGAGGGGAAGTTCCAGTGATATGCACATATTTTTCAGAGAATTACCAACAAAAATACGAAATAGTAAATTGTATTTTTTAGGTCGAAAAGTCATCAAATCACCCCCTCTTTTATCAGGAATATTCAACAATTATGCAAGATGTCAATAGAATGTTTCAAATGTTTATTGAAACAAATATTTTCCAAGGGCTGTTTATTTTAAGAGACTGCATCATTTCCGAGTGCATCATTTCAAGATATTTAATTCTAGATCAAGTATTTATTTCAGCGATTCCAACAACAATGACTATCGAGGTTGATCCAGAATTAACTCTTCTCATTTTAACAGCATTAAACAATGGCATTCTTTTATTCAGCTAATGAATAAATTGTTATAAAATAATTATGTGGCCCAGTGGTAGGGTGTATTTAAGTTTTCTAGCCTTTTCCATTCTTCCAGAAAAGCCATGTTGTGATGATAAAACTTTTAGAGAAAGGCTGTGAACTTAATACCTGTACTCTAGCTAAAGTTCATCTTTCAGACCTACATGTAGCGCAGCCTGATATCGAACAAACAATATATCATAAATTATGCTGAGACGTTGATGATTGCATCTCTCTCTCTTTCATTTCAGACGCTGCAATCGCTACAAAGAAGTCACAATATACATCATAACCATCAAAACAGAAAAAGAAAACCACTCGTCATGGATCGCTCCAACAATGCAAACAGTAAGTGGCATACTTTACTTGCCTCAAAACTCAACAAACCACCAGAAGACATACATGACAGGTAAAAAATCCTTAAAAACATACATTTTTCTAACCAATACATGCTCTTTTTCTTTTTCAGAATGTCTTTTTGTTGCAGAATCCTCAAACGGAGAATAAAGAATTTCTATAACATAGTTCTATCACCACCGATGCACATTGGAAATTGGAAATTTAACTCCTAAATGAGACAATTTTGAACACATTTGACGCAATCAACTGCGAAAATCAGGTGAATATATTTAAGTGATATTTTTAAACTTTGATGGTGTGCCGTTTAATGCAGGAAGGGTCATACTGAGAGCTACATATTTGTCAAGTATAGCCCGTCTAGTATAGCCCTTCAGATAACTTTGTGTGCCATAAAAACAGGGGAGGGGGAGGGGAAGGGGGAAGGGGGGAGGGAGTCAAGCAACAAACAAAAGAGAAAAATTGACCTGAAGGGAAGTTTCAGTAATGTGCAAATATTTTTTCAGGGAATTAACAACAAATATACGAAATAGTAAATTGTATTTGTAACGTCCAAAAGTCATCAAATCACCCCCTCTTTTATCAGGAATATTCAAGAATTATGCAAGATGTCAATAGAATGTTTCAAACGTTTATCGAAACAATATATTTTCCCAGGGCTGTTTATTTTAAGAGATTGCATCATTTCCGAGTGCAACATTTCAAGATAGGTTATTCTAAATCAAGTATTTATTTCAGTGATACTGACAACAACGACTAGCCAGGTTGATCCAGAATTAGCTCTTCTCATTTTACCAGCATTAAATAATGGCATTCTTTTATTGAGGTAATGAATAAATTGTTACAAAATAATTATGTGGCCCGACGGTTGGGTGCATTTAACTTTTCTAGCCTTTTCCGTTCTTCCAGAAAGGCCATGGTGTGATGATAAAACTTTTAGAGAAAGGCTGTGCACTTAATACCTGTAATCTAGCTAAAGCTCATCTTTCAGTCCTATATGTAGCTCAGCCTGGTATCGAACAAACAATAGATCACACATTATGCTGAAGACATTGATGATTGCATTTCTATCTCTTTCATTTCAGATGCTGCAATTGATACAAAGAAGTCACAATATACATCATAACCATCATAACAGAAAAAGAAGACCACTCCTCATTGATGGCTCCAACAATGTGAACCGTAAGTGGCATACTATACTTGCCTGAAAATTCAACAAACCACCAGAAGACATACATGACAGGTAACAAAACCTGTAAAACATACATGTTTTTAACCAGTACATGTTTTTTTTCTTTTTCAGAATGTTTATTTGTTGCAGAATCCTCAGACGGAGAATAACGAATTTCTATAACATAGTACTATCACCACCGATGCACTTTGGAAATTGGAAATTTAACTCCAAAATGAGACAATTTTGAACATATTTGACGCAATCAACTGAAAAAATCAGGTAAATATATTTAAGTGATATTTTGAAACTTTGACCGTCTAATCCAGGAAGGGTCATACTGAGAGCTATATCTTTGTCAAGTATAGCCTGTCAAGTATTGCCCTTCAAACAACTTTTTTCTGCCCTAGAAACAGGGGAGGGAAAGGAGGGAGGGGGAGGGGGGCGTTATGCAACAAACAAGAGAGAAAAACTGACCTGAGGGGAAGTTCCAGTGATATGCACATATTTTTCAGGGAATTACCAACAAAAATACGAAATAGTAAATTGTATTTTTTAGGTCGAAAAGTCATCAAATCACCCCCTCTTTTATCAGGAATATTCAACAATTATGCAAGAGTCAATAGAATGTTTCAAATGTTTATTGAAACAAATATTTTCCAAGGGCTGTTTATTTTAAGAGACTGCATCATTTCCGAGTGCAACATTTCAAGATATTTAATTCTAGATCAAGTATTTATTTCAGCGATTCCAACAACAATGACTATCGAGGTTGATCCAGAATTAACTCTTCTCATTTTAACAGCATTAAACAATGGCATTCTTTTATTCAGCTAATGAATAAATTGTTATAAAATAATTATGTGGCCCAGTGGTAGGGTGTATTTAAGTTTTCTATCCTTTTCCATTCTTCCAGAAAAGCCATGTTGTGATGATAAAACTTTTAGAGAAAGGCTGTGAACTTAATACCTGTACTCTAGCTAAAGTTCATCTTTCAGACCTACATGTAGCGCAGCCTGATATCGAACAAACAATATATCATAAATTATGCTGAGACATTGATGATTGCATCTCTCTCTCTTTCATTTCAGACGCTGCAATCGCTACAAAGAAGTCACAATATACATCATAACCATCAAAACAGAAAAAGAAAACCACTCGTCATGGATCGCTCCAACAATGCGAACAGTAAGTGGCATACTTTACTTGCCTCAAAACTCAACAAACCACCAGAAGACATACATGACAGGTAAAAAATCCTTAAAAACACATTTTTCTAACCAATACATGTTCTTTCTCTTTTTCAGAATGTCTTTTTGTTGCAGAATCCTCAAACGGAGAATAAAGAATTTCTATAACATAGTTCTATCACCACCGATGCACTTTGGAAATTGGAAATTTAACTCCAAAATGAGACAATTTTGAATATATTTGACGCAATCAACTGCGAAAATCAGGTGAATATATTTAAGTGATATTTTTAAACTTTGATGGTGTGCCGTTTAATGCAGGAAGGGTCATACTGCGTCATACTGAGAGCTACATATTTGTCAAGTATAGCCCGTCAAGTATAGCCCTTCAGATAACTTTGTCTGCCATGAAAACAGGGGAGGGGGAGGGGAAGGGGGAAGGGGGGGGGGAGGGAGTCAAGCAACAAACAAAAGAGAAAAATTGACCTGAAGGGAAGTTTCAGTGATGTGCAAATATTTTTTCAGGGAATTAACAACAAATATACGAAATAGTAAATTGTATTTGTAACGTCCAAAAGTCATCAAATCACCCCCTCTTTTATCAGGAATATTCAAGAATTATGCAAGATGTCAATAGAATGTTTCAAACGTTTATCGAAACAATATATTTTCCCAGGGCTGTTTATTTTAAGAGATTGCATCATTTCCGAGTGCAACATTTCAAGATAGGTAATTCTAAATCAAGTATTTATTTCAGTGATACTGACAACGACTAGCCAGGTTGATCCAGAATTAGCACTTCTCATTTTACCAGCATTAAATAATGGCATTCTTTTATTGAGGTAATGAATAAATTGTTACAAAATAATTATGTGGCCCGGCGGTTGGGTGCATTTAACTTTTCTAGCCTTTTCCGTTCTTCCAGAAAGGCCATGGTGTGATGATAAAACTTTTAGAGAAAGGCTGTGCACTTAATACCTGTAATCTAGCTAAAACTCATCTTTCAGTCCTATATGTAGCTCAGCCTGGTATCGAACAAACAATAGGTCACACATTATGCTGAAGACATTGATGATTGCATTTCTATCTCTTTCATTTCAGATGCTGCAATTGATACAAAGAAGTCACAATATACATCATAACCATCATAACAGAAAAAGAAGACCACACCTCATGGATGGCTCCAACAATGTGAACCGTAAGTGGCATACTATACTTGCCTGAAAATTCAACAAACCACCAGAAGACATACATGACAGGTAACAAAACCTATAAAACATACATGTTTTTAACCAGTACATGTTTTTTTTCTTTTTCAGAATGTTTATTTGTTGCAGAATCCTCAGACGGAGAATAACGAATTTCTATAACATAGTACTATCACCACCGATGCACTTTGGAAATTGGAAATTTAACTCCAAAATGAGACAATTTTGAACATATTTGACGCAATCAACTGAAAAAATCAGGTGAATATATTTAAGTGATATTTTGAAACTTTGACGGTGTGCCGTTTAATCCAGGAAGGGTCATACTGAGAGCTATATCTTTGTCAAGTATAGCCTGTCAAGTATTGCCCTTCAAACAACTTTTTCCTGCCCTAGAAACAGGGGAGGGAAAGGAGGGAGGGGGAGGGGGGCGTTATGCAACAAACAAGAGAGAAAAACTGACCTGAGGGGAAGTTCCAGTGATATGCACATATTTTTCAGAGAATTACCAACAAAAATACGAAATAGTAAATTGTATTTTTTAGGTCGAAAAGTCATCAAATCACCCCCTCTTTTATCAGGAATATTCAACAATTATGCAAGATGTCAATAGAATGTTTCAAATGTTTATTGAAACAAATATTTTCCAAGGGCTGTTTATTTTAAGAGACTGCATCATTTCCGAGTGCATCATTTCAAGATATTTAATTCTAGATCAAGTATTTATTTCAGCGATTCCAACAACAATGACTATCGAGGTTGATCCAGAATTAACTCTTCTCATTTTAACAGCATTAAACAATGGCATTCTTTTATTCAGCTAATGAATAAATTGTTATAAAATAATTATGTGGCCCAGTGGTAGGGTGTATTTAAGTTTTCTAGCCTTTTCCATTCTTCCAGAAAAGCCATGTTGTGATGATAAAACTTTTAGAGAAAGGCTGTGAACTTAATACCTGTACTCTAGCTAAAGTTCATCTTTCAGACCTACATGTAGCGCAGCCTGATATCGAACAAACAATATATCATAAATTATGCTGAGACGTTGATGATTGCATCTCTCTCTCTTTCATTTCAGACGCTGCAATCGCTACAAAGAAGTCACAATATACATCATAACCATCAAAACAGAAAAAGAAAACCACTCGTCATGGATCGCTCCAACAATGCAAACAGTAAGTGGCATACTTTACTTGCCTCAAAACTCAACAAACCACCAGAAGACATACATGACAGGTAAAAAATCCTTAAAAACATACATTTTTCTAACCAATACATGCTCTTTTTCTTTTTCAGAATGTCTTTTTGTTGCAGAATCCTCAAACGGAGAATAAAGAATTTCTATAACATAGTTCTATCACCACCGATGCACATTGGAAATTGGAAATTTAACTCCTAAATGAGACAATTTTGAACACATTTGACGCAATCAACTGCGAAAATCAGGTGAATATATTTAAGTGATATTTTTAAACTTTGATGGTGTGCCGTTTAATGCAGGAAGGGTCATACTGAGAGCTACATATTTGTCAAGTATAGCCCGTCTAGTATAGCCCTTCAGATAACTTTGTGTGCCATAAAAACAGGGGAGGGGGAGGGGAAGGGGGAAGGGGGGAGGGAGTCAAGCAACAAACAAAAGAGAAAAATTGACCTGAAGGGAAGTTTCAGTAATGTGCAAATATTTTTTCAGGGAATTAACAACAAATATACGAAATAGTAAATTGTATTTGTAACGTCCAAAAGTCATCAAATCACCCCCTCTTTTATCAGGAATATTCAAGAATTATGCAAGATGTCAATAGAATGTTTCAAACGTTTATCGAAACAATATATTTTCCCAGGGCTGTTTATTTTAAGAGATTGCATCATTTCCGAGTGCAACATTTCAAGATAGGTTATTCTAAATCAAGTATTTATTTCAGTGATACTGACAACAACGACTAGCCAGGTTGATCCAGAATTAGCTCTTCTCATTTTACCAGCATTAAATAATGGCATTCTTTTATTGAGGTAATGAATAAATTGTTACAAAATAATTATGTGGCCCGACGGTTGGGTGCATTTAACTTTTCTAGCCTTTTCCGTTCTTCCAGAAAGGCCATGGTGTGATGATAAAACTTTTAGAGAAAGGCTGTGCACTTAATACCTGTAATCTAGCTAAAGCTCATCTTTCAGTCCTATATGTAGCTCAGCCTGGTATCGAACAAACAATAGATCACACATTATGCTGAAGACATTGATGATTGCATTTCTATCTCTTTCATTTCAGATGCTGCAATTGATACAAAGAAGTCACAATATACATCATAACCATCATAACAGAAAAAGAAGACCACTCCTCATTGATGGCTCCAACAATGTGAACCGTAAGTGGCATACTATACTTGCCTGAAAATTCAACAAACCACCAGAAGACATACATGACAGGTAACAAAACCTGTAAAACATACATGTTTTTAACCAGTACATGTTTTTTTTCTTTTTCAGAATGTTTATTTGTTGCAGAATCCTCAGACGGAGAATAACGAATTTCTATAACATAGTACTATCACCACCGATGCACTTTGGACATTGGAAATTTAACTCCAAAATGAGACAATTTTGAACATATTTGACGCAATCAACTGAAAAAATCAGGTAAATATATTTAAGTGATATTTTGAAACTTTGACCGTCTAATCCAGGAAGGGTCATACTGAGAGCTATATCTTTGTCAAGTATAGCCTGTCAAGTATTGCCCTTCAAACAACTTTTTTCTGCCCTAGAAACAGGGGAGGGAAAGGAGGGAGGGGGAGGGGGGCGTTATGCAACAAACAAGAGAGAAAAACTGACCTGAGGGGAAGTTCCAGTGATATGCACATATTTTTCAGGGAATTACCAACAAAAATACGAAATAGTAAATTGTATTTTTTAGGTCGAAAAGTCATCAAATCACCCCCTCTTTTATCAGGAATATTCAACAATTATGCAAGAGTCAATAGAATGTTTCAAATGTTTATTGAAACAAATATTTTCCAAGGGCTGTTTATTTTAAGAGACTGCATCATTTCCGAGTGCAACATTTCAAGATATTTAATTCTAGATCAAGTATTTATTTCAGCGATTCCAACAACAATGACTATCGAGGTTGATCCAGAATTAACTCTTCTCATTTTAACAGCATTAAACAATGGCATTCTTTTATTCAGCTAATGAATAAATTGTTATAAAATAATTATGTGGCCCAGTGGTAGGGTGTATTTAAGTTTTCTATCCTTTTCCATTCTTCCAGAAAAGCCATGTTGTGATGATAAAACTTTTAGAGAAAGGCTGTGAACTTAATACCTGTACTCTAGCTAAAGTTCATCTTTCAGACCTACATGTAGCGCAGCCTGATATCGAACAAACAATATATCATAAATTATGCTGAGACATTGATGATTGCATCTCTCTCTCTTTCATTTCAGACGCTGCAATCGCTACAAAGAAGTCACAATATACATCATAACCATCAAAACAGAAAAAGAAAACCACTCGTCATGGATCGCTCCAACAATGCGAACAGTAAGTGGCATACTTTACTTGCCTCAAAACTCAACAAACCACCAGAAGACATACATGACAGGTAAAAAATCCTTAAAAACACATTTTTCTAACCAATACATGTTCTTTCTCTTTTTCAGAATGTCTTTTTGTTGCAGAATCCTCAAACGGAGAATAAAGAATTTCTATAACATAGTTCTATCACCACCGATGCACTTTGGAAATTGGAAATTTAACTCCAAAATGAGACAATTTTGAATATATTTGACGCAATCAACTGCGAAAATCAGGTGAATATATTTAAGTGATATTTTTAAACTTTGATGGTGTGCCGTTTAATGCAGGAAGGGTCATACTGCGTCATACTGAGAGCTACATATTTGTCAAGTATAGCCCGTCAAGTATAGCCCTTCAGATAACTTTGTCTGCCATGAAAACAGGGGAGGGGGAGGGGAAGGGGGAAGGGGGGGGGGGAGGGAGTCAAGCAACAAACAAAAGAGAAAAATTGACCTGAAGGGAAGTTTCAGTGATGTGCAAATATTTTTTCAGGGAATTAACAACAAATATACGAAATAGTAAATTGTATTTGTAACGTCCAAAAGTCATCAAATCACCCCCTCTTTTATCAGGAATATTCAAGAATTATGCAAGATGTCAATAGAATGTTTCAAACGTTTATCGAAACAATATATTTTCCCAGGGCTGTTTATTTTAAGAGATTGCATCATTTCCGAGTGCAACATTTCAAGATAGGTAATTCTAAATCAAGTATTTATTTCAGTGATACTGACAACGACTAGCCAGGTTGATCCAGAATTAGCACTTCTCATTTTACCAGCATTAAATAATGGCATTCTTTTATTGAGGTAATGAATAAATTGTTACAAAATAATTATGTGGCCCGGCGGTTGGGTGCATTTAACTTTTCTAGCCTTTTCCGTTCTTCCAGAAAGGCCATGGTGTGATGATAAAACTTTTAGAGAAAGGCTGTGCACTTAATACCTGTAATCTAGCTAAAACTCATCTTTCAGTCCTATATGTAGCTCAGCCTGGTATCGAACAAACAATAGGTCACACATTATGCTGAAGACATTGATGATTGCATTTCTATCTCTTTCATTTCAGATGCTGCAATTGATACAAAGAAGTCACAATATACATCATAACCATCATAACAGAAAAAGAAGACCACACCTCATGGATGGCTCCAACAATGTGAACCGTAAGTGGCATACTATACTTGCCTGAAAATTCAACAAACCACCAGAAGACATACATGACAGGTAACAAAACCTATAAAACATACATGTTTTTAACCAGTACATGTTTTTTTTCTTTTTCAGAATGTTTATTTGTTGCAGAATCCTCAGACGGAGAATAACGAATTTCTATAACATAGTACTATCACCACCGATGCACTTTGGAAATTGGAAATTTAACTCCAAAATGAGACAATTTTGAACATATTTGACGCAATCAACTGAAAAAATCAGGTGAATATATTTAAGTGATATTTTGAAACTTTGACGGTGTGCCGTTTAATCCAGGAAGGGTCATACTGAGAGCTATATCTTTGTCAAGTATAGCCTGTCAAGTATTGCCCTTCAAACAACTTTTTCCTGCCCTAGAAACAGGGGAGGGAAAGGAGGGAGGGGGAGGGGGGCGTTATGCAACAAACAAGAGAGAAAAACTGACCTGAGGGGAAGTTCCAGTGATATGCACATATTTTTCAGAGAATTACCAACAAAAATACGAAATAGTAAATTGTATTTTTTAGGTCGAAAAGTCATCAAATCACCCCCTCTTTTATCAGGAATATTCAACAATTATGCAAGATGTCAATAGAATGTTTCAAATGTTTATTGAAACAAATATTTTCCAAGGGCTGTTTATTTTAAGAGACTGCATCATTTCCGAGTGCATCATTTCAAGATATTTAATTCTAGATCAAGTATTTATTTCAGCGATTCCAACAACAATGACTATCGAGGTTGATCCAGAATTAACTCTTCTCATTTTAACAGCATTAAACAATGGCATTCTTTTATTCAGCTAATGAATAAATTGTTATAAAATAATTATGTGGCCCAGTGGTAGGGTGTATTTAAGTTTTCTAGCCTTTTCCATTCTTCCAGAAAAGCCATGTTGTGATGATAAAACTTTTAGAGAAAGGCTGTGAACTTAATACCTGTACTCTAGCTAAAGTTCATCTTTCAGACCTACATGTAGCGCAGCCTGATATCGAACAAACAATATATCATAAATTATGCTGAGACGTTGATGATTGCATCTCTCTCTCTTTCATTTCAGACGCTGCAATCGCTACAAAGAAGTCACAATATACATCATAACCATCAAAACAGAAAAAGAAAACCACTCGTCATGGATCGCTCCAACAATGCAAACAGTAAGTGGCATACTTTACTTGCCTCAAAACTCAACAAACCACCAGAAGACATACATGACAGGTAAAAAATCCTTAAAAACATACATTTTTCTAACCAATACATGCTCTTTTTCTTTTTCAGAATGTCTTTTTGTTGCAGAATCCTCAAACGGAGAATAAAGAATTTCTATAACATAGTTCTATCACCACCGATGCACATTGGAAATTGGAAATTTAACTCCTAAATGAGACAATTTTGAACACATTTGACGCAATCAACTGCGAAAATCAGGTGAATATATTTAAGTGATATTTTTAAACTTTGATGGTGTGCCGTTTAATGCAGGAAGGGTCATACTGAGAGCTACATATTTGTCAAGTATAGCCCGTCTAGTATAGCCCTTCAGATAACTTTGTGTGCCATAAAAACAGGGGAGGGGGAGGGGAAGGGGGAAGGGGGGAGGGAGTCAAGCAACAAACAAAAGAGAAAAATTGACCTGAAGGGAAGTTTCAGTAATGTGCAAATATTTTTTCAGGGAATTAACAACAAATATACGAAATAGTAAATTGTATTTGTAACGTCCAAAAGTCATCAAATCAACCCCTCTTTTATCAGGAATATTCAAGAATTATGCAAGATGTCAATAGAATGTTTCAAACGTTTATCGAAACAATATATTTTCCCAGGGCTGTTTATTTTAAGAGATTGCATCATTTCCGAGTGCAACATTTCAAGATAGGTTATTCTAAATCAAGTATTTATTTCAGTGATACTGACAACAACGACTAGCCAGGTTGATCCAGAATTAGCTCTTCTCATTTTACCAGCATTAAATAATGGCATTCTTTTATTGAGGTAATGAATAAATTGTTACAAAATAATTATGTGGCCCGACGGTTGGGTGCATTTAACTTTTCTAGCCTTTTCCGTTCTTCCAGAAAGGCCATGGTGTGATGATAAAACTTTTAGAGAAAGGCTGTGCACTTAATACCTGTAATCTAGCTAAAGCTCATCTTTCAGTCCTATATGTAGCTCAGCCTGGTATCGAACAAACAATAGATCACACATTATGCTGAAGACATTGATGATTGCATTTCTATCTCTTTCATTTCAGATGCTGCAATTGATACAAAGAAGTCACAATATACATCATAACCATCATAACAGAAAAAGAAGACCACTCCTCATTGATGGCTCCAACAATGTGAACCGTAAGTGGCATACTATACTTGCCTGAAAATTCAACAAACCACCAGAAGACATACATGACAGGTAACAAAACCTGTAAAACATACATGTTTTTAACCAGTACATGTTTTTTTTCTTTTTCAGAATGTTTATTTGTTGCAGAATCCTCAGACGGAGAATAACGAATTTCTATAACATAGTACTATCACCACCGATGCACTTTGGAAATTGGAAATTTAACTCCAAAATGAGACAATTTTGAACATATTTGACGCAATCAACTGAAAAAATCAGGTAAATATATTTAAGTGATATTTTGAAACTTTGACCGTCTAATCCAGGAAGGGTCATACTGAGAGCTATATCTTTGTCAAGTATAGCCTGTCAAGTATTGCCCTTCAAACAACTTTTTTCTGCCCTAGAAACAGGGGAGGGAAAGGAGGGAGGGGGAGGGGGGCGTTATGCAACAAACAAGAGAGAAAAACTGACCTGAGGGGAAGTTCCAGTGATATGCACATATTTTTCAGGGAATTACCAACAAAAATACGAAATAGTAAATTGTATTTTTTAGGTCGAAAAGTCATCAAATCACCCCCTCTTTTATCAGGAATATTCAACAATTATGCAAGAGTCAGTAGAATGTTTCAAATGTTTATTGAAACAAATATTTTCCAAGGGCTGTTTATTTTAAGAGACTGCATCATTTCCGAGTGCAACATTTCAAGATATTTAATTCTAGATCAAGTATTTATTTCAGCGATTCCAACAACAATGACTATCGAGGTTGATCCAGAATTAACTCTTCTCATTTTAACAGCATTAAACAATGGCATTCTTTTATTCAGCTAATGAATAAATTGTTATAAAATAATTATGTGGCCCAGTGGTAGGGTGTATTTAAGTTTTCTATCCTTTTCCATTCTTCCAGAAAAGCCATGTTGTGATGATAAAACTTTTAGAGAAAGGCTGTGAACTTAATACCTGTACTCTAGCTAAAGTTCATCTTTCAGACCTACATGTAGCGCAGCCTGATATCGAACAAACAATATATCATAAATTATGCTGAGACATTGATGATTGCATCTCTCTCTCTTTCATTTCAGACGCTGCAATCGCTACAAAGAAGTCACAATATACATCATAACCATCAAAACAGAAAAAGAAAACCACTCGTCATGGATCGCTCCAACAATGCGAACAGTAAGTGGCATACTTTACTTGCCTCAAAACTCAACAAACCACCAGAAGACATACATGACAGGTAAAAAATCCTTAAAAACACATTTTTCTAACCAATACATGTTCTTTCTCTTTTTCAGAATGTCTTTTTGTTGCAGAATCCTCAAACGGAGAATAAAGAATTTCTATAACATAGTTCTATCACCACCGATGCACTTTGGAAATTGGAAATTTAACTCCAAAATGAGACAATTTTGAATATATTTGACGCAATCAACTGCGAAAATCAGGTGAATATATTTAAGTGATATTTTTAAACTTTGATGGTGTGCCGTTTAATGCAGGAAGGGTCATACTGCGTCATACTGAGAGCTACATATTTGTCAAGTATAGCCCGTCAAGTATAGCCCTTCAGATAACTTTGTCTGCCATGAAAACAGGGGAGGGGGAGGGGAAGGGGGAAGGGGGGGGGGAGGGAGTCAAGCAACAAACAAAAGAGAAAAATTGACCTGAAGGGAAGTTTCAGTGATGTGCAAATATTTTTTCAGGGAATTAACAACAAATATACGAAATAGTAAATTGTATTTGTAACGTCCAAAAGTCATCAAATCACCCCCTCTTTTATCAGGAATATTCAAGAATTATGCAAGATGTCAATAGAATGTTTCAAACGTTTATCGAAACAATATATTTTCCCAGGGCTGTTTATTTTAAGAGATTGCATCATTTCCGAGTGCAACATTTCAAGATAGGTAATTCTAAATCAAGTATTTATTTCAGTGATACTGACAACGACTAGCCAGGTTGATCCAGAATTAGCACTTCTCATTTTACCAGCATTAAATAATGGCATTCTTTTATTGAGGTAATGAATAAATTGTTACAAAATAATTATGTGGCCCGGCGGTTGGGTGCATTTAACTTTTCTAGCCTTTTCCGTTCTTCCAGAAAGGCCATGGTGTGATGATAAAACTTTTAGAGAAAGGCTGTGCACTTAATACCTGTAATCTAGCTAAAACTCATCTTTCAGTCCTATATGTAGCTCAGCCTGGTATCGAACAAACAATAGGTCACACATTATGCTGAAGACATTGATGATTGCATTTCTATCTCTTTCATTTCAGATGCTGCAATTGATACAAAGAAGTCACAATATACATCATAACCATCATAACAGAAAAAGAAGACCACACCTCATGGATGGCTCCAACAATGTGAACCGTAAGTGGCATACTATACTTGCCTGAAAATTCAACAAACCACCAGAAGACATACATGACAGGTAACAAAACCTATAAAACATACATGTTTTTAACCAGTACATGTTTTTTTTCTTTTTCAGAATGTTTATTTGTTGCAGAATCCTCAGACGGAGAATAACGAATTTCTATAACATAGTACTATCACCACCGATGCACTTTGGAAATTGGAAATTTAACTCCAAAATGAGACAATTTTGAACATATTTGACGCAATCAACTGAAAAAATCAGGTGAATATATTTAAGTGATATTTTGAAACTTTGACGGTGTGCCGTTTAATCCAGGAAGGGTCATACTGAGAGCTATATCTTTGTCAAGTATAGCCTGTCAAGTATTGCCCTTCAAACAACTTTTTCCTGCCCTAGAAACAGGGGAGGGAAAGGAGGGAGGGGGAGGGGGGCGTTATGCAACAAACAAGAGAGAAAAACTGACCTGAGGGGAAGTTCCAGTGATATGCACATATTTTTCAGAGAATTACCAACAAAAATACGAAATAGTAAATTGTATTTTTTAGGTCGAAAAGTCATCAAATCACCCCCTCTTTTATCAGGAATATTCAACAATTATGCAAGATGTCAATAGAATGTTTCAAATGTTTATTGAAACAAATATTTTCCAAGGGCTGTTTATTTTAAGAGACTGCATCATTTCCGAGTGCATCATTTCAAGATATTTAATTCTAGATCAAGTATTTATTTCAGCGATTCCAACAACAATGACTATCGAGGTTGATCCAGAATTAACTCTTCTCATTTTAACAGCATTAAACAATGGCATTCTTTTATTCAGCTAATGAATAAATTGTTATAAAATAATTATGTGGCCCAGTGGTAGGGTGTATTTAAGTTTTCTAGCCTTTTCCATTCTTCCAGAAAAGCCATGTTGTGATGATAAAACTTTTAGAGAAAGGCTGTGAACTTAATACCTGTACTCTAGCTAAAGTTCATCTTTCAGACCTACATGTAGCGCAGCCTGATATCGAACAAACAATATATCATAAATTATGCTGAGACGTTGATGATTGCATCTCTCTCTCTTTCATTTCAGACGCTGCAATCGCTACAAAGAAGTCACAATATACATCATAACCATCAAAACAGAAAAAGAAAACCACTCGTCATGGATCGCTCCAACAATGCAAACAGTAAGTGGCATACTTTACTTGCCTCAAAACTCAACAAACCACCAGAAGACATACATGACAGGTAAAAAATCCTTAAAAACATACATTTTTCTAACCAATACATGCTCTTTTTCTTTTTCAGAATGTCTTTTTGTTGCAGAATCCTCAAACGGAGAATAAAGAATTTCTATAACATAGTTCTATCACCACCGATGCACATTGGAAATTGGAAATTTAACTCCTAAATGAGACAATTTTGAACACATTTGACGCAATCAACTGCGAAAATCAGGTGAATATATTTAAGTGATATTTTTAAACTTTGATGGTGTGCCGTTTAATGCAGGAAGGGTCATACTGAGAGCTACATATTTGTCAAGTATAGCCCGTCTAGTATAGCCCTTCAGATAACTTTGTGTGCCATAAAAACAGGGGAGGGGGAGGGGAAGGGGGAAGGGGGGAGGGAGTCAAGCAACAAACAAAAGAGAAAAATTGACCTGAAGGGAAGTTTCAGTAATGTGCAAATATTTTTTCAGGGAATTAACAACAAATATACGAAATAGTAAATTGTATTTGTAACGTCCAAAAGTCATCAAATCAACCCCTCTTTTATCAGGAATATTCAAGAATTATGCAAGATGTCAATAGAATGTTTCAAACGTTTATCGAAACAATATATTTTCCCAGGGCTGTTTATTTTAAGAGATTGCATCATTTCCGAGTGCAACATTTCAAGATAGGTTATTCTAAATCAAGTATTTATTTCAGTGATACTGACAACAACGACTAGCCAGGTTGATCCAGAATTAGCTCTTCTCATTTTACCAGCATTAAATAATGGCATTCTTTTATTGAGGTAATGAATAAATTGTTACAAAATAATTATGTGGCCCGACGGTTGGGTGCATTTAACTTTTCTAGCCTTTTCCGTTCTTCCAGAAAGGCCATGGTGTGATGATAAAACTTTTAGAGAAAGGCTGTGCACTTAATACCTGTAATCTAGCTAAAGCTCATCTTTCAGTCCTATATGTAGCTCAGCCTGGTATCGAACAAACAATAGATCACACATTATGCTGAAGACATTGATGATTGCATTTCTATCTCTTTCATTTCAGATGCTGCAATTGATACAAAGAAGTCACAATATACATCATAACCATCATAACAGAAAAAGAAGACCACTCCTCATTGATGGCTCCAACAATGTGAACCGTAAGTGGCATACTATACTTGCCTGAAAATTCAACAAACCACCAGAAGACATACATGACAGGTAACAAAACCTGTAAAACATACATGTTTTTAACCAGTACATGTTTTTTTTCTTTTTCAGAATGTTTATTTGTTGCAGAATCCTCAGACGGAGAATAACGAATTTCTATAACATAGTACTATCACCACCGATGCACTTTGGAAATTGGAAATTTAACTCCAAAATGAGACAATTTTGAACATATTTGACGCAATCAACTGAAAAAATCAGGTAAATATATTTAAGTGATATTTTGAAACTTTGACCGTCTAATCCAGGAAGGGTCATACTGAGAGCTATATCTTTGTCAAGTATAGCCTGTCAAGTATTGCCCTTCAAACAACTTTTTTCTGCCCTAGAAACAGGGGAGGGAAAGGAGGGAGGGGGAGGGGGGCGTTATGCAACAAACAAGAGAGAAAAACTGACCTGAGGGGAAGTTCCAGTGATATGCACATATTTTTCAGGGAATTACCAACAAAAATACGAAATAGTAAATTGTATTTTTTAGGTCGAAAAGTCATCAAATCACCCCCTCTTTTATCAGGAATATTCAACAATTATGCAAGAGTCAATAGAATGTTTCAAATGTTTATTGAAACAAATATTTTCCAAGGGCTGTTTATTTTAAGAGACTGCATCATTTCCGAGTGCAACATTTCAAGATATTTAATTCTAGATCAAGTATTTATTTCAGCGATTCCAACAACAATGACTATCGAGGTTGATCCAGAATTAACTCTTCTCATTTTAACAGCATTAAACAATGGCATTCTTTTATTCAGCTAATGAATAAATTGTTATAAAATAATTATGTGGCCCAGTGGTAGGGTGTATTTAAGTTTTCTATCCTTTTCCATTCTTCCAGAAAAGCCATGTTGTGATGATAAAACTTTTAGAGAAAGGCTGTGAACTTAATACCTGTACTCTAGCTAAAGTTCATCTTTCAGACCTACATGTAGCGCAGCCTGATATCGAACAAACAATATATCATAAATTATGCTGAGACATTGATGATTGCATCTCTCTCTCTTTCATTTCAGACGCTGCAATCGCTACAAAGAAGTCACAATATACATCATAACCATCAAAACAGAAAAAGAAAACCACTCGTCATGGATCGCTCCAACAATGCGAACAGTAAGTGGCATACTTTACTTGCCTCAAAACTCAACAAACCACCAGAAGACATACATGACAGGTAAAAAATCCTTAAAAACATACATTTTTCTAACCAATACATGTTCTTTCTCTTTTTCAGAATGTCTTTTTGTTGCAGAATCCTCAAACGGAGAATAAAGAATTTCTATAACATAGTTCTATCACCACCGATGCACTTTGGAAATTGGAAATTTAACTCCAAAATGAGACAATTTTGAATATATTTGACGCAATCAACTGCGAAAATCAGGTGAATATATTTAAGTGATATTTTTAAACTTTGATGGTGTGCCGTTTAATGCAGGAAGGGTCATACTGCGTCATACTGAGAGCTACATATTTGTCAAGTATAGCCCGTCAAGTATAGCCCTTCAGATAACTTTGTCTGCCATGAAAACAGGGGAGGGGGAGGGGAAGGGGGAAGGGGGGGGAGGGAGTCAAGCAACAAACAAAAGAGAAAAATTGACCTGAAGGGAAGTTTCAGTGATGTGCAAATATTTTTTCAGGGAATTAACAACAAATATACGAAATAGTAAATTGTATTTGTAACGTCCAAAAGTCATCAAATCACCCCCTCTTTTATCAGGAATATTCAAGAATTATGCAAGATGTCAATAGAATGTTTCAAACGTTTATCGAAACAATATATTTTCCCAGGGCTGTTTATTTTAAGAGATTGCATCATTTCCGAGTGCAACATTTCAAGATAGGTAATTCTAAATCAAGTATTTATTTCAGTGATACTGACAACAACGACTAGCCAGGTTGATCCAGAATTAGCTCTTCTCATTTTACCAGCATTAAATAATGGCATTCTTTTATTGAGGTAATGAATAAATTGTTACAAAATAATTATGTGGCCCGACGGTTGGGTGCATTTAACTTTTCTAGCCTTTTCCGTTCTTCCAGAAAGGCCATGGTGTGATGATAAAACTTTTAGAGAAAGGCTGTGCACTTAATACCTGTAATCTAGCTAAAGCTCATCTTTCAGTCCTATATGTAGCTCAGCCTGGTATCGAACAAACAATAGATCACACATTATGCTGAAGACATTGATGATTGCATTTCTATCTCTTTCATTTCAGATGCTGCAATTGATACAAAGAAGTCACAATATACATCATAACCATCATAACAGAAAAAGAAGACCACTCCTCATTGATGGCTCCAACAATGTGAACCGTAAGTGGCATACTATACTTGCCTGAAAATTCAACAAACCACCAGAAGACATACATGACAGGTAACAAAACCTGTAAAACATACATGTTTTTAACCAGTACATGTTTTTTTTCTTTTTCAGAATGTTTATTTGTTGCAGAATCCTCAGACGGAGAATAACGAATTTCTATAACATAGTACTATCACCACCGATGCACTTTGGAAATTGGAAATTTAACTCCATAATGAGACAATTTTGAACATATTTGACGCAATCAACTGAAAAAATCAGGTGAATATATTTAAGTGATATTTTGAAACTTTGACGGTGTGCCGTTTAATCCAGGAAGGGTCATACTGAGAGCTATATCTTTGTCAAGTATAGCCTGTCAAGTATTGCCCTTCAAACAACTTTTTTCTGCACTAGAAACAGGGGAGGGAAAGGAGGGAGGGGGAGGGGGCGTTATGCAACAAACAAGAGAGAAAAACTGACCTGAGGGGAAGTTCCAGTGATATGCACATATTTTTCAGGGAATTACCAACAAAAATACGAAATAGTAAATTGTATTTTTTAGGTCGAAAAGTCATCAAATCACCCCCTCTTTTATCAGGAATATTCAACAATTATGCAAGATGTCAATAGAATGTTTCAAATGTTTATTGAAACAAATATTTTCCAAGGGCTGTTTATTTTAAGAGACTGCATCATTTCCGAGTGCAACATTTCAAGATATTTAATTCTAGATCAAGTATTTATTTCAGCGATTCCAACAACAATGACTATCGAGGTTGATCCAGAATTAACTCTTCTCATTTTAACAGCATTAAACAATGGCATTCTTTTATTCAGCTAATGAATAAATTGTTATAAAATAATTATGTGGCCCAGTGGTAGGGTGTATTTAAGTTTTCTAGCCTTTTCCATTCTTCCAGAAAAGCCATGTTGTGATGATAAAACTTTTAGAGAAAGGCTGTGAACTTAATACCTGTACTCTAGCTAAAGTTCATCTTTCAGTCCTATTTGTAGCTCTGCCTGATATCGAACAAACAATAGGTCATAAATTATGATGAAGACATTGATGATTGCATCTCTCTCTCTCTCTTTCATTTCAGATGCTGCAATTGATGCAAAGAAGTCACAATATACATCATAACCATCATAACAGAAAAAGAAGACCACTCCTCATGGATGGCTCCAACAATACGAACAGTAAGTGGCAGACTATACTTGCCTGAGAATTCAACAAACCACCAGAAGAACTACATGACAGGTAACAAAACCTTAAGAACATACATTTTGTTTTAACCAATACATGTTTTTCTTTTCCAGAATGTTTATTTGTTGCAGAATCCTCAGACGGGGAATAAAGAATTCCTAAAACATAGTCCTGTCACCACCAATGCACTTTGGAAATTGGAAATTTAACACCAAAATGAGACAGTTTTGACCATATTTGAAGCAATCAATAGCAAAAATCAGGTGAATATATTTAAGTGATATTTTGAAATTTTGACTGTGTGCCGTTTAATCCAGGAAGGGTCATACTGCGTCATACTGAGAGCTATATCTTTATCAAGTATAGCCCGTCAAATATAGCCCTTCAGACAACTTTGTCTGCCCTGAATACATGGGAGGAGGGAAAGGGGAATGGGGGGGGGGGGGGGGCGTCATGCGACAAACAAGAGAAAAATATTGATCTGAAGGTAAGTTCCAGTGAAGTGCACATACTTTTTCAGGGAATTAACAAACAAAAATACGAAATAGTAAATTGTATTTTTTAGGTTGAAGAGTCACCAAATCACCCCCTCTTTTATCAGGAATATTCAACAATTATGCAAGATGTCAATAGAATGTTTCAAACGTTTATTGAGACAATATATTTTCCCAGGGCTGTTTATTTTAAGAGACTGCATCATTTCCGAGTTCAACATTTCAAGATAGGTAATTCTAAATTACGTATTTAGTTCAGCGGTACCAACAACAGTAACTAGCTAGGTTGATCCAGAATTAACTCTTCTCATTTTACCAGCATTAAATAATGGCATTCTTTTATTGAGCTAATGAATAAATTGTTATAAAATAATTATGTGGCCCGGTGGTTGGGTGTATTCAAGTTTTCTAGCCTTTTCCGTTCTTCCAGAAAAGCCATGGTGTGATGATAAAACTTTTAGAGAAAGGCTGTGCACTTAATACCTGTAATCTAGCTAAAGTTCATCTTTCAGTCCTATTTGTAGCTCAGCCTGATATCGAACAAACAATAGGTCATAAATTATGCTGAAGACATTGATGATTGCATCTCTCTCTCTCTCTTTCATTTCAGATGCTGCAATTGATACAAAGAAGTCACAATATACATCATAACCATCATAACAGAAAAAGAAAACCACTCCTCATGGATGGCTCCAACAATGCGAACAGTAAGTGGTAGACTATACTTGCCTGAGAACTCAACAAACCACCAGAAGAACTACATGACAGGTAATAAAACTTTAAAAACATTCATTTTTTTTAACCAATACATGTTTTTTTTTTCTTTTTCAGAATCTTTATTTGTTGCAGAATCCTCAGACGGAGAATAACGAATTCCTGCAACATAGTACTCTCACCACTGATGCACTTTGGAAATTGGAAATGTAACCCCAAAATGAGACAATTTTGACCATATTTGAAGCAATCAACTGCTAAAATCAGGTGAATATATTTAAGTGATATTTTTAAACTTTGATGGTGTGTCGATTAATCCAGGAAGGGTCATACTGCGTCAAACTGAGAGCTATATCTTTGTCAAGTATAGCCTGTCAAGTATTGCCCATGAAACAACTTTTTCTGCCCTAAAATCAGGGGAGTGAAAGGAGGGAGGGGTGGGGGTGGGGCGTTATGCAACAAACAAGAGAGGAAAATTGACCTTAGGGGAAGTTCAAGTGATGTGCACATATTTTTCAGGGAATTAACAACAAAAATACGAAATAGTAAATTGTATTTTTTAGGTCCAAAAGTCATCAAATCACCCCCTCTTTTATCAGGAATATTCAAAGATTATGCAAGATGTCAATAGAAGGTTTCAAACGTTTATTGAAACAAAATATTTTCCCAGGGCTGTTTATTTTCAGAGATTGCATCATTTCCGAGTACAACATTTCAAGATAGGTAATTCTAAATTACGTATTTAGTTCAGCGATACCAACATCGGCGACTAGCTAGGTTGATCCAGAATTAACTCTTCTCATTTTACCAGCATTAAATAATGGCATTCTTTTATTGAGGTAATGAATAAATTGTTACAAAATAATTATGTGGCCCGGCGGTTGGGTGCATTTAACTTTTCTAGCCTTTTCCGTTCTTCCAGAAAGGCCATGGTGTGATGATAAAACTTTTAGAGAAAGGCTGTGCACTTAATACCTGTAATCTAGCTAAAGCTCATCTTTCAGTCCTATATGTAGCTCAGCCTGGTATCGAACAAACAATAGGTCACACATTTATGCTGAAGACATTGATGATTGCATTTCTATGTCTTTCATTTCAGATGCTGCAATTGATACAAAGAAGTCACAATATACATCATAACCATCATAAGAGAAAAAGAAGACCACTCCTCATTGATGGCTCCAACAATGTGAACCGTAAGTGGCATACTATACTTGCCTGAGAATTCAACAAACCACCAGAAGACATACAGGACAGGTAACAAAACCTGTAAAACATACATGTTTTTAACCAGTACATGTTTTTTTTCTTTTTCAGAATGTTTATTTGTTGCAGAATCCTCAGACGGAGAATAACGAATTTCTATAACATAGTACTATCACCACCGATGCACTTTGGAAATTGGAAATTTAACTCCAAAATGAGACAATTTTGAACATATTTGACGCAATCAACTGAAAAAATCAGGTGAATATATTTAAGTGATATTTTGAAACTTTGACCGTCTAATCCAGGAAGGGTCATACTGAGAGCTATATCTTTGTCAAGTATAGCCTGTCAAGTATTGCCCTTCTAACAACTTTTTTCTGCCCTAGAAACAGGGGAGGGAAAGGAGGGAGGGGGAGGGGGGCGTTATGCAACAAACAAGAGAGAAAAACTGACCTGAGGGGAAGTTCCAGTGATATGCACATATTTTTCAGGGAATTACCAACAAAAATACGAAATAGTAAATTGTATTTTTTAGGTCGAAAAGTCATCAAATCACCCCCTCTTTTATCAGGAATATTCAACAATTATGCAAGAGTCAATAGACTGTTTCAAATGTTTATTGAAACAAATATTTTCCAAGGGCTGTTTATTTTAAGAGACTGCATCATTTCCGAGTGCAACATTTCAAGATATTTAATTCTAGATCAAGTATTTATTTCAGCGATTCCAACAACAATGACTATCGAGGTTGATCCAGAATTAACTCTTCTCATTTTAACAGCATTAAACAATGGCATTCTTTTATTCAGCTAATGAATAAATTGATATAAAATAATTATGTGGCCCAGTGGTAGGGTGTATTTAAGTTTTCTATCCTTTTCCATTCTTCCAGAAAAGCCATGTTGTGATGATAAAACTTTTAGAGAAAGGCTGTGAACTTAATACCTGTACTCTAGCTAAAGTTCATCTTTCAGACCTACATGTAGCGCAGCCTGATATCGAACAAACAATATATCATAAATTATGCTGAGACATTGATGATTGCATCTCTCTCTCTTTCATTTCAGACGCTGCAATCGCTACAAAGAAGTCACAATATACATCATAACCATCAAAACAGAAAAAGAAAACCACTTGTCATGGATCGCTCCAACAATGCGAACAGTAAGTGGCATACTTTACTTGCCTCAAAACTCAACAAACCACCAGAAGACATACATGACAGGTAAAAAATCCTTAAAAACATACATTTTTCTAACCAATACATGTTCTTTCTCTTTTTCAGAATGTCTTTTTGTTGCAGAATCCTCAAACGGAGAATAAAGAATTTCTATAACATAGTTCTATCACCACCGATGCACTTTGGAAATTGGAAATTTAACTCCAAAATGAGACAATTTTGAACATATTTGACGCAATCAACTGCGAAAATCAGGTGAATATATTTAAGTGATATTTTTAAACTTTGATGGTGTGCCGTTTAATGCAGGAAGGGTCATACTGCGTCATACTGAGAGCTACATATTTATCAAGTATAGCCCGTCAAGTATAGCCCTTCAGATAACTTTGTCTGCCATGAAAACAGGGGAGGGGGAGGGGAAGGGGAAAGGGGTGAGGGAGTCAAGCAACAAACAAAAGAGAAAAATTGACCTGAAGGGAAGTTTCAGTGATGTGCAAATATTTTTTCAGGGAATTAACAACAAATATACGAAATAGTAAATTGTATTTGTAACGTCCAAAAGTCATCAAATCACCCCCTCTTTTATCAGGAATATTCAAGAATTATGCAAGATGTCAATAGAATGTTTCAAACGTTTATCAAAACAATATATTTTCCCAGGGCTGTTTATTTTAAGAGATTGCATCATTTCCGAGTGCAACATTTCAAGATAGGTAATTCTAAATCAAGTATTTATTTCAGTGATACTGACAACAACGACTAGCCAGGTTGATCCAGAATTAGCTCTTCTCATTTTACCAGCATTAAATAATGGCATTCTTTTATTGAGGTAATGAATAAATTGTTACAAAATAATTATGTGGCCCGGCGGTTGGGTGCATTTAACTTTTCTAGCCTTTTCCGTTCTTCCAGAAAGGCCATGGTGTGATGATAAAACTTTTAGAGAAAGGCTGTGCACTTAATACCTGTAATCTAGCTAAAGCTCATCTTTCAGTCCTATATGTAGCTCAGCCTGGTATCGAACAAACAATAGGTCACACATTATGCTGAAGACATTGATGATTGCATTTCTATCTCTTTCATTTCAGATGCTGCAATTGATACAAAGAAGTCACAATATACATCATAACCATCATAACAGAAAAAGAAGACCACTCCTCATTGATGGCTCCAACAATGTGAACCGTAAGTGGCATACTATACTTGCCTGAAAATTCAACAAACCACCAGAAGACATACATGACAGGTAACAAAACCTGTAAAACATACATGTTTTTAACCAGTACATGTTTTTTTTCTTTTTCAGAATGTTTATTTGTTGCAGAATCCTCAGACGGAGAATAACGAATTTCTATAACATAGTACTATCACCACCGATGCACTTTGGAAATTGGAAATTTAACTCCATAATGAGACAATTTTGAACATATTTGACGCAATCAACTGAAAAAATCAGGTGAATATATTTAAGTGATATTTTGAAACTTTGACGGTGTGCCGTTTAATCCAGGAAGGGTCATACTGAGAGCTATATCTTTGTTAAGTATAGCCTGTCATGTATTGCCCTTCAAACAACTTTTTTCTGCGCTAGAAACAGGGGAGGGAAAGGAGGGAGGGGGAGGGGGCGTTATGCAACAAACAAGAGAGAAAAACTGACCTGAGGGGAAGTTCCAGTGATATGCACATATTTTTCAGGGAATTACCAACAAAAATACGAAATAGTAAATTGTATTTTTTAGGTCGAAAAGTCATCAAATCACCCCCTCTTTTATCAGGAATATTCAACAATTATGCAAGAGTCAATAGACTGTTTCAAATGTTTATTGAAACAAATATTTTCCAAGGGCTGTTTATTTTAAGAGACTGCATCATTTCCGAGTGCAACATTTCAAGATTTTTAATTCTAGATCAAGTATTTATTTCAGCGATTCCAACAACAATGACTATCGAGGTTGATCCAGAATTAACTCTTCTCATTTTAACAGCATTAAACAATGGCATTCTTTTATTCAGCTAATGAATAAATTGTTATAAAATAATTATGTGGCCCAGTGGTAGGGTGTATTTAAGTTTTCTATCCTTTTCCATTCTTCCAGAAAAGTCATGTTGTGATGATAAAACTTTTAGAGAAAGGCTGTGAACTTAATACCTGTACTCTAGCTAAAGTTCATCTTTCAGACCTACATGTAGCGCAGCCTGATATCGAACAAACAATATATCATAAATTATGCTGAGACATTGATGATTGCATCTCTCTCTCTTTCATTTCAGACGCTGCAATCGCTACAAAGAAGTCACAATATACATCATAACCATCAAAACAGAAAAAGAAAACCACTTGTCATGGATCGCTCCAACAATGCGAACAGTAAGTGGCATACTTTACTTGCCTCAAAACTCAACAAACCACCAGAAGACATACATGACAGGTAAAAAATCCTTAAAAACATACATTTTTCTAACCAATACATGTTCTTTCTCTTTTTCAGAATGTCTTTTTGTTGCAGAATCCTCAAACGGAGAATAAAGAATTTCTATAACATAGTTCTATCACCACCGATGCACTTTGGAAATTGGAAATTTAACTCCAAAATGAGACAATTTTGAATATATTTGACGCAATCAACTGCGAAAATCAGGTGAATATATTTAAGTGATATTTTTAAACTTTGATGGTGTGCCGTTTAATGCAGGAAGGGTCATACTGCGTCATACTGAGAGCTACATATTTGTCAAGTATAGCCCGTCAAGTATAGCCCTTCAGATAACTTTGTCTGCCATGAAAACAGGGGAGGGGGAGGGGAAGGGGGAAGGGGGGGGAGGGAGTCAAGCAACAAACAAAAGAGAAAAATTGACCTGAAGGGAAGTTTCAGTGATGTGCAAATATTTTTTCAGGGAATTAACAACAAATATACGAAATAGTAAATTGTATTTGTAACGTCCAAAAGTCATCAAATCACCCCCTCTTTTATCAGGAATATTCAAGAATTATGCAAGATGTCAATAGAATGTTTCAAACGTTTATCGAAACAATATATTTTCCCAGGGCTGTTTATTTTAAGAGATTGCATCATTTCCGAGTGCAACATTTCAAGATAGGTAATTCTAAATCAAGTATTTATTTCAGTGATACTGACAACAACGACTAGCCAGGTTGATCCAGAATTAGCTCTTCTCATTTTACCAGCATTAAATAATGGCATTCTTTTATTGAGGTAATGAATAAATTGTTACAAAATAATTATGTGGCCCGACGGTTGGGTGCATTTAACTTTTCTAGCCTTTTCCGTTCTTCCAGAAAGGCCATGGTGTGATGATAAAACTTTTAGAGAAAGGCTGTGCACTTAATACCTGTAATCTAGCTAAAGCTCATCTTTCAGTCCTATATGTAGCTCAGCCTGGTATCGAACAAACAATAGATCACACATTATGCTGAAGACATTGATGATTGCATTTCTATCTCTTTCATTTCAGATGCTGCAATTGATACAAAGAAGTCACAATATACATCATAACCATCATAACAGAAAAAGAAGACCACTCCTCATTGATGGCTCCAACAATGTGAACCGTAAGTGGCATACTATACTTGCCTGAAAATTCAACAAACCACCAGAAGACATACATGACAGGTAACAAAACCTGTAAAACATACATGTTTTTAACCAGTACATGTTTTTTTTCTTTTTCAGAATGTTTATTTGTTGCAGAATCCTCAGACGGAGAATAACGAATTTCTATAACATAGTACTATCACCACCGATGCACTTTGGAAATTGGAAATTTAACTCCATAATGAGACAATTTTGAACATATTTGACGCAATCAACTGAAAAAATCAGGTGAATATATTTAAGTGATATTTTGAAACTTTGACGGTGTGCCGTTTAATCCAGGAAGGGTCATACTGAGAGCTATATCTTTGTCAAGTATAGCCTGTCAAGTATTGCCCTTCAAACAACTTTTTTCTGCACTAGAAACAGGGGAGGGAAAGGAGGGAGGGGGAGGGGGCGTTATGCAACAAACAAGAGAGAAAAACTGACCTGAGGGGAAGTTCCAGTGATATGCACATATTTTTCAGGGAATTACCAACAAAAATACGAAATAGTAAATTGTATTTTTTAGGTCGAAAAGTCATCAAATCACCCCCTCTTTTATCAGGAATATTCAACAATTATGCAAGATGTCAATAGAATGTTTCAAATGTTTATTGAAACAAATATTTTCCAAGGGCTGTTTATTTTAAGAGACTGCATCATTTCCGAGTGCAACATTTCAAGATATTTAATTCTAGATCAAGTATTTATTTCAGCGATTCCAACAACAATGACTATCGAGGTTGATCCAGAATTAACTCTTCTCATTTTAACAGCATTAAACAATGGCATTCTTTTATTCAGCTAATGAATAAATTGTTATAAAATAATTATGTGGCCCAGTGGTAGGGTGTATTTAAGTTTTCTAGCCTTTTCCATTCTTCCAGAAAAGCCATGTTGTGATGATAAAACTTTTAGAGAAAGGCTGTGAACTTAATACCTGTACTCTAGCTAAAGTTCATCTTTCAGTCCTATTTGTAGCTCTGCCTGATATCGAACAAACAATAGGTCATAAATTATGATGAAGACATTGATGATTGCATCTCTCTCTCTCTCTTTCATTTCAGATGCTGCAATTGATGCAAAGAAGTCACAATATACATCATAACCATCATAACAGAAAAAGAAGACCACTCCTCATGGATGGCTCCAACAATACGAACAGTAAGTGGCAGACTATACTTGCCTGAGAATTCAACAAACCACCAGAAGAACTACATGACAGGTAACAAAACCTTAAGAACATACATTTTGTTTTAACCAATACATGTTTTTCTTTTCCAGAATGTTTATTTGTTGCAGAATCCTCAGACGGGGAATAAAGAATTCCTAAAACATAGTCCTGTCACCACCAATGCACTTTGGAAATTGGAAATTTAACACCAAAATGAGACAGTTTTGACCATATTTGAAGCAATCAATAGCAAAAATCAGGTGAATATATTTAAGTGATATTTTGAAATTTTGACTGTGTGCCGTTTAATCCAGGAAGGGTCATACTGCGTCATACTGAGAGCTATATCTTTATCAAGTATAGCCCGTCAAATATAGCCCTTCAGACAACTTTGTCTGCCCTGAATACATGGGAGGAGGGAAAGGGGAATGGGGGGGGGGGGGGGGCGTCATGCGACAAACAAGAGAAAAATATTGATCTGAAGGTAAGTTCCAGTGAAGTGCACATACTTTTTCAGGGAATTAACAAACAAAAATACGAAATAGTAAATTGTATTTTTTAGGTTGAAGAGTCACCAAATCACCCCCTCTTTTATCAGGAATATTCAACAATTATGCAAGATGTCAATAGAATGTTTCAAACGTTTATTGAGACAATATATTTTCCCAGGGCTGTTTATTTTAAGAGACTGCATCATTTCCGAGTTCAACATTTCAAGATAGGTAATTCTAAATTACGTATTTAGTTCAGCGGTACCAACAACAGTAACTAGCTAGGTTGATCCAGAATTAACTCTTCTCATTTTACCAGCATTAAATAATGGCATTCTTTTATTGAGCTAATGAATAAATTGTTATAAAATAATTATGTGGCCCGGTGGTTGGGTGTATTCAAGTTTTCTAGCCTTTTCCGTTCTTCCAGAAAAGCCATGGTGTGATGATAAAACTTTTAGAGAAAGGCTGTGCACTTAATACCTGTAATCTAGCTAAAGTTCATCTTTCAGTCCTATTTGTAGCTCAGCCTGATATCGAACAAACAATAGGTCATAAATTATGCTGAAGACATTGATGATTGCATCTCTCTCTCTCTCTTTCATTTCAGATGCTGCAATTGATACAAAGAAGTCACAATATACATCATAACCATCATAACAGAAAAAGAAAACCACTCCTCATGGATGGCTCCAACAATGCGAACAGTAAGTGGTAGACTATACTTGCCTGAGAACTCAACAAACCACCAGAAGAACTACATGACAGGTAATAAAACTTTAAAAACATTCATTTTTTTTAACCAATACATGTTTTTTTTTTCTTTTTCAGAATCTTTATTTGTTGCAGAATCCTCAGACGGAGAATAACGAATTCCTGCAACATAGTACTCTCACCACTGATGCACTTTGGAAATTGGAAATGTAACCCCAAAATGAGACAATTTTGACCATATTTGAAGCAATCAACTGCTAAAATCAGGTGAATATATTTAAGTGATATTTTTAAACTTTGATGGTGTGTCGATTAATCCAGGAAGGGTCATACTGCGTCAAACTGAGAGCTATATCTTTGTCAAGTATAGCCTGTCAAGTATTGCCCATGAAACAACTTTTTCTGCCCTAAAATCAGGGGAGTGAAAGGAGGGAGGGGTGGGGGTGGGGCGTTATGCAACAAACAAGAGAGGAAAATTGACCTTAGGGGAAGTTCAAGTGATGTGCACATATTTTTCAGGGAATTAACAACAAAAATACGAAATAGTAAATTGTATTTTTTAGGTCCAAAAGTCATCAAATCACCCCCTCTTTTATCAGGAATATTCAAAGATTATGCAAGATGTCAATAGAAGGTTTCAAACGTTTATTGAAACAAAATATTTTCCCAGGGCTGTTTATTTTCAGAGATTGCATCATTTCCGAGTACAACATTTCAAGATAGGTAATTCTAAATTACGTATTTAGTTCAGCGATACCAACATCGGCGACTAGCTAGGTTGATCCAGAATTAACTCTTCTCATTTTACCAGCATTAAATAATGGCATTCTTTTATTGAGGTAATGAATAAATTGTTACAAAATAATTATGTGGCCCGGCGGTTGGGTGCATTTAACTTTTCTAGCCTTTTCCGTTCTTCCAGAAAGGCCATGGTGTGATGATAAAACTTTTAGAGAAAGGCTGTGCACTTAATACCTGTAATCTAGCTAAAGCTCATCTTTCAGTCCTATATGTAGCTCAGCCTGGTATCGAACAAACAATAGGTCACACATTTATGCTGAAGACATTGATGATTGCATTTCTATGTCTTTCATTTCAGATGCTGCAATTGATACAAAGAAGTCACAATATACATCATAACCATCATAAGAGAAAAAGAAGACCACTCCTCATTGATGGCTCCAACAATGTGAACCGTAAGTGGCATACTATACTTGCCTGAGAATTCAACAAACCACCAGAAGACATACAGGACAGGTAACAAAACCTGTAAAACATACATGTTTTTAACCAGTACATGTTTTTTTTCTTTTTCAGAATGTTTATTTGTTGCAGAATCCTCAGACGGAGAATAACGAATTTCTATAACATAGTACTATCACCACCGATGCACTTTGGAAATTGGAAATTTAACTCCAAAATGAGACAATTTTGAACATATTTGACGCAATCAACTGAAAAAATCAGGTGAATATATTTAAGTGATATTTTGAAACTTTGACCGTCTAATCCAGGAAGGGTCATACTGAGAGCTATATCTTTGTCAAGTATAGCCTGTCAAGTATTGCCCTTCTAACAACTTTTTTCTGCCCTAGAAACAGGGGAGGGAAAGGAGGGAGGGGGAGGGGGGCGTTATGCAACAAACAAGAGAGAAAAACTGACCTGAGGGGAAGTTCCAGTGATATGCACATATTTTTCAGGGAATTACCAACAAAAATACGAAATAGTAAATTGTATTTTTTAGGTCGAAAAGTCATCAAATCACCCCCTCTTTTATCAGGAATATTCAACAATTATGCAAGAGTCAATAGACTGTTTCAAATGTTTATTGAAACAAATATTTTCCAAGGGCTGTTTATTTTAAGAGACTGCATCATTTCCGAGTGCAACATTTCAAGATATTTAATTCTAGATCAAGTATTTATTTCAGCGATTCCAACAACAATGACTATCGAGGTTGATCCAGAATTAACTCTTCTCATTTTAACAGCATTAAACAATGGCATTCTTTTATTCAGCTAATGAATAAATTGATATAAAATAATTATGTGGCCCAGTGGTAGGGTGTATTTAAGTTTTCTATCCTTTTCCATTCTTCCAGAAAAGCCATGTTGTGATGATAAAACTTTTAGAGAAAGGCTGTGAACTTAATACCTGTACTCTAGCTAAAGTTCATCTTTCAGACCTACATGTAGCGCAGCCTGATATCGAACAAACAATATATCATAAATTATGCTGAGACATTGATGATTGCATCTCTCTCTCTTTCATTTCAGACGCTGCAATCGCTACAAAGAAGTCACAATATACATCATAACCATCAAAACAGAAAAAGAAAACCACTTGTCATGGATCGCTCCAACAATGCGAACAGTAAGTGGCATACTTTACTTGCCTCAAAACTCAACAAACCACCAGAAGACATACATGACAGGTAAAAAATCCTTAAAAACATACATTTTTCTAACCAATACATGTTCTTTCTCTTTTTCAGAATGTCTTTTTGTTGCAGAATCCTCAAACGGAGAATAAAGAATTTCTATAACATAGTTCTATCACCACCGATGCACTTTGGAAATTGGAAATTTAACTCCAAAATGAGACAATTTTGAACATATTTGACGCAATCAACTGCGAAAATCAGGTGAATATATTTAAGTGATATTTTTAAACTTTGATGGTGTGCCGTTTAATGCAGGAAGGGTCATACTGCGTCATACTGAGAGCTACATATTTATCAAGTATAGCCCGTCAAGTATAGCCCTTCAGATAACTTTGTCTGCCATGAAAACAGGGGAGGGGGAGGGGAAGGGGAAAGGGGTGAGGGAGTCAAGCAACAAACAAAAGAGAAAAATTGACCTGAAGGGAAGTTTCAGTGATGTGCAAATATTTTTTCAGGGAATTAACAACAAATATACGAAATAGTAAATTGTATTTGTAACGTCCAAAAGTCATCAAATCACCCCCTCTTTTATCAGGAATATTCAAGAATTATGCAAGATGTCAATAGAATGTTTCAAACGTTTATCAAAACAATATATTTTCCCAGGGCTGTTTATTTTAAGAGATTGCATCATTTCCGAGTGCAACATTTCAAGATAGGTAATTCTAAATCAAGTATTTATTTCAGTGATACTGACAACAACGACTAGCCAGGTTGATCCAGAATTAGCTCTTCTCATTTTACCAGCATTAAATAATGGCATTCTTTTATTGAGGTAATGAATAAATTGTTACAAAATAATTATGTGGCCCGGCGGTTGGGTGCATTTAACTTTTCTAGCCTTTTCCGTTCTTCCAGAAAGGCCATGGTGTGATGATAAAACTTTTAGAGAAAGGCTGTGCACTTAATACCTGTAATCTAGCTAAAGCTCATCTTTCAGTCCTATATGTAGCTCAGCCTGGTATCGAACAAACAATAGGTCACACATTATGCTGAAGACATTGATGATTGCATTTCTATCTCTTTCATTTCAGATGCTGCAATTGATACAAAGAAGTCACAATATACATCATAACCATCATAACAGAAAAAGAAGACCACTCCTCATTGATGGCTCCAACAATGTGAACCGTAAGTGGCATACTATACTTGCCTGAAAATTCAACAAACCACCAGAAGACATACATGACAGGTAACAAAACCTGTAAAACATACATGTTTTTAACCAGTACATGTTTTTTTTCTTTTTCAGAATGTTTATTTGTTGCAGAATCCTCAGACGGAGAATAACGAATTTCTATAACATAGTACTATCACCACCGATGCACTTTGGAAATTGGAAATTTAACTCCATAATGAGACAATTTTGAACATATTTGACGCAATCAACTGAAAAAATCAGGTGAATATATTTAAGTGATATTTTGAAACTTTGACGGTGTGCCGTTTAATCCAGGAAGGGTCATACTGAGAGCTATATCTTTGTTAAGTATAGCCTGTCATGTATTGCCCTTCAAACAACTTTTTTCTGCGCTAGAAACAGGGGAGGGAAAGGAGGGAGGGGGAGGGGGCGTTATGCAACAAACAAGAGAGAAAAACTGACCTGAGGGGAAGTTCCAGTGATATGCACATATTTTTCAGGGAATTACCAACAAAAATACGAAATAGTAAATTGTATTTTTTAGGTCGAAAAGTCATCAAATCACCCCCTCTTTTATCAGGAATATTCAACAATTATGCAAGAGTCAATAGACTGTTTCAAATGTTTATTGAAACAAATATTTTCCAAGGGCTGTTTATTTTAAGAGACTGCATCATTTCCGAGTGCAACATTTCAAGATTTTTAATTCTAGATCAAGTATTTATTTCAGCGATTCCAACAACAATGACTATCGAGGTTGATCCAGAATTAACTCTTCTCATTTTAACAGCATTAAACAATGGCATTCTTTTATTCAGCTAATGAATAAATTGTTATAAAATAATTATGTGGCCCAGTGGTAGGGTGTATTTAAGTTTTCTATCCTTTTCCATTCTTCCAGAAAAGTCATGTTGTGATGATAAAACTTTTAGAGAAAGGCTGTGAACTTAATACCTGTACTCTAGCTAAAGTTCATCTTTCAGACCTACATGTAGCGCAGCCTGATATCGAACAAACAATATATCATAAATTATGCTGAGACATTGATGATTGCATCTCTCTCTCTTTCATTTCAGACGCTGCAATCGCTACAAAGAAGTCACAATATACATCATAACCATCAAAACAGAAAAAGAAAACCACTTGTCATGGATCGCTCCAACAATGCGAACAGTAAGTGGCATACTTTACTTGCCTCAAAACTCAACAAACCACCAGAAGACATACATGACAGGTAAAAAATCCTTAAAAACATACATTTTTCTAACCAATACATGTTCTTTCTCTTTTTCAGAATGTCTTTTTGTTGCAGAATCCTCAAACGGAGAATAAAGAATTTCTATAACATAGTTCTATCACCACCGATGCACTTTGGAAATTGGAAATTTAACTCCAAAATGAGACAATTTTGAACATATTTGACGCAATCAACTGCGAAAATCAGGTGAATATATTTAAGTGATATTTTTAAACTTTGATGGTGTGCCGTTTAATGCAGGAAGGGTCATACTGCGTCATACTGAGAGCTACATATTTATCAAGTATAGCCCGTCAAGTATAGCCCTTCAGATAACTTTGTCTGCCATGAAAACAGGGGAGGGGGAGGGGAAGGGGAAAGGGGTGAGGGAGTCAAGCAACAAACAAAAGAGAAAAATTGACCTGAAGGGAAGTTTCAGTGATGTGCAAATATTTTTTCAGGGAATTAACAACAAATATACGAAATAGTAAATTGTATTTGTAACGTCCAAAAGTCATCAAATCACCCCCTCTTTTATCAGGAATATTCAAGAATTATGCAAGATGTCAATAGAATGTTTCAAACGTTTATCAAAACAATATATTTTCCCAGGGCTGTTTATTTTAAGAGATTGCATCATTTCCGAGTGCAACATTTCAAGATAGGTAATTCTAAATCAAGTATTTATTTCAGTGATACTGACAACAACGACTAGCCAGGTTGATCCAGAATTAGCTCTTCTCATTTTACCAGCATTAAATAATGGCATTCTTTTATTGAGGTAATGAATAAATTGTTACAAAATAATTATGTGGCCCGGCGGTTGGGTGCATTTAACTTTTCTAGCCTTTTCCGTTCTTCCAGAAAGGCCATGGTGTGATGATAAAACTTTTAGAGAAAGGCTGTGCACTTAATACCTGTAATCTAGCTAAAGCTCATCTTTCAGTCCTATATGTAGCTCAGCCTGGTATCGAACAAACAATAGGTCACACATTATGCTGAAGACATTGATGATTGCATTTCTATCTCTTTCATTTCAGATGCTGCAATTGATACAAAGAAGTCACAATATACATCATAACCATCATAACAGAAAAAGAAGACCACTCCTCATTGATGGCTCCAACAATGTGAACCGTAAGTGGCATACTATACTTGCCTGAAAATTCAACAAACCACCAGAAGACATACATGACAGGTAACAAAACCTGTAAAACATACATGTTTTTAACCAGTACATGTTTTTTTTCTTTTTCAGAATGTTTATTTGTTGCAGAATCCTCAGACGGAGAATAACGAATTTCTATAACATAGTACTATCACCACCGATGCACTTTGGAAATTGGAAATTTAACTCCATAATGAGACAATTTTGAACATATTTGACGCAATCAACTGAAAAAATCAGGTGAATATATTTAAGTGATATTTTGAAACTTTGACGGTGTGCCGTTTAATCCAGGAAGGGTCATACTGAGAGCTATATCTTTGTTAAGTATAGCCTGTCATGTATTGCCCTTCAAACAACTTTTTTCTGCGCTAGAAACAGGGGAGGGAAAGGAGGGAGGGGGAGGGGGCGTTATGCAACAAACAAGAGAGAAAAACTGACCTGAGGGGAAGTTCCAGTGATATGCACATATTTTTCAGGGAATTACCAACAAAAATACGAAATAGTAAATTGTATTTTTTAGGTCGAAAAGTCATCAAATCACCCCCTCTTTTATCAGGAATATTCAACAATTATGCAAGAGTCAATAGACTGTTTCAAATGTTTATTGAAACAAATATTTTCCAAGGGCTGTTTATTTTAAGAGACTGCATCATTTCCGAGTGCAACATTTCAAGATTTTTAATTCTAGATCAAGTATTTATTTCAGCGATTCCAACAACAATGACTATCGAGGTTGATCCAGAATTAACTCTTCTCATTTTAACAGCATTAAACAATGGCATTCTTTTATTCAGCTAATGAATAAATTGTTATAAAATAATTATGTGGCCCAGTGGTAGGGTGTATTTAAGTTTTCTATCCTTTTCCATTCTTCCAGAAAAGCCATGTTGTGATGATAAAACTTTTAGAGAAAGGCTGTGAACTTAATACCTGTACTCTAGCTAAAGTTCATCTTTCAGACCTACATGTAGCGCAGCCTGATATCGAACAAACAATATATCATAAATTATGCTGAGACATTGATGATTGCATCTCTCTCTCTTTCATTTCAGACGCTGCAATCGCTACAAAGAAGTCACAATATACATCATAACCATCAAAACAGAAAAAGAAAACCACTTGTCATGGATCGCTCCAACAATGCGAACAGTAAGTGGCATACTTTACTTGCCTCAAAACTCAACAAACCACCAGAAGACATACATGACAGGTAAAAAATCCTTAAAAACATACATTTTTCTAACCAATACATGTTCTTTCTCTTTTTCAGAATGTCTTTTTGTTGCAGAATCCTCAAACGGAGAATAAAGAATTTCTATAACATAGTTCTATCACCACCGATGCACTTTGGAAATTGGAAATTTAACTCCAAAATGAGACAATTTTGAACATATTTGACGCAATCAACTGCGAAAATCAGGTGAATATATTTAAGTGATATTTTTAAACTTTGATGGTGTGCCGTTTAATGCAGGAAGGGTCATACTGCGTCATACTGAGAGCTACATATTTATCAAGTATAGCCCGTCAAGTATAGCCCTTCAGATAACTTTGTCTGCCATGAAAACAGGGGAGGGGGAGGGGAAGGGGAAAGGGGTGAGGGAGTCAAGCAACAAACAAAAGAGAAAAATTGACCTGAAGGGAAGTTTCAGTGATGTGCAAATATTTTTTCAGGGAATTAACAACAAATATACGAAATAGTAAATTGTATTTGTAACGTCCAAAAGTCATCAAATCACCCCCTCTTTTATCAGGAATATTCAAGAATTATGCAAGATGTCAATAGAATGTTTCAAACGTTTATCAAAACAATATATTTTCCCAGGGCTGTTTATTTTAAGAGATTGCATCATTTCCGAGTGCAACATTTCAAGATAGGTAATTCTAAATCAAGTATTTATTTCAGTGATACTGACAACAACGACTAGCCAGGTTGATCCAGAATTAGCTCTTCTCATTTTACCAGCATTAAATAATGGCATTCTTTTATTGAGGTAATGAATAAATTGTTACAAAATAATTATGTGGCCCGGCGGTTGGGTGCATTTAACTTTTCTAGCCTTTTCCGTTCTTCCAGAAAGGCCATGGTGTGATGATAAAACTTTTAGAGAAAGGCTGTGCACTTAATACCTGTAATCTAGCTAAAGCTCATCTTTCAGTCCTATATGTAGCTCAGCCTGGTATCGAACAAACAATAGGTCACACATTATGCTGAAGACATTGATGATTGCATTTCTATCTCTTTCATTTCAGATGCTGCAATTGATACAAAGAAGTCACAATATACATCATAACCATCATAACAGAAAAAGAAGACCACTCCTCATTGATGGCTCCAACAATGTGAACCGTAAGTGGCATACTATACTTGCCTGAAAATTCAACAAACCACCAGAAGACATACATGACAGGTAACAAAACCTGTAAAACATACATGTTTTTAACCAGTACATGTTTTTTTTCTTTTTCAGAATGTTTATTTGTTGCAGAATCCTCAGACGGAGAATAACGAATTTCTATAACATAGTACTATCACCACCGATGCACTTTGGAAATTGGAAATTTAACTCCATAATGAGACAATTTTGAACATATTTGACGCAATCAACTGAAAAAATCAGGTGAATATATTTAAGTGATATTTTGAAACTTTGACGGTGTGCCGTTTAATCCAGGAAGGGTCATACTGAGAGCTATATCTTTGTTAAGTATAGCCTGTCATGTATTGCCCTTCAAACAACTTTTTTCTGCGCTAGAAACAGGGGAGGGAAAGGAGGGAGGGGGAGGGGGCGTTATGCAACAAACAAGAGAGAAAAACTGACCTGAGGGGAAGTTCCAGTGATATGCACATATTTTTCAGGGAATTACCAACAAAAATACGAAATAGTAAATTGTATTTTTTAGGTCGAAAAGTCATCAAATCACCCCCTCTTTTATCAGGAATATTCAACAATTATGCAAGAGTCAATAGACTGTTTCAAATGTTTATTGAAACAAATATTTTCCAAGGGCTGTTTATTTTAAGAGACTGCATCATTTCCGAGTGCAACATTTCAAGATATTTAATTCTAGATCAAGTATTTATTTCACCGATTCCAACAACAATGACTATCGAGGTTGATCCAGAATTAACTCTTCTCATTTTAACAGCATTAAACAATGGCATTCTTTTATTCAGCTAATGAATAAATTGTTATAAAATAATTATGTGGCCCAGTGGTAGGGTGTATTTAAGTTTTCTATCCTTTTCCATTCTTCCAGAAAAGCCATGTTGTGATGATAAAACTTTTAGAGAAAGGCTGTGAACTTAATACCTGTACTCTAGCTAAAGTTCATCTTTCAGACCTACATGTAGCGCAGCCTGATATCGAACAAACAATATATCATAAATTATGCTGAGACATTGATGATTGCATCTCTCTCTCTTTCATTTCAGACGCTGCAATCGCTACAAAGAAGTCACAATATACATCATAACCATCAAAACAGAAAAAGAAAACCACTTGTCATGGATCGCTCCAACAATGCGAACAGTAAGTGGCATACTTTACTTGCCTCAAAACTCAACAAACCACCAGAAGACATACATGACAGGTAAAAAATCCTTAAAAACATACATTTTTCTAACCAATACATGTTCTTTCTCTTTTTCAGAATGTCTTTTTGTTGCAGAATCCTCAAACGGAGAATAAAGAATTTCTATAACATAGTTCTATCACCACCGATGCACTTTGGAAATTGGAAATTTAACTCCAAAATGAGACAATTTTGAACATATTTGACGCAATCAACTGCGAAAATCAGGTGAATATATTTAAGTGATATTTTTAAACTTTGATGGTGTGCCGTTTAATGCAGGAAGGGTCATACTGCGTCATACTGAGAGCTACATATTTATCAAGTATAGCCCGTCAAGTATAGCCCTTCAGATAACTTTGTCTGCCATGAAAACAGGGGAGGGGGAGGGGAAGGGGAAAGGGGTGAGGGAGTCAAGCAACAAACAAAAGAGAAAAATTGACCTGAAGGGAAGTTTCAGTGATGTGCAAATATTTTTTCAGGGAATTAACAACAAATATACGAAATAGTAAATTGTATTTGTAACGTCCAAAAGTCATCAAATCACCCCCTCTTTTATCAGGAATATTCAAGAATTATGCAAGATGTCAATAGAATGTTTCAAACGTTTATCAAAACAATATATTTTCCCAGGGCTGTTTATTTTAAGAGATTGCATCATTTCCGAGTGCAACATTTCAAGATAGGTAATTCTAAATCAAGTATTTATTTCAGTGATACTGACAACAACGACTAGCCAGGTTGATCCAGAATTAGCTCTTCTCATTTTACCAGCATTAAATAATGGCATTCTTTTATTGAGGTAATGAATAAATTGTTACAAAATAATTATGTGGCCCGGCGGTTGGGTGCATTTAACTTTTCTAGCCTTTTCCGTTCTTCCAGAAAGGCCATGGTGTGATGATAAAACTTTTAGAGAAAGGCTGTGCACTTAATACCTGTAATCTAGCTAAAGCTCATCTTTCAGTCCTATATGTAGCTCAGCCTGGTATCGAACAAACAATAGGTCACACATTATGCTGAAGACATTGATGATTGCATTTCTATCTCTTTCATTTCAGATGCTGCAATTGATACAAAGAAGTCACAATATACATCATAACCATCATAACAGAAAAAGAAGACCACTCCTCATTGATGGCTCCAACAATGTGAACCGTAAGTGGCATACTATACTTGCCTGAAAATTCAACAAACCACCAGAAGACATACATGACAGGTAACAAAACCTGTAAAACATACATGTTTTTAACCAGTACATGTTTTTTTTCTTTTTCAGAATGTTTATTTGTTGCAGAATCCTCAGACGGAGAATAACGAATTTCTATAACATAGTACTATCACCACCGATGCACTTTGGAAATTGGAAATTTAACTCCATAATGAGACAATTTTGAACATATTTGACGCAATCAACTGAAAAAATCAGGTGAATATATTTAAGTGATATTTTGAAACTTTGACGGTGTGCCGTTTAATCCAGGAAGGGTCATACTGAGAGCTATATCTTTGTTAAGTATAGCCTGTCATGTATTGCCCTTCAAACAACTTTTTTCTGCGCTAGAAACAGGGGAGGGAAAGGAGGGAGGGGGAGGGGGCGTTATGCAACAAACAAGAGAGAAAAACTGACCTGAGGGGAAGTTCCAGTGATATGCACATATTTTTCAGGGAATTACCAACAAAAATACGAAATAGTAAATTGTATTTTTTAGGTCGAAAAGTCATCAAATCACCCCCTCTTTTATCAGGAATATTCAACAATTATGCAAGAGTCAATAGACTGTTTCAAATGTTTATTGAAACAAATATTTTCCAAGGGCTGTTTATTTTAAGAGACTGCATCATTTCCGAGTGCAACATTTCAAGATATTTAATTCTAGATCAAGTATTTATTTCAGCGATTCCAACAACAATGACTATCGAGGTTGATCCAGAATTAACTCTTCTCATTTTAACAGCATTAAACAATGGCATTCTTTTATTCAGCTAATGAATAAATTGTTATAAAATAATTATGTGGCCCAGTGGTAGGGTGTATTTAAGTTTTCTATCCTTTTCCATTCTTCCAGAAAAGCCATGTTGTGATGATAAAACTTTTAGAGAAAGGCTGTGAACTTAATACCTGTACTCTAGCTAAAGTTCATCTTTCAGACCTACATGTAGCGCAGCCTGATATCGAACAAACAATATATCATAAATTATGCTGAGACATTGATGATTGCATCTCTCTCTCTTTCATTTCAGACGCTGCAATCGCTACAAAGAAGTCACAATATACATCATAACCATCAAAACAGAAAAAGAAAACCACTTGTCATGGATCGCTCCAACAATGCGAACAGTAAGTGGCATACTTTACTTGCCTCAAAACTCAACAAACCACCAGAAGACATACATGACAGGTAAAAAATCCTTAAAAACATACATTTTTCTAACCAATACATGTTCTTTCTCTTTTTCAGAATGTCTTTTTGTTGCAGAATCCTCAAACGGAGAATAAAGAATTTCTATAACATAGTTCTATCACCACCGATGCACTTTGGAAATTGGAAATTTAACTCCAAAATGAGACAATTTTGAACATATTTGACGCAATCAACTGCGAAAATCAGGTGAATATATTTAAGTGATATTTTTAAACTTTGATGGTGTGCCGTTTAATGCAGGAAGGGTCATACTGCGTCATACTGAGAGCTACATATTTATCAAGTATAGCCCGTCAAGTATAGCCCTTCAGATAACTTTGTCTGCCATGAAAACAGGGGAGGGGGAGGGGAAGGGGAAAGGGGTGAGGGAGTCAAGCAACAAACAAAAGAGAAAAATTGACCTGAAGGGAAGTTTCAGTGATGTGCAAATATTTTTTCAGGGAATTAACAACAAATATACGAAATAGTAAATTGTATTTGTAACGTCCAAAAGTCATCAAATCACCCCCTCTTTTATCAGGAATATTCAAGAATTATGCAAGATGTCAATAGAATGTTTCAAACGTTTATCAAAACAATATATTTTCCCAGGGCTGTTTATTTTAAGAGATTGCATCATTTCCGAGTGCAACATTTCAAGATAGGTAATTCTAAATCAAGTATTTATTTCAGTGATACTGACAACAACGACTAGCCAGGTTGATCCAGAATTAGCTCTTCTCATTTTACCAGCATTAAATAATGGCATTCTTTTATTGAGGTAATGAATAAATTGTTACAAAATAATTATGTGGCCCGGCGGTTGGGTGCATTTAACTTTTCTAGCCTTTTCCGTTCTTCCAGAAAGGCCATGGTGTGATGATAAAACTTTTAGAGAAAGGCTGTGCACTTAATACCTGTAATCTAGCTAAAGCTCATCTTTCAGTCCTATATGTAGCTCAGCCTGGTATCGAACAAACAATAGGTCACACATTATGCTGAAGACATTGATGATTGCATTTCTATCTCTTTCATTTCAGATGCTGCAATTGATACAAAGAAGTCACAATATACATCATAACCATCATAACAGAAAAAGAAGACCACTCCTCATTGATGGCTCCAACAATGTGAACCGTAAGTGGCATACTATACTTGCCTGAAAATTCAACAAACCACCAGAAGACATACATGACAGGTAACAAAACCTGTAAAACATACATGTTTTTAACCAGTACATGTTTTTTTTCTTTTTCAGAATGTTTATTTGTTGCAGAATCCTCAGACGGAGAATAACGAATTTCTATAACATAGTACTATCACCACCGATGCACTTTGGAAATTGGAAATTTAACTCCATAATGAGACAATTTTGAACATATTTGACGCAATCAACTGAAAAAATCAGGTGAATATATTTAAGTGATATTTTGAAACTTTGACGGTGTGCCGTTTAATCCAGGAAGGGTCATACTGAGAGCTATATCTTTGTTAAGTATAGCCTGTCATGTATTGCCCTTCAAACAACTTTTTTCTGCGCTAGAAACAGGGGAGGGAAAGGAGGGAGGGGGAGGGGGCGTTATGCAACAAACAAGAGAGAAAAACTGACCTGAGGGGAAGTTCCAGTGATATGCACATATTTTTCAGGGAATTACCAACAAAAATACGAAATAGTAAATTGTATTTTTTAGGTCGAAAAGTCATCAAATCACCCCCTCTTTTATCAGGAATATTCAACAATTATGCAAGAGTCAATAGACTGTTTCAAATGTTTATTGAAACAAATATTTTCCAAGGGCTGTTTATTTTAAGAGACTGCATCATTTCCGAGTGCAACATTTCAAGATATTTAATTCTAGATCAAGTATTTATTTCAGCGATTCCAACAACAATGACTATCGAGGTTGATCCAGAATTAACTCTTCTCATTTTAACAGCATTAAACAATGGCATTCTTTTATTCAGCTAATGAATAAATTGTTATAAAATAATTATGTGGCCCAGTGGTAGGGTGTATTTAAGTTTTCTATCCTTTTCCATTCTTCCAGAAAAGCCATGTTGTGATGATAAAACTTTTAGAGAAAGGCTGTGAACTTAATACCTGTACTCTAGCTAAAGTTCATCTTTCAGACCTACATGTAGCGCAGCCTGATATCGAACAAACAATATATCATAAATTATGCTGAGACATTGATGATTGCATCTCTCTCTCTTTCATTTCAGACGCTGCAATCGCTACAAAGAAGTCACAATATACATCATAACCATCAAAACAGAAAAAGAAAACCACTTGTCATGGATCGCTCCAACAATGCGAACAGTAAGTGGCATACTTTACTTGCCTCAAAACTCAACAAACCACCAGAAGACATACATGACAGGTAAAAAATCCTTAAAAACATACATTTTTCTAACCAATACATGTTCTTTCTCTTTTTCAGAATGTCTTTTTGTTGCAGAATCCTCAAACGGAGAATAAAGAATTTCTATAACATAGTTCTATCACCACCGATGCACTTTGGAAATTGGAAATTTAACTCCAAAATGAGACAATTTTGAACATATTTGACGCAATCAACTGCGAAAATCAGGTGAATATATTTAAGTGATATTTTTAAACTTTGATGGTGTGCCGTTTAATGCAGGAAGGGTCATACTGCGTCATACTGAGAGCTACATATTTATCAAGTATAGCCCGTCAAGTATAGCCCTTCAGATAACTTTGTCTGCCATGAAAACAGGGGAGGGGGAGGGGAAGGGGAAAGGGGTGAGGGAGTCAAGCAACAAACAAAAGAGAAAAATTGACCTGAAGGGAAGTTTCAGTGATGTGCAAATATTTTTTCAGGGAATTAACAACAAATATACGAAATAGTAAATTGTATTTGTAACGTCCAAAAGTCATCAAATCACCCCCTCTTTTATCAGGAATATTCAAGAATTATGCAAGATGTCAATAGAATGTTTCAAACGTTTATCAAAACAATATATTTTCCCAGGGCTGTTTATTTTAAGAGATTGCATCATTTCCGAGTGCAACATTTCAAGATAGGTAATTCTAAATCAAGTATTTATTTCAGTGATACTGACAACAACGACTAGCCAGGTTGATCCAGAATTAGCTCTTCTCATTTTACCAGCATTAAATAATGGCATTCTTTTATTGAGGTAATGAATAAATTGTTACAAAATAATTATGTGGCCCGGCGGTTGGGTGCATTTAACTTTTCTAGCCTTTTCCGTTCTTCCAGAAAGGCCATGGTGTGATGATAAAACTTTTAGAGAAAGGCTGTGCACTTAATACCTGTAATCTAGCTAAAGCTCATCTTTCAGTCCTATATGTAGCTCAGCCTGGTATCGAACAAACAATAGGTCACACATTATGCTGAAGACATTGATGATTGCATTTCTATCTCTTTCATTTCAGATGCTGCAATTGATACAAAGAAGTCACAATATACATCATAACCATCATAACAGAAAAAGAAGACCACTCCTCATTGATGGCTCCAACAATGTGAACCGTAAGTGGCATACTATACTTGCCTGAAAATTCAACAAACCACCAGAAGACATACATGACAGGTAACAAAACCTGTAAAACATACATGTTTTTAACCAGTACATGTTTTTTTTCTTTTTCAGAATGTTTATTTGTTGCAGAATCCTCAGACGGAGAATAACGAATTTCTATAACATAGTACTATCACCACCGATGCACTTTGGAAATTGGAAATTTAACTCCATAATGAGACAATTTTGAACATATTTGACGCAATCAACTGAAAAAATCAGGTGAATATATTTAAGTGATATTTTGAAACTTTGACGGTGTGCCGTTTAATCCAGGAAGGGTCATACTGAGAGCTATATCTTTGTTAAGTATAGCCTGTCATGTATTGCCCTTCAAACAACTTTTTTCTGCGCTAGAAACAGGGGAGGGAAAGGAGGGAGGGGGAGGGGGCGTTATGCAACAAACAAGAGAGAAAAACTGACCTGAGGGGAAGTTCCAGTGATATGCACATATTTTTCAGGGAATTACCAACAAAAATACGAAATAGTAAATTGTATTTTTTAGGTCGAAAAGTCATCAAATCACCCCCTCTTTTATCAGGAATATTCAACAATTATGCAAGATGTCAATAGAATGTTTCAAATGTTTATTGAAACAAATATTTTCCAAGGGCTGTTTATTTTAAGAGACTGCATCATTTCCGAGTGCAACATTTCAAGATATTTAATTCTAGATCAAGTATTTATTTCACCGATTCCAACAACAATGACTATCGAGGTTGATCCAGAATTAACTCTTCTCATTTTAACAGCATTAAACAATGGCATTCTTTTATTCAGCTAATGAATAAATTGTTATAAAATAATTATGTGGCCCAGTGGTAGGGTGTATTCAAGTTTTCTAGCCTTTTCCATTCTTCCAGAAAAGCCATGTTGTGATGATAAAACTTTTAGAGAAAGGCTGTGAACTTAATACCTGTACTCTAGCTAAAGTTCATCTTTCAGTCCTATTTGTAGCTCAGCCTGATATCGAACAAACAATAGGTCATAAATTATGATGAAGACATTGATGATTGCATCTCACTCTCTCTCTTTCATTTCAGATGCTGCAATTGATGCAAAGAAGTCACAATATACATCATAACCATCATAACAGAAAAAGAAGACCACTCCTCATGGATGGCTCCAACAATACGAACAGTAAGTGGCAGACTATACTTGCCTGAGAATTCAACAAACCACCAGAAGAACTACATGACAGGTAACAAAACCTTAAGAACATACATTTTGTTTTAACCAATACATGTTTTTCTTTTTCAGAATGTTTATTTGTTGCAGAATCCTCAGACGGGGAATAAAGAATTCCTAAAACATAGTCCTGTCACCACCGATGCACTTTGGAAATTGGAAATTTAACACCAAAATGAGACAGTTTTGACCATATTTGAAGCAATCAATAGCAAAAATCAGGTGAATATATTTAAGTGATATTTTGAAATTTTGACTGTGTGCCGTTTAATCCAGGAAGGGTCATACTGCGTCATACTGAGAGCTATATCTTTATCAAGTGTAGCCCGTCAAATATAGCCCTTCAGACAACTTTGTCTGCCCTGAATACATGGGAGGAGGGAAAGGGGAATGGGGGGGGGGGGGGGGAGGGCGTCATGCGACAAACAAGAGTAAAATATTGATCTGAAGGTAAGTTCCAGTGAAGTGCACATACTTTTTCAGGGAATTAACCAACAAAAATACGAAATAGTAAATTGTATTTTTTAGGTTGAAAAGTCACCAAATCACCCCCTCTTTTATCAGGAATATTCAACAATTATGCAAGATGTCAATAGAATGTTTCAAACGTTTATTGAGACAATATATTTTCCCAGGGCTGTTTATTTTAAGAGACTGCATCATTTCCGAGTTCAACATTTCAAGATAGGTAATTCTAAATTACGTATTTAGTTCAGCGATACCAACAACAGTAACTAGCTAGGTTGATCCAGAATTAACTCTTCTCATTTTACCAGCATTAAATAATGGCATTCTTTTATTGAGCTAATGAATAAATTGTTATAAAATAATTATGTGGCCCGGTGGTTGGGTGTATTCAAGTTTTCTAGCCTTTTCCGTTCTTCCAGAAAAGCCATGGTGTGATGATAAAACTTTTAGAGAAAGGCTGTGCACTTAATACCTGTAATCTAGCTAAAGTTCATCTTTCAGTCCTATTTGTAGCTCAGCCTGATATCGAACAAACAATAGGTCATAAATTATGCTGAAGACATTGATGATTGCATCTCTCTCTCTCTCTTTCATTTCAGATGCTGCAATTGATACAAAGAAGTCACAATATACATCATAACCATCATAACAGAAAAAGAAAACCACTCCTCATGGATGGCTCCAACAATGCGAACAGTAAGTGGTAGACTATACTTGCCTGAGAACTCAACAAACCACCAGAAGAACTACATGACAGGTAATAAAACTTTAAAAACATTCATTTTTTTTAACCAATACATGTTTTTTTTTTCTTTTTCAGAATGTTTATTTGTTGCAGAATCCTCAGACGGAGAATAACGAATTCCTGCAACATAGTACTCTCACCACTGATGCACTTTGGAAATTGGAAATGTAACCCCAAAATGAGACAATTTTGACCATATTTGAAGCAATCAACTGCTAAAATCAGGTGAATATATTTAAGTGATATTTTTAAACTTTGATGGTGTGTCGATTAATCCAGGAAGGGTCATACTGCGTCAAACTGAGAGCTATATCTTTGTCAAGTATAGCCTGTCAAGTATTGCCCTTGAAACAACTTTTTCTGCCCTAAAATCAGGGGAGTGAAAGGAGGGAGGGGTGGGGGTGGGGCGTTATGCAACAAACAAGAGAGGAAAATTGACCTTAGGGGAAGTTCTAGTGATGTGCACATATTTTTCAGGGAATTAACAACAAAAATACGAAATAGTAAATTGTATTTTTTAGGTCCAAAAGTCATCAAATCACCCCCTCTTTTATCAGGAATATTCAAAGATTATGCAAGATGTCAATAGAATGTTTCAAACGTTTATTGAAACAAAATATTTTCCCAGGGCTGTTTATTTTCAGAGATTGCATCATTTCCGAGTACAACATTTCAAGATAGGTAATTCTAAATTACGTATTTAGTTCAGCGATACCAACAACGGCGACTAGCTAGGTTGATCCAGAATTAACTCTTCTCATTTTGCCAGCATTAAATAATGGCATTCTTTTACTGAGGTAAGGAATAAATTGTTATAAAATAATTATGTGGCCTGGTGGTTGGGTGCATTTAACTTTTCTTGCCTTTTCCGTTCTTCCAGAAAAGCCATGGTGTGATGATAAAACTTTTAGAGAAAGGCTGTGCACTTAATACCTGTAATCTAGCTAAAGTTCATCTTTCAGTCCTATATGTAGCTCAGCCTGGTATCGAACAAACAATAGGTCACACATTATGCTGAAGACGTTGATGATTGCATTTCTATCTCTTTCATTTCAGACGCTGCAATTGATACAAAGAAGTGACAATATACATCATAACCATCATAACAGAAAAAGAAAACCACTCCTCATGGATGGCTCCAAGAATGTGAACCGTAAGTGGCATACTATACTTGCCTGAAAATTCAACAAACCACCAGAAGACATACATGACAATTAACAAAACCTTGAAAACATACATTTTTTTAAGCAATACATGTTTTTTTTCTTTTTCAGAATGATTTTTGTTGCAGAATCCTCAGACGCAGAATAAAGAATTTCTAAAACATAGTTCTATCACCACCGATGCACTTTGGAAATTGGAAATTTAACTCCAAAGTGAGACAATTTTGAACATATTTGAAGCAATCAACTGCGAAAATCAGGTGAATATATTTAAGTGATATTTTTAAACTTTGATGGTGTGCCGTTTAATCCAGGAAGGGTCATACTGCGTCATACTGAGAGCTATATCCTTGTCAAGTATAGCCCATCAAGTATCGCCTATCAGACAACATTTCTGGCCTAAAAACAGGGGAGAGAAAGGAGGGAGGGGGAGGGGGGCGTTATGCAACAAACAAGAGAGAAAAATTAACCTGAGGGAAAGTTCCAGTGATGTGCACATATTTTTCAGGGAATTACCACCAAAAATACGAAATAGTAAATTGTATTTTTAATGTCGAAAAGTCATCAAATCACCCCCTCTTTTATCAGGGATATTCAACAATTTTGCAGGATGTCAATGGAATGTTTCAAATATTTATTGAAACAAAATATTTTCCCAGGGCTGTTTATTTTAAGAGACTGCATCATTTCCGAGTGCAACATTTCAAGATATGAAATTTTAAATCAAGTATTTATTTCAGCGATTCCAACAACAATGACTAGCGAGGTTTATCCAGAACTAACTCTTCTCATTTTGCCAGCATTAAACAATGGCATTCTTTTATTCAGCTAATGAATAAATTGTTATAAAATAATTATTTGGACCAGTGGTTGGGTGTATTCAAGTTTTCTAGCCTTTTCCATTCTTCCAGAAAAGCCATGATGTGATGATATAACTTTTAGAGAAAGGCTGTGAACTTAATACCTGTACTCTAGCTAAAGTTCATCTTTCAGACCTACATGTAGCGCAGCCTGATATCGGAACAAACAATAGATCATAACTTATGCTGAAGACATAGATGATTGCATCTCTATCTCTTTCATTTCAGATTCTGAAATCGATACAATGAAGTCACAATATACATCATAACCATCATAACAAAAAAAGAAGACCACTCGTCATGGATTGCTCCAACAATGCAAACAGTAAGTAGCATACTTTACTTGCCTGAAAACTCAACAAACCACCAGAAGGCCTACATGACCGGTAACCAAACTTTAAAAACATACATTGTTTTTAACCAATACATGTTTTTTTTCTTTTTCAGAATGTTTATTTGTTGCAGAATCCTCAGATGGAGAATAAACAATTCCTATAACATAATACTATCACCACCGATGCACTTTGGAAATTGGAAATTTAACTCCAAAATGAGACAATTTTGACCACATCTGAAGCAAGCAACAGCAAAAACCAGGTGTATATATTTAGTGATATTTGGAAATATTGACGGTGTGCCGTTTAATCCAGGAAGGGTCATACTGCATCATACTGAGAGCTATATGTTTGTCAAGTATATAGCCCGTCAAGTATAGCCCTTCAGATAACTTTGTCTGTCCTGAAAACATGGGAAGGGGAAGGGGGAAGGGGGGGGGGGGGCGTCAAGCAACAAACAAGAGAGAAAAATTGACCTGAAGGGAAGTTCCAGTGATGTGCACATATTTTTTCAGGGAATTAACAACAAATATACGAAATAGTAAATTGTATTTTTTAGTGCCAAAAGTCATCAAATCACCCCCTCCTTTATCAGGAATATTCAACAATTATGCAAGATGTCAATAGAATGTTTCAAACGTTTATCGAAACAATATATATTTTTATACTGTACCAATGGCCCAGACATAGCTGGTGCTAACTCTTAATATCTAGGGCCAAATACAAATTTTGCCCCCCAATCCCCAAAATTTGCCTCTAAAACCAAAAGAAATCATGTCCTGAAGGACCTCCATACTTTGCCCCCACTGCGTATGCGCAGTGTCAAGGACGTTCCGAAATTGGCGCCAATCACCATTCTTTGTTTGGCCCTTCATCAATCAACATCTCACTGATCTTTGTGCTTGTAAATCTCAGTTTAAAGGATGCCAGACACATAATTATTGGAGAAATGGTGGTTCTAAGGAGAATATAGAAGGAGGAGAGGAAAAAGGAGTGACAGAAAATAATCAGGGCTGTAACTTAAAAATTTTTAATGAAATTATGTTATTTTGCCTATTTTCGAGGCATGGGCCTATTGTTGTCATTCTTGCTTTAAAGTTGCACTGCTTATTCAGTGTTTCCTCTCCCCTGGTCTTCTAAGTCCCCCCTTGCTATTCTCCTATGCTTTTGGCATATTTTTGAGAAAGATCATTTCTAAATTCTCTTGGGAGAATTAGCTTGGTTACAGAATGTATTCTGTTATTTTCCCCATGTTTACCTTTTCACCCATGGGTGTTTAAACGTTGTGTTAGGCATCTACCATCTGATGTTCTGCAGATTCTCCCCTGGGAGTCTCTGTTTTGCATCAGATAGTGTGTAATTTTGATGACTGATTTCGGGCCAGTTTTCTCAGTGCCTGGAGTCATGTTTTCAGGTGTTTTTACACTGTTTGTTCAAATTGGCAACAGTCTCTTTTGAAGGGGGCTGTTTGCCTTTGGAGTAGTTTATCTCATTATAAGATACATTATTATTATCCGTAAGTGTTGCATTAATAATTTAATATAATTTTAAAATTTTTGACCACACATAACCTTGGGATCCATTGGGGCTCAACGTTACTTTTCAGAAACTTGGGCTTCGCTGAAAAAATATTTTTCAAAAATTATTTTGATTTTCAATTGTTTTTTCATTATTAATGGATCATGTTATTATGTATCTTTGTGTCTAGGGGTTTGTGTGAGTACTAGGACTTGTTGTTGACTTTTCACAATGAAAGGATATTGTTCAAATTGTAATAGGAAGAAATCTTTCTCTGACTTTCATGATCATTGTATTAATTGTAATCAGTGTACTCGCACAAACTCCTGTTCAATATGTCAATATTGTGATGACAAACATTGGAAACGTGTGTCACGATATGTTGTTAGTGGAGAGAGGGCTATGCCGGCCAATTCTCCGCGGGGTCACTCTACTCTATCAGTTTCTATTTCAGAGGAACAAGAACAGGGTGATGTTTCCATGTTATCTTCCGCAAGTGCGCTTCCGTCGCTACAATTGAATGCAGAGCTAGCGGCAAAAGTGCTCATGGAGATACGACAGTTGCCTAAGAGGTCCCTAGTAGGATCGACGGCGCTGTCATCCGCTAGCTCGCCCGGTGTAGCGTCCTTTCACCGAATGGTTCGGCAGCCGGGTTCGTCCGATGCGGTCCAGGAGGAAATGCTGGGTGATGCGAGCACTATAAACATTCAAGGTGCACACCCTGTGACGACGGATAGTAGGAGAGATCGGAGGAAGCCTTCTAGTCCGGTTCCTAGTTCGCCCAGGTCCATCCGGACTGCGAGCGAGAGAGGCCCCTCTCTCGTACAACAACATCTGGGACCAGATGTTGTGGTACAAAATGTGTCGTTAGCGGAGCACACGTCCGTCGCTCGGAACGCTCCGTTGTATAGGCAGTCCACTGAGACTGCTCAGGCTTCTCCTTCCTCTCACCAGAGCACACGACCGCACCTTGGCTACGTGACCGCCGATATTCTTCCAGCTTCGCCGATCAGGGATTCTTCGGCGACCAGGTCATGCCATCCGGTAGCCAGGGACACGAGGCCGGTTGACACCGGACGTTCGCATAGGAAGAGTATGCAGGAGTCACTAGATGCGGAGCTGCCCTCGGCGAAGCAGCGAAAGTCTGCGCCTCCGCAGGCCTCGATGTCGGACGTGCTTGCTCAAATAGCACAGCTTATCGCAGCATCCCAGCAACCGACAGAAACGGTGTCGGATCGGGAATTATCCGACGGCGCTGGGTCGGTACGCTCCGCCGAAGCATCGGGTGCAGACGACCGGGAGCATCATGAGGTCCGACCGGATGGTGAAAGGGATACGGATGATTTGGAGCTATCCCTTTCGGAACAACATAAAGCTGACGTGGACTTCATCCGGCACTTTCTTCCTCAAGTTGTTCCGTCGGGCCAGACTGCTGCGTTTCCGGACAAGAGAATTATAGCGTCATTGGACACTGATTTCTTCGAGTGGTTCAAGGACATTAGTCCCCAGTTTCCGTCTCAGTCCAATAATGTCAAAAGGACATTTGAATTATTGAAAGACGCTATATTCAAGCTTGCTTCCAAAACTGGAAAAGCGGGTTTCTTGTCCGCCAATGCTCTTAACCTGCCTTTCATTAATGCAAGGAATAAATTCGATACGGCAGGACAGGGTATCCCGAGAGTTCCTCTGCGTTTGGACGACAAGGCGGAAGACGTAGAATTATCATTACCGTCGTCTACATCTATCCCAACCGCGGTGTTGGATACGACTATTTCGTCTAACAGAGCCAGTTTAGATGCTTTATCTTACGCAGACCACCTTACAAAGGCGTTATCACTGCATCTTCAAGGGAAAGAATTCCAGGATGTTCAATCCTCTTTAAGACTTCTTTCAAGGGTAGTAGCTTATTCCACGTGTAACTCCGCCCTTTCAGTGGCAAATCTGGAGTTGGTTAGACGTGACGCAGCCCTAGCTACATCCACACTCGTGGATAGTAAGGTGATGAACTCTCTCAGAGTCGCTTCAGTCTCCGGAGAACTTCTCTTCGACGGCAAGCTTTCTGCAATTTACGATAAAATTACTAAGAAAGCTTCGGATTCTCTGCTCTTTAAACCCGCTTCCAAGAAGACGGACACGGCAGATAAGAGTAAGACAGGCACTTCTGGGTCTAATGCGCCCAAGAGAGGTTCCTATAGAGGTTCCGGTGCGTCCTCTTGGTCTTATTCAAGAGACCGTCAAGGCAGCGACTCACGTGCGGGACGTCTTTCGGGCCGGGACAATCGGTCGCACGCCCCGAGGTCGACGGGACGAGGTGCGGGTCGTGGAGAACGTGGTTTCTCCTCCCGCAGGCCTCGCAGGTCCAGGAGGTGATGGCTTCAATCTCTATCGCGTTCCGGTTGGCGGAAGGTTGTCGAGTTTTTCAGAAGAGTGGGCGTCGATTACGGACGACCCTTGGGTGAGAGGGGTGATTTTGGAAGGTCTAAGAATATCCTTCAAACGAAAGCCTCCATTAACTCGAAGTCCAAAATGGACTCAACTTCCGTCAAATCCGCAGAAAAGAGACGCTCTGTTATCAGAGGTGCAGTCTCTTTTAATGAAGAATGCGGTAGAGGTCGTAGAAAACCAGGAAACACCGGGATTCTACAGCCATCTGTTTCTGGTTCCGAAACCAGACGGCTCGTTCCGTCCAGTCATAGATTTGAGCTGGATAAACAAGCTGATCGTCGCTCCGAAGTTTTATATGGAGACGATTCGATCGGTCAGAGTGAGTATTCGGGTGAACGATTATGCTACAAGCATAGATCTCAAAGATGCATACTTTCACGTCATGGTACATCCGACATTCAGAAAGTATCTACGCTTCGCAGTCCTAGGAGTGGTGTATCAATTCCGGGCGATGTGCTTCGGATTGAACCTAGCACCCTGGGCTTTCACTCGGGTAATGAACTCGGTAATGATGTATTTCCGAGCTCATTCGTCTGCGGTAACGTCGGCCTACCTGGACGACATTCCTCAGAGGTACGGCAACGAGTTAACGCTTCAGAACGATGTGCAGAATCTGCTTCTATTGCTCCGACGTCTTGGTTTTATAATAAACGAGGAGAAGTCGGATCTGGTGCCGTCCAAGTCATTCACACATCTGGGAATGAGCTTCGAGACACACAACAATCTCGTTCGTCTGCCGTTAACCAGAGCGAAATTAGTCAGTTCTTATGCTCGCTATTGTCTTCACGCGGACAAAGTCACAGCGAGGGAGTTCATGAGACTGATAGGTCTGTGCGGAGCCGCTGTGGATCTCATTCCGATGGGGCGGTTACGCACTCGTCCTCTACAAATTTTCTTGACTCAGAATTGGAGTGTGAAAATTCATTCTCTCGACATAGACATTCTATTGTCAGATCAAGTGAAACGAGAGATTCAGACTTGGGCAAACATTCAGTGGTTAACTCAGGGAGTTTCGCTGCAGTTGCCGGATCCGAGTTTTACGATTATGACGGACGCCAGTCAAACAGGTTGGGGTGCATCATTGATCCCAAAGGATTCGAGATGCCAGGGTCTTTGGGATCCGCAATTCCTATGCAAGCACATAAACATCAAGGAAATGATGTCAATTTGTCTTGTGTTACGTCATTGGATGGACATTATTCATAATGCTCATGTCCAAATCCTGTCCGACAATACGACAGTAGTGGCGTATATACGGAATCAGGGAGGCACTCATTCAGTTCCGTTGTTCAATCTAACGGAAAGAATCCTTCTGTTTGCGCTAGAACATCACGTTCTTCTTTCGGTCCGTCACATACCGGGTCGTCTGAATGTGCTAGCAGACTCCCTTTCACGAAGGGGTCTCTTGTTGCCGTCGGAGTGGACTCTCAACAAACAAGTATTCAATCAGATTTGCTACCAATGGAAACGGCCAATGATAGACTTATTTGCGACACATCTCAACAATCAGTTGCAGACGAATGTGTCTCCGTGTCCGGATCCAAGAGCATTTGCAGTAGACGCTCTGTCGATACCTTGGGACGGAATGATAGGATATGCGTATCCTCCAGCGCCGTTAATTCAACAGATATTGCTAAAGATAAAACAATCTCAATGCAAGATTCTGTTGGTAGCATCTCTGTCGCCACAGAGACCGTGGATAAATCTACTCAGGTGTCTGTTGTGGGACCTACCGCGAAAGCTTCCTCCACGGGAGGATCTTCTTTCGCAGGGGAAATCGCGCCAACTCCATCACCACCCGCAAGGTCTCAACCTTCACGTTTTTCCGTTGTGCGGTCCTTCTTGCATGGCAAACACTTTACAGGACGAGCAGTGGACGCGATTTCTAACTGTAGGAGGACCTCCTCTTCGCTAAACTATGCGGCTAAGTGGAAGGTTTTTCGTCGTTGGTGTAGGGATCATTCTGTAGATATATTCGATCCGTCTATACCAGACATTGCAAACTTTCTAGTATACTTGTTTGACGAAATCAAGCTGCAGCCTGTTACTATAAAGGGTTATAGATCTATGTTATCTGATACCTATGCACATCATGATAGATTACAAATTGGATCTAATGTCTCTTTATCTAAGTTGGTTAGAAACTTTTCGATAAATAGACCCAGAACTCTTAGATTAATTCCTAAGTGGAATTTAGCTTGGGTTCTTCTTAAATTGAAGGAAAAGCCATTTGAACCTCTTGATAAGATTTCAAATTCTTATCTTATAAGACAGCTTTTCTCTTAGCTTTCTCTTCTGCTAGAAGAGTCAAAGAGCTTCATGCACTGTCGGTGGATGATTCTCACTATCGTAGTGTTGGGAACACTATCACCTTCACTACTAATGTGGGTTTTTTAGCTAAGAATCAGGCTCCTAATAAATATCCGGAACCTATTGTTATTAAGGCTCTTCCGTCTTCAGACGGGCGTAGGCCTTTACTCTGTCCTGTTAGAGCATTACGTATCTATAAACAGAGATCTCAGTTTATCAGAAAGGGACGGAAACGTTTCTTTCTGTCTTTGATGCCTAATAGAAAGGACATTTCGGTCCATTCTATTGCTAGATGGATTCAATTAACTATCCGTACTGCTTATGGAGATTTATCTTCTTCTCAGCAGTCTGCGCTTAATATTTCTGCTCATGAAGTAAGAGCTCTTTCTACTTCCTGGGCTTATGCTAATAGTGTTGCTATTACAGATTTAATGAAGGCTGCTTATTGGTCTCAGCCATCCACATTTACGAATTTTTATCTCAGGAATATTGAGTCCATTTCTGGAGACCTGCATTGTTTAGGTCCGTTATCCATTGCTCAGAATGTCGTCCACTAAACAGTTGCAACTATAGTTATGCAGGCTTTCTGTTCCGGCAGTGACTCCGTCCGGCAGCCCTCTTCCCTCTGGGCTATTTGACCCAGGGCAAGGGGAAGGGGGGGGGGGCGGGTGTTCCCTTAGGTCACCTGCTTTATAGTGAAAAGCAAGGGAATGCCTCCTCCAGGTCAGTATTTCTGAGTCGCTGCCAGGATGGTTTTAAAGTGTAATATTAATGTTAAAATTCATTCATGTCTTATTTTTAAAGTGTAGCTCGATGTGAAGCATTTGTATATGTCAAGTGTCAAACGGGCTTTAATATACAATACTCGGACACTTTTAAATTACTATAAAGAGTCTCAATTCTCTGGACTACTTTATTTATTGGCTTGCTTTAAAAATAATTAGTATAAGGGATATACTGGATGTTAATAGAGAACATGAATGTTATTGTGCTCAATTATTAAGGGTAGTGTATCTTTCTAATTTAATATTAAATAAGAAAGATACATGTAAAGCCTAATACTCCTTTTCTCCTTAAGGGGTTACCTCTTTACTATATAGTTGAGCTTATTGGATTTTCCTCCATGTCCTAGGCCCTCCAGCCTGTTTACTATTCAGCTAAGTCTGGGTCATTGGTACAGTATAAAAATGTTAAAACATTTATAGTAATTTATATATTTTTTATACTTACCAATGACCCAGACGGGGATGGCCCTCCCTGGAGTTGGGAACTCTTGCCTCCCCGCTGAGTACATAGCGCTGACCAGGCACTGCCAGTAAGAATGATAATTGGCGCCAATTTCGGGACGTCTGCGTCACTGCGCATGCACAGTAGAGGCGTAGTATGGAGGTCCTTTAGGACATGATTTCTTTTTGTTTTTGATGCAAATTTTGGGGATTGGGGGGCAAAATTTGTGTTTGGCCCTGGTTTTGTTAGAGTTAGCACCAGCAGCTAAGTCTGGGTCATTGGTAAGTATAAAAAATATATAAATTACTATAAATTGTTTAACTTTTTAAATATATTTTTAAAATTTTTTGTCCACACTTAGGCTTGGGATCCATTGGGGCTCAACGTTACTTTTCAGAAACTTGGGCTTTTCTAAAAAAATATTTTTTGAAAAAAATTTTCTTTTTTTTGATTTCAATTATTTTTTCTATGTTAATGGATCATGTTATTATGTATCTTTGTTTTCAGGGGTTGGTGTGAGTACTAGGACTTTTTGTATTCTTTTCACAATGAAAGGATATTGTTCAATTGTAATAAGAGGAAATCTTCCTCTGACTTTCATAATCATTGTATTAATTGTAGTCCGTGTACTCGCACTAACTCCTGTTCAGTATGTGTCAGTTGGGATGACAAACATGGGAAGTGTGTGTCACGGTATGTTAGCGGGGAAATGGCCATGCCGGTCCTTTCTCCGCAGGGTCACTCTAGTTTATCAATCTCTATTTCAGACGAACAAGAACAGGGTGATGTATCCGTGATGTCTTCCAAAAGTGTGCCTCCATCGTCACAATTAAATGAAGAGCTAGTGGCAAAAGTGCTCATGGAAATACGTCAATCGCCTAAGAGGTCCCTAGAAGGATCGACGGCGTTGACATCCGCTAGCTCGTCCATTGATCGAATGGTTCGGTGGCCGGGTTCGTCCGTTGCGGTCCAGGAAGGAGATGTGGATGATGCGAGCACTATAATAAGACAAAAGTGCACACCCAGTGACGACGGATCAGAGGAGAGATCGGAGGAAGCCTATTAGTCCGGTTCCTAGCTCGTCCAGGTCCATCCGGGCTGCGAGCGAGAGAGGCCCCACTCTCGTACAACAACATCTCTGACCAGATGTTGTGGTACAAACGTTTCGCATTCGGAGCCTACGTCCGCCGCTCAGGACGCTCCGTTATATAGACAGTCCGAGAGACTGTCGATAAGGCTTCCTCATCCTCACGGCAGCGCACACGACCGCACCTTGGCTACGTGACCACGGATATCCAGCCAGCTGCGCTGATCAGGGATTCCACGGCGAACAGGTCACGCCATCCGGTAGCCAAGGGACACGAGGCCTGTAGCCTCCGGACGCTCGCATAATAGAAGTATGCACGGGTCAATGTACATGGAGCTTCCAGCGGCAAAGCAACGTAAGACCGCTTCTCCACAGGCCTCAGTGACGGACGTGCTATCCATAACGGATGACCGAGCACTTCATAGGGTCCGACAGGATGGCGAAAGGGATTCGGAGGATTTCGAGCTTTCCCTTTCGGAACAACAGAAGCTGCCATAGATTTCTTCCGGCATTATCTTCCAGAGGTTGTTCCATCGGACTAGAATGCTGCGATGCTGGATAAGAGACTAATAGCGTCAGTGGACACAGAATTTTTTTTTTGACCGGTTCAGGGACATCGTCCCCGAGTTGCCGACACAGTCCAATAATGTCACAAGAACATTCGAATTATTGAACGACGCTATATATAAGCTTGCTACCAAAACAGGCAAGTCTGGTTTCTTGTCCGCAAATGCTCTAAATCTGCCTTTCATCAATTCATGGAATAAATTTGAAACGGCAGGACAGGGCATACCGAGAGTTCCTCTGCGTCTAGACGACGAGGCTGAAGACTTGGTATTGTCTATATCGCCGTCTATGTCAATTCCAACCACGACGTTGGAAACGACAATAATGTCTAACAGACTTAACTTAGACACTTTATCATACGCAGACCACCTTACTAAGGCGTTATCATTACGTCTTCAAGGGAAACAATTCCAGGATATACAATCCTCATTAAGACTTCTTTCAAGGGCAGTAGCTTATTCCACGTATAACTCCGCCCTTCAGTGGCAAACCTGGAGTTGGTTAGATGTGACGCAGCCCTAGCTGCATCCACCCGCGTGGATAGTAAGGTGAAGAAATCTCTCAGAGTCGCTTCGGAGAAGCTTCTCTTCGACGGCAACCTTTCAGCAATCTATGAATTGCTCGATATAGACGTTCTCTTGACTAATCAAGTGTAACAAGACATTCAGACTTGGGCAAACATTCAGTGGTTGACTCAGGGAGTTCCACTGCAGTTTTACGATTATGATGGATGCCAGTCAAACAGGTTGGGGTACAACATTGTTCCCAACGGATTCGAAGTGCCACGGTCTTTGGGTTCCGCAGTTTCTAGGCAAGCACATAAACATGCAAGAAATGATGTCAATTTGGCTTGCACTACGTTATTCAGAAGCGCATGTCCAAATCCTGTCCGACAATACGACAGTAGTTGCGTATATCCGCGTATATTGCGTATATCCGGAAACAGGGAGGCACTCATTCCATTCCGTTATTCACTTTAACGGAAAGAATCCTTCTGTTTGTTCTAGAACACCAAGTTCTGCTTTCGGTCCGTCATATTCCGGGTCGTCTGAATGTATTAGGAGACTCCCTTTCAGGGAAGGGTCGCTTGTTGCCGTCAGAATGGACTCTCAACAAACAGGTATTCAATCAGATTTGTTACCAATGGGAGCGGCCAATGATAGACTTATTTGCGACACAACTCAACAATCAATTGCAGATGTATGTGTCACCATATCCGGATCCCCGAGCATATGCAGTAGATGCTCTATCTATTTCGTGGGACGGAATGATAGGATATGCGTATCCTCCAGCGCCGTTGATTCAGCAAATATTGCTAAAGATAAAACAATCACAATACAATTCTGTTGGTAGCATCTCTGTCTCCACAGAGACCGTGGATAAATCTACTCAAGTGTCTGCTATGGGACTTACCACGAAAACTCCCTCCACGAGAGGATCTTCTTTCGCAGGGAAAATCGTGTCAACTTCATCACAACCCGCAAGGTCTCAACCTTCACGTATTCTGTTGTGCGGTCCTTCTTGCACGGCAAGCATTGTACAGGACGAGCAGTGGACGCGATTTCTAACTGTAAGAGGACCTCCTCTTCTCTGTACTATGTGGCTAAAGTGGAAGGTCTTTCATCGTTGGTGTAGGGATCATATTGTTTATATTTTTGATCCCTCCATACCAGACATTGCAAACTTTCTAGTATACTTGTTTGATGAGATCAACTGCAGCCTGTTACTATTAAAGGTTATAGGTCTATGTTATCTGATACCTATGCACACCATGATAGTTTACAATTGAATCTAATGTCTCTTTATCTAAATTAGTTAGAAACTTTTCGATAAATAGACCTAGAACCCTTAGATTAATTCCTAAATGGAATTTAGCTTGGGTTCTTCTTAAACTAAACGAAAACCATTTGAGCCTCTTGAGACAGTAGATTTCAAATTCTTGTCTTATAAGACAGCATTTCTCTTAGCTTTCTCTTCTGCTTGAAGAGTCAGTGAGCTTCATGCACTATCGGTGGACGATTCTCACTATCGTAGTGTCCAAAAACTATTACCTTTACTACTAATGCTGGATTTTTGGCTAAGAATCAGGCTCCTAATAAATATCCGGAACCTATTGTTATTTAGGCCTTTCGGTCTTCAGACGGGCATAGGCCTTTACTCAGTCCGGTTTGAGCTTTATGTATTTATAAATAAGATCTCAGTTTATCAGAAAGGGACGTAAACGCTTCTTCCGTCTCTGATGCCTAATAGAAATGACATTACGGTCCATTCTATTGCTAGATGGATTCAATTAACTATCTGTACTGCTTATGATAATCTATCTTCAACTCAGCAGTCTGTGCTTAAGATATCGGCTCATGAAGTAACAGCTCTTTGTACATCTTGGGCTTATGCAAATAGTGTTGCTATTACAGATTTAATGTAGGCTGCATATTGGTCTCAGCCATCCACATTCACGAATTTTTATCTCAGAAATATTGAGTCCATTTCTGGAGACCTGCATTGTTTAGGTCCATTATCTGCTGCTCAGAATGTCGTCCACTAAACAGTTGCAACTATAGTTATGTAGGCTTTCTGTTCAGGCAGTGACTCCGTCCTGTTGCCCTCTTCGCTCTGGGCTATTTGACCCAGGGCAAGGGGAAGGGGGGGGGGTGGGTGTTCCCTTGGGTCACCTGTTTTATAGTGAAAACAAGGGGATACCTCCTCCAGAGTCAGTAATTCTGACCTGTTACCGGGATGGTTTTAAAGTGAAAAGTTAATGTTTAAAAAATTCATTCATGTCATATTTTTAAAGTGTAGCATTTGTATTTGTCACGTGTCAAACGGGCATTAATATACAATCCTCAGACACTTTTTAAAGAGTATAAAGAGTCTCAATTCTCTGGACTAACTTTATTTATTGGCTTACTTTAAAAATAATTAGTATAAGGATTATACTGGATGTTAGTAGAGAACATGAATGTTATGATGCTCAATTATGGAGGGTGTTGTGTCTTTCTAATTTATCATAAATAAGAAAGATACATGTAAAGCCTAATACTCCTGTTCTCCTTGAGGGGATGACTCTATTTTATATAGTTGAGCTTATTGGATTTTCCTCTATGTCCTAGGCCCTCCAGCCTTTTTACTATTCAGCTATGTCTGGGTCATTGGTACAGTATAAAAATGTTAAAAAAATTATAGTAATTTATATATTTTTTATACTTACCAATGACCCAGACGAGGATGGCCCTCCCAGGAGTTGGGAACTCATACCTCCCCGCTGAGCACATAGCGCTGACCAGGCACTGATTATAAGAATGATAAATGGCGCCAATTTCGGGACCTCCTTGACACTGCGCATGCGCTGTAGAGGCGAAGTGTTGAGGGCCATTCAGGACATGATTTCTTTGGTTTTAGATGCAAATTTTGGAGATTGGGGGGGGGGGGGGGGCAAAATTTGTGTTTGGCTCTAGATTTTTAAGAGTTAGCACCAGCTATGTCTGGGTCATTGGTAAGTATAAAAAATATATAAATTACTATAAATTTTTTAACTTTTCAGGGAATTAAAAACAAAAATAAGAAATAGTAAATTGTATTTTTAGGTCCAAAAGTCATCAAATCACCCCCTCTTTTATCAGGAATATTCAACAATTATGCAAGATGTCAATAGAATGTTTCAAACCTTTATTGAAACAATATATTTTCCCAGGGCTGTTTATTTTAAGAGGCTGCATCATTTCCGAGAGCAACATTTCAAGATAGGTAATTCTAAATCAAGTATTTAGTTCAGCGTTACCAACAACAACGACTAGGTAGGTTGATCCAGAATTATCTCTTCTCATTTTACCGGCATTAGATAATGGCATTCTTTTATTCAGCTAATGAATAAATTGTTACAAAATAATTATGTGGCCCAGTGGTTGGGTGTATTTACGTTTTCTTGACTTTTCCGTTCTTCCAGAAAAGCCATAGTGTGATGATAAAACTTTTAGAGAAAGTCTGTGAACTTAATACCTGTACTCTAGCTAAAGTTCATCCTTCAGTCCTATATGTAGCTCATCCTGATATCGAACAAACAATAGGTCATAAATTATGCTGAAGACATTGATGATTGCATCTCTATCTCTTTCATTTCAGATGCTGTAATCGATATAAAGAAGTCACAATGTCCATCATTACCATCATAACAGAAAAAGAAGACCACGCCTCATGGAGGGTTCCAACAATGCGAACAGTAAGTGGCAGACTATACTTGCCTGAAAACTCAACAAACCACAAGAAGACCTACATGACAGGTAACAAAACCTTAAAAACATAATTTTTTTTTAACCAGTACATGTTTTTTTTTTCTTTTTCAGAATGTTTGTTTGCTGCAGAATCCTCTGACGGAGAATAAAGAATTCCTATAACATAGCACTATCACCACCGATGCACTTTGGAAATTGGAAATTTAACTCCAAAATGAGACAATTTTGGCGATATTCGAAGCAATCAACTGCAAAAATCCGTTGAATATATTTAAGTGATAATTTGAAATTTTGACGGTGAGCCACTTAATCCAGGAAGGGTCATACTGCGTCATGCTGACAGCTATATCTTTGTGAAGTATAGCCCTTCATGTATTGCCCTTCAGACGACTTTTTCTGCCCTGAAAACAGGGGAGTGGGGGGGGGGGGTGCGTTATGCAACAAAGAAGAGAGAAAAATTGACCTTGGGAGAGTTCCAGTGATGTGCACATATTTTTCAGGGAATTAACAACAAAAATACGAAATAGTAAATTGTATTTTTTAGGTCCAAAAGTCATCAAATCATCCCCTCTTTTATCAGGAATATTCAACAATTACGCAAGATGTCAACAGAATGTTTCATACGTTTAATGAAACAATATATTTTCCCAGGGCTGTTTATTTTAAGAGATTGCATTATGTCCGATCCGAGTGCAACATTTCAAGATAGGTTATTCTAAATCAAGTATTTAGTTCAGCGATGCCAACAACAACGACTAGCTAGGTTGATCCAGAATTAACTCTTCTCATTTTACCGGCATTAGATAATGGCATTCTTTTATTCAGCTAATGAATAAATTGTTATAAAATAATTATGTGGCCCAGTGGTTGGGTGTATTTACGTTTTCTTGACTTTTCCGTTCTTCCAGAAAAGCCATGGTGTGATGATAAAACTTTTAGAGAAAGGATGTTCACTTAATACTGTACTCTAGCTAAAGTTCATCTTTCAGTCCTATATGTAGCTCAGCCTGATATCGAACGAACAATAGGTCATAAATTATGCTGATGACATTGATGACTGCATCTCTCTCTCTTTCATTTCAGATGCTGCAATCGACACAAAGAGGTCACAAAATACATCATAACCATCATAACAGAAAAAGAAGGCCACTCCTCATGGATGGCTCCAACAATGCAAACAGTAAGTGGCATACTATTCTTGCCTGAAGACACAACAAACTACCAGAAGACATGAAAGACAGGAGAAAAAAAACTTTAACAGAAACGGAAGACCACATCTGCCATTAGAACATGATGCAACCAACCACAGACCAGCAGACAGCATTTTTGCGAAGTCCAATGTTACATTCACATAACGCTCGAACAGATGAACCTGATGCAGACTTTACTGCTCATCGATGGCTCCAACAATACAAACAGTAAGTGGCAGAATATACTTGCCTGAAAACTCAACAAACCACCAGAAGACCTACTGGACAGGTAACAAAACCTTAAAAACATACATTTTTTTAACCAATACATGTTTTTTTTTCTTTTTCAGAATGTTTATTTCTTGCAGAATCCTCAGACGTAGGATAAAGAATTCCTATAACATAGTACTATCACCGCCGATGCACTTTGGATATTGGAAATTTCACTCCAGAATGAGACAATATTGATCATATTTGAAGCAATCAGCTGCGAGAATCAGGTGAATATATTTATGTGATATTTTGAAATTTTGATGGTGCACCGTTTAATCCAGTGGGACTTGCGGAGACCTATATCTTTTTCAAGTATATCCAGTCAAGTATAGCCCTTCAGACAACTTTTTCTGCCCTGAAAACGGAGGGGAAAGGGGAGGGTGGGGGGGGGGGGCATAATGGAACAAAGAAGAGACAAAAATTGACCTGAAGGGAAGTTCTCGTGATGTGCTCATATTCTTCGGGGAATTAACAACAAAAATACGAAATGGTAAATTGTATTTTTTAGGTCCAAAAGTCATCAAATCACCCCCTCTTTTATCAGGAATATTGAACAATTATGCAAGATGTCAATAGAATATTTCAAACGTTTATTGAAACAATATATTTTCCCAGGGCTGTTTATTTTAAGAGATTGCATCATTTCCGAGTGCAACATTTCAAGATAGGTTATTATAAATCAAGTATTTAGTTCAGCGATACCAACAACAACGACTAGATAGGTGGATCCAGAATTAACTCTTCTCATTTTACCAGCATTAAACAATGGCATTCTTTTATTCAGCTAATGAATGAATTGTTATAAAATAATTATATTGCCCAGTGGTTGGGTGTATTTAAGTTTTCTAGACTTTTCCATTCTTCCAGAAAAGCCATGGTGTGATAACACTTTTAGGGAATGGCTGTGCACTTAATACCAGTACTCTAGCTAAAGTTCATCTTTCCGTCCTATATGTACCCCAGCCTGATATCGAACAAACAATAGGTCATAAATTATACTGAAGACATTGATGATTGCATCTCTATGTCTTTCATTTCAGATGCTGCAATCGATACAAAGAAGTCACATTATCCATCATAATCATCATAACAGAAAAAGAAGACCACTCCTCATGGATGGCTCCAGCAATGCGAACATTAAGTGGCATACTATACTTGCTGAAAACTCAACAAACCACCAGAAGACCTAAATGACAGGTGACAAAACCTTAAAAACATACATTTTTTTAACCAATACATGTTTTTTTTTTCTTTTTTGGAATGTTTATTTATTGCAGAATCCTCAGACGGAGAATAAAGAATTCCTATAACATAGTACTATCACCACCGATGCACTTTGGAAATTGGAAATGTACCAACAAAATGAGACAATTTTGACCATATTTGAAGCAATCAATTGCAAAAATCAGGTGAATATATTTAAGTGATATTTTGAAATTATGACGGTGTGCCGTTTAATCCAGGAAGGGTCATACTGCGTCATACTGACAGCTATATCTTTGTGAAGTATAGCCCTTCAAGTATTGCCCTTCAGACAACTTTTTCTGCCCTGAAAACAGGGGAGGGGGGGGGGGGCGTTATGCAACAAAGAAGAGAGAAAAATTGACCTTGGGGAAGATCCAGTGATGTGCACATATATTTTTATACTGTACCAATGACCCAGACTTAGCTGGTGCTAACTCTAACAAAACCAGGGCCAAACACAAATTTTGCCCCCCAAACCCCAAAATTTGCATCAAAAACAAAAAGAAATCATGTCCTAAAGGACCTCCATACTACGCCTCTACTGTGCATGCGCAGTGACACAGACGTCCCGAAATTGGCGCCAATTATCATTCTCTGTTTGGCCCTTCATCAGTCAACATCTCACTGATCTTTGTGCTTGTAAATCTCAGTTTAAAGGATGCCAGACACGTAATTTTTGGAGAAAATGTGATTCTAAGGAGGATAGAAGGAGGAGAGGAAAAAGAAGTGACAAAATATAATCAGGGCTGTACTTAAAATTTTTTGACGAAATTATGTTAAGTTGCCTATTTTCGAGGCATGGGCCTCTTGTTGTCATTCTTGCTACTGCCAATTCTCCCATGCTTTTGGCATATTTTTGAGAATTTTCATTTCTAAAATTTCTTGGGAGAATTGCTTGGTTACAGAATGTTTTCTGTTATTTTCCTCATAGTTACGTTTTCACCCATGGGTGTATAACGTTTGTGTTCTGCATCTTCCATCTGATGTTCTGCAGATTCTCCATTGGGAGTCTCTGTTTTGCATCAGATAGAGTGTAATTTGATGACTGATTCCGGGCCAGTTTTTTCAGTGCCTGGAGTCATGTTTTCTGGTGTTTTTACACTGTTTGTTTTCATTGGCAACAGCCTTTTTTGAGGGGGGCTGTTTGCCTTTGCTGTAGTTTATCTCACTATAAGATACATTTATATTATCCGAAAGTGTCTCATTAATTATTTAATATAAATTTAAAATTTTTGACCACACTTTGCCATCGGATCCATCGGGGCTCAACGTTACTTTTCAGCAACTTGGGCTTCGCTGAAAAAATATTTTTTCAAAATTATTTTGTTTTGCAATTGTTTTTTCATTTATTAATGGATCATGTTATTATGTATCTTTGTGTCAGGGGTTTTTGCGAGTAACTAGGACTTATTGTTGTTCTTTCACAATGAAGGGACATTGTTCAAATTGTAATAGGAAGAAATCTTCCTCTGACTTTCATGATCATTGTATTAATTGTAGTCAGTGTTCTCGCATTAATCCCTGACCTATATGTGAATATTGGGATGAGAAACATTGGAAACGTGTGTCACGATATGTTGTTTCTGGAGAAAGGGCTATGCCGGCTCTTTCTCCGCAAGGTCACTCTACTCTCTCAGTTTCTATTTCAGAGGAACCAGAACTGGGTGATGTTTCCATGTTATCTTCTACAGGTGTGCGTCCGTCGTCACAAATGAGTTCAGAGCTAGCGGCAAAAGTGCTCATGGAGATTAAACAAATGTCGTCCGCTAGCTCGACGGTGTAGCGTCCATTCACCGAATGGTTCGGCAGCCGGGTTCGTCCGATGCGGTCCAGGAGGAAATTTTGGGTGATGCGAGCACTATAAACATTTTAGATGCACACCCAGTGGCGGCGGATAGTAAGCGAGAACGGAGGAAGCCTTTGAGTCCGGTTCCTAGCTCGTCTAGGTCCAGCCGGGCCGCTAGCGAGAGAGTCCCCTCTCTCGTTCAACAACATCTGGGACCAGATGTTGTGGTACAAAATGTGTCTTTAGCGGAGCATATGTCCGTCGCTCGGGACGCTCCGTTGTATAAGCAGTCAGCGGAGACTGTTAAGGCTTCCTCTTCTCGTCAGCGCACACGACCGCACCTTGGCTGCGTGACCGCCGATATATTACCAGCTTCGCCGATCAAGGATTCTTCGGCGACCAGGTCACACCATCCGGCAGCCAGGGATTCGAGACCGATGGACTCCGGACGTTCGCATAGGAAGAGTATGCGGGAGCCATCTGATGCGGAGCTGCCCTCGGCGAAGCAGCGAAGGACGGCGCCTCCGCAGGTCTCGACACCGGACATTCTTGTGCAGATAGCACAGCTTATCGCAGCATCCCAGCAGCCGACAGAAACGGTGTCGGATCGAGAATTATCCGACGGCGCTGGGTCGGTACGCTCCGCCGAAGCATCGGGGGGCGGACGACCGGGAACTTCATGAGGTCCGACCGGATGGTGAAAGGGATACGGATGACTTGGAGCTATCCCTTTCGGAACAACATAAAGCTGCCATGGACTTCATCCGGCACTTTCTCCCTCAAGTTGTTCCGTCGGGCCAGACTGCTGCGGTTCAGGACAAGAGAATTATAGCGTCATTGGACTCTGAATTTTTTTGAGCGGTTCAGGGACATCGCTCCCGAGTTTCTGTCACAGTCCAATAATGTTGCAAGAACATTTGAATTATTAAACGACGCTATATTTAAACTTGCTTCCAGGACGGGGAAAGCAGGTTTCTTGTCCGCTAATACTCTCAACCTGCCTTTCATTAATGCAAGGAATAAATTCGATACGGCAGGACAGGGTATACCGAGAGTTCCTCTGCGTATGGACGACGAGGCGGAAGACTTAGAGCTATCATTACCGTCGTCGGCTTCTATTCCAACCGCGGTGTTGGAAACAGCTATTGCGTCTAACAGAGCCAATTTAGATGCCTTATCTTACGCAGATCACCTTACTAAGGCGTTATCACTGCGCCTTCAGGGGAAAGAGTTTCAGGATATACAATCCTCTTTAAGACTTCTTTCAAGGGCAGTAGCTTATTCCACGTGTAACTCCGCCCTTTCAGTGGCAAATCTGGAGTTGGTTAGACGTGACGCAGCCCTAGCTACATCCACACTAGTGGATTCTAAGGTGAAGAACTCTCTTAGAGTCGCTTCGGTCTCAGGAGAACTTCTCTTTGACGGCAAGCTTTCGGCTATTTATGATAAAAATACAAAGAAAGCTAAAGATTCTCTGTTGTTCAAATCTGCGCCTAAGAGGTCAGATACAGCAGACACGAATAAGACAGGCACTTCTGGGTCTAATGCGCCCAAGAGAGGTTCCTATAGAGGTTCCAGTGCGTCCTCTTGGTCTTATTCGAGAGACCGTCGGGGTAGCGACTCTCGTTCGGGACGTCCTGCAGGCCGGGACAATCGGTCGGACGCCCCGAGGTCGACGGGGCGAGGTGCGGGCCGTGGAGGACGTGGTTTCTCCTACTGCAGGCCTCGCAGGTCCAGGAGGTGAAGGCTTTAACCTCTATCGCGTGCCGGTTGGCGGAAGGTTGTCGAGCTTTTCACAAGAATGGGCGTCGATTACGGATGACCCTTGGGTGAGAGGAGTGACTTCGGAAGGTCTAAAGATATCCTTCAAACAAAAGCCTTCATTAACTCGATGTCCAAAGTGGACTCATCTTCCGTCAAATCCGCAGAAAAGAGACGCTCTGTTATCAGAGGTGCAGTCTCTTTTAATGAAGAATGCGGTAGAGGTCGTAGAAAACCAGGAATCTCCGGGATTCTACAGCCATCTGTTTCTGGTTCCGAAACCAGACGGCTCGTTCCGTCCAGTCATAGATTTGAGCTGGATAAACAAGCTGATCATCACTCCGAAGTTTTATATGGAGACGATTCGATCGGTCAGAGCGAGTATTCGGGTGAACGATTATGCAACGAGCATAGATCTCAAAGATGCGTAGTTTCACGTCATGGTACATCCGACTTTCCGAAAGTACCTACGCTTCGCAGTCCTAGGTGTGGTGTATCAATTCCGGAAGATGTGCTTCGGATTGAATCTAGCACCCTGGGCTTTCACTCGGGTGATGAACTCGGTAATGATCTATTTCCGAGCTCATTCGTCTGCGGTAACGTCGGCCTACCTGGACGACATTCTTCAGAGGTACGGCAACGAATTAACGCTTCAGAACGATGTTCAGAATCTTCTTCTATTGCTCCGACGTCTCGGTTTTATAGTAAACGAGGAGAAGTCAGATCTGGTGCCGTCCAAGTCATTCACTCATCTGGGAATGAGCTTTGAGACGCACAACAATCTCGTTCGTCTGCCGTTAACCAGAGCGAAGTTAGTTAGTTGCTACGCTCGCTATTGTCTGCACGCAGACAAAGTCACGGCGAGAGAATTTATGAGACTGATAGGTCTGTGCGGAGCCGCCGCGGATCTCATTCCGATGGGGCGTTTACGCACACGTCCTCTTCAAATTTTCTTGGCTCAGAATTGGAGTGTGAAAATTCATTCGCTCGATGTAGACGTTCTCTTGTCAGATCAAGTGAAGCAAGAGATTCAGACTTGGGCAAACATTCAGTGGTTAATTCAGGGAGTTCCGCTGCAGTTGCCGGATCCGAGTTTTACCATTATGACGGATGCCAGTCAAACAGGTTGGGGTGCATCATTAATCCCAACGGATTCGAGATGCCAGGGTCTTTGGGATCCGCAATTCCTGTGCAAGCACATGAACATCAAGGAAATGATGTCAATTTGGCTTGCGTTACATCACTGGATGGACATTATGCACAATGCTCATGTCCAAATCCTATCCGACAATACGACAGTAGTGGCGTATATACGGAATCAGGGAGGCACTCATTCAGTTCCGTTGTTCAATCTAACGGAAAAAAATCCTTCTGTTTGCGCTAGAACATCACGTTCTTCTTTCGGTCCGTCACATACCGGGTCGTCTGAATGTGCTAGCAGACTCCCTTTCACAAAAGGGTCGCTTGTTGCCGTCGGAGTGGACTCTCAACAAACAAGTTTTCAATCAGATTTGCTACCAATGGGAACGGCCAATGATAGACTTATTTGCGACACATCTCAACAATCAGTTGCAGACGTATGTGTCTCCGTGTCCGGATCCAAGAGCATTTGCAGTAGACGCTCTGTCGATCCCTTGGGACGGAATGATAGGATATGCGTATCCTCCAGCGCCGTTAATTCAACAGGTATTGCTAAAGATAAAACAATCTCAATGCAAGATTCTGTTGGTAGCATCTCTGTCGCCACAGAGACCGTGGATAAATCTACTCAGGTGTCTGTTGTGGGACCTGCCGCGAAATCTTCCTCCACGGGAGGATCTTCTTTCGCAGGGGAAATCGCGCCAACTCCATCACAACCCGCAAGGTCTCAACCTTCACGTTTTCCGTTGTGCGGTCCTTCTTGCATGGCAAACACTTTACAGGACGAGCAGTGGACGCGATTTCTAACTGTAGGAGGACCTCCTCTTCGCTAAACTATGCGGCTAAGTGGAAGGTTTTTCGTCGTTGGTGTAGGGATCATTCTGTTGATATATTCGATCCCTCTATACCAGACATTGCAAACTTTCTAGTATACTTGTTTGACGAAATCAAGCTGCAGCCTGTTACTATAAAGGGTTATAGATCTATGTTATCTGATACCTATGCACATCATGATAGTTTACAAATTGGATCTAATGTCTCTTTATCGAAGTTGGTTAGAAACTTTTCGATAAATAGACCCAGAACTCTTAGATTAGTTCCTAAGTGGAATTTAGCTTGGGTTCTTCTTAAATTGAAGGAAAAGCCATTTGAACCTCTTGGGACAGTAGATTTCAAATTCTTATCTTATAAGACAGCTTTTCTCTTAGCTTTCTCTTCTGCTAGAAGAGTCAGTGAGCTTCATGCACTGTCGGTGGATGATTCTCACTATCGTAGTGTTGGGAACACTATCACCTTCACTACTAATGTGGGTTTTTTAGCTAAGAATCAGCCTCCTAATAAATATCCGGAACCTATTGTTATTAAGGCTCTTCCGTCTTCAGACGGGCGTAGGCCTTTACTCTGTCCTGTTAGAGCATTACGTATCTATAAACAGAGATCTCAGTTTATCAGAAAGGGACGGAAACGTTTCTTTCTGTCTTTGATGCCTAATAGAAAGGACATTTCGGTCCATTCTATTGCTAGATGGATTCAATTAACTATCCGTACTGCTTATGAAGATTTATCTTCTTCTCAGCAGTCTGTGCTTAAGATTTCTGCTCATGAAGTAAGAGCTCTTTCTACTTCCTGGGCTTATGCTAATAGTGTTGCTATTACAGATTTAATGAAGGCTGCTTATTGGTCTCAGCCATCCACATTTATGAATTTTTATCTCAGAAATATTGAGTCCATTTCTGGAGACCTGCATTGTTTAGGTCCGTTATCTGTTGCTCAGAATGTCGTCCACTAAACAGTTGCAACTATAGTTATGCAGGCTTTCTGTTCCGGCAGTGACTCCGTCCGGCTGCCCTCTTCGCTCTGGGCTATTTGACCCAGGGCAAGGGGAAGGGGGGGGGGGGCGGGTGTTCCCTTAGGTCACCTGCTTTATAGTGAAAAGCAAGGGAATGCCTCCTACAAGTCAGTATTTCTGAGTCGCTGCCAGGATGGTTTTAAAGTGTAATATTAATGTTAAAATTCATTCATGTCTTATTTTTAAAGTGTAGCTCGGTGTGAAGCATTTGTATATGTCAAGTGTCAAACGGGCTTTAATATACAATACTCGGACACTTTTAAATGATTATAAAGAGTCTCAATTCTCTGGACTACTTTATTTATTGGCTTACTTTAAAAATAATTAGTATAAGGGATATACTGGATGTTAATAGAGCACATGAATGTTATTGTGCTCAATTATTAAGGGTAGTGTATCTTTCTAATTTAATATTAAATAAGAAAGATACATGTAAAGCCTAATACTCCTTTTCTCCTTAAGGGGTTACCTCTTTACTATATAGTTGAGCTTATTGGATTTTCCTCTATGTCCTAGGCCCTCCAGTCTGTTTACTATTCAGCTAAGTCTGGGTCATTGGTACAGTATAAAAATGTTAAAAAATTTATAGTAATTTATATATTTTTTATACTTACCAATGACCCAGACGGGGATGGCCCTCCCTGGAGTTGGGAACTCTTGCCTCCCCGCTGAGTACATAGCGCTGACCAGGCACTGTCAGTAAGAATGATAATTGGCGCCAATTTCGGGACGTCTGTGTCACTGCGCATGCGCAGTAGAGGCGTAGTATGGAGGTCCTTTAGGACATGATTTCTTTTTGTTTTTGATGCAAATTTTGGGGTTTGGGGGGCAAATTTGTGTTTGGCCCTGGTTTTGTTAGAGTTAGCACCAGCTAAGTCTGGGTCATTGGTAAGTATAAAAAATATATAAATTACTATAAATTTTTTAACTTTTCAGGGAATTAACAACAAAAATACGAAATAGTAAATTGTATTGTTTAGGTCCAAAAGTCATCAAATCACCCCCTCTTTTATCAGGAATATTCAACAATCATGCAAGATGTCAATAGAATGTTTCAAACGTTTATTGAAACAATATATTTTCCCAGGGCTGTTTATTTTAAGAGGCTGCATCATTTCCGAGTGCAACATTTCAAGATAGGTAATTCTAAATCAAGTATTTAGTTCGGCGATACCAACAACAACGACTAGCTAGGTTGATCCAGAATTAACTCTTCTCAATTTACCGGCATTAAATAATGGCATTCTTTTATTCAGCTAATGAATAAACTGTTATAAAATAATCATGTGGCCCAGTGGTTGGGAGTATTTACGTTTTCTTGACTTTTCCGTTCTTCCTGAAAAGCCATGGTGTGATGATAAAACTTTTAGAGAAAGGCTGTTCACTTAATACCTGTACTCTAGCTAAAGTTCATCTTTCAGTCCATTTATGTAGCTCAGCCTGATTTCGAACAAACAATAGGTCATAAATTATGCTGAAGACATTGATGATTGCATCTCTATCTCTTTCATTTCAGATGCTGTAATCGATACAAAGAAGTCACAATATCCATTATAACCATCATAACAGAAAAAGACGACTCCTCATGGATGGCTCCTACAGTGAAACAGTAAGTGGCATACTATACTTGCCTGGAGACACAACAAACTACCAGAAGACCTGAAAGACAGGAGAAAAAAACTTCAACAGAAACGGAAGACCACATCTGCTATTAGAACATGATGCAACCAACCACAAACCAGCAGACAGCATTTTTGCGAAGTCCAATGATACATCCACATAACGCACGAACAGATGAACCTGATGCACACTTTACTGCTCATCGATGGCTCCAACAATACGAACAGTAAGTGGCAGAATATAGTTGCCTGAAAACTCAACAAACCACCAGAAAACCTACATGACAGGTAACAAAACCTTAAACACATACATTTTTTTAACCAATACATGTTTTTCTTTCTTTTTCAGAATGTTTATTTGTTGCAGAATCCTCAGACGGAGAATAAAGAATTCCTATAACATAGTACTATCACCACTGATGCACTTTGGAAATTGGAAATTTAACTACAGAATGAGACAATTTTGACCATATTTGAAGCAATTGCTGCAAAAATCAGGTGAATATATTTAAGTGATATTTGAAATTTTGACGGTGTGCTGTTTAATCCAGGAAGGGCCATACTGCATCATACTGAGAGCTATATCTTTGGCAAGTATAGCCCCTCAGACAACTTTTTCTGCCCTGAGAACAGGGGAGGAAAGAAGGAGGAAGGGGGGGGGGGCGTTATGCCACAAACAAGAGAGAAAAACTGACCTGAAGGGAAGGTCCAGTGATGTGCACATATTTTTCAGGGAATTAACAACATAATACGAAATATTAAATTGTATTTTTTAGGTCCAAAAGTCATCAAATCAACCCCTCTTTTATCAGGAATATTCAACAATAATGCAAGATGTCAATAGAATATGTCAAACGTTTATTGACACAATATATTTTCCCAAGGCTGTTTATTTTAAGAGACTGCATCATTTCCGAGTGCAACATTTCACATTTCAAGATAGGTAATTCTAAATCAAGTGTTTAGTTCAGCGATACCAACAACAACGACTAGGTAGGTTGATCCAGAATTAACTTTTCTCATTTTACCGGCATTAAATAATGGCTTTCTTTTATTCAGCTAATGAGTAAATTGTTATAAAATAATTATGTTGCCCAGTGGTTGGTAGTATTTAGGTTTTCTAGACTTTTCCGTTCTTCCAGAAAAGCCATGGTGTGATGATAAAACTTTTAGAGAAAGGCTGTGCACTTAATACTTGAACTCTAGCTAAAGTTCATCTTTCAGTCCTATATGTAGCTCAGCCTGATATCGAACAAACAATAGGTCATAAATTATGCATCTCTATCTCTTTCATTTCAGATGCTGTAATCGATACAAAGAAGTCACAATATCCACCATAACCATCATAACAGAAAAAGAAGACCACTCCTCATGGATGGCCCAACAATGCGAACAGTGAGTGGCAGACTATACTTGCCTGAAAACTCAACAAACAACCATAAGACCTACATGACAGGTAACAAAACCTTAAATCATACATTTTTTTAACCAATACATGTTTTTTTTCTTTTTCAGAATGTTTATTTGCTGCTGAATCATGAGACGGAGAATAAAAAATTCCTTTAACATAGTGCTATCTCCAACGCTGCACTTTGGAGATTGGAAATTTAACTCCCAAAGGAGACAATTTTGACCATATTTGAAGCAATCAACTGCAAAAATCAGGTGAATATATGTAAGTGGTATTTTGAAATTTTGACGGTGTGCCACTTAATCCAGGAATGGTCATACTGCGTCATACTGAGAGCTATATCTTTGTCAAGTATAGCCTTTCAAGTATTGCCATTCAGACAACTTTTTCTGTTCTGAAAACAGGAGAGGGGAGAAGGAGGAAGGGGGGGGGGGCGTCATGCAACAAACAAGAGAGAAAAATTGACCTGAAGGGAAGTTCCAGTGATGTGCACACATTTTTCAGGGAATTAACAACAAAACTATGAAATAGTAAATTGTATTTTATCGGTCCAAAAGTCATCAACTCACCCTCTCTTTTATCAGGAATATTCAACAATTATGCAAGATGTCAATAGAATGTTTCAAACGTTTATTGAAACAATATATTTTCCCAGGGCTGTTTATTTTCAGAGACTACATCATTTCCGAGTGCAACATTTCAAGATAGGTAATTCTAAATCAAGTATTTAGTTCAGTGATACCAACAACAACGACTAGCTAGGTTGATCCAGAATTAAATCTTCTCATTTTACCAACATTAAACAATGGGATTCTTTTATTCAGCTAACGAATAAATTGTTATAAAATAATTATGTGGCCCAGTGGTTGGGTGTATTTAAGTTTTCTAGACTTTTCCGTTCTTCCAGAAAAGCCATGGTGTGATGATAAAACTTTTAGAGAAAGGCTGTGCACTGAATACCTGTACTCTAGCTAAAGTTCATCTTTCAGTCCTATATGTAGCTCAGCCTGATATCGAACAAACAATAGGTCATAAATTATGCTGGAGACATTGATGGTTGCATCTCTCTCTCTTTCATTTCAGATGCTGCAATCGATAGTCACACTATACATCATAACCATCATAACCGAAAAAGAAGACCACTCCTCATGGATGGCTCCAACAGTGCGAACAGTAAGTGGCAGACTATACTTGCCTGAAGACACGACAAACTACCAGAAGACCTGAAAGACAGGAGAAAAAAACCTTCAACAGAAACGGAAGACCGCATCTGCCATTAGAACATGATGCAACCAAACACAGACCAGCAGACAGCATTGTTGCAAAGTCCAATGTTACATCGACATAAGGCACGAACAGATGAACCTGATGCAGACTTTACTGCTCATCGATGGCTCCAACAATACAAACAGTAAGTGGCAGACTATACTTGCCTGAAAACTCAACATACCACCAGAAGACCTACATGACAGGTAACAAAACCTTAAAAACATACATTTTTTCAAACCAATACATATTTTTTTCTTTTTCAGAATGTTTATTTGTTGCAGAATCCTCAGACGGAGAATAAAGAATTCCTATGACATAGTACTATCACCACCGATGCACTTTGCAAATTGCAAATTTAACTCCAAAATGAGACAATTTTGACCATATTTGAAGCAATCAACTGCGAAAATCAGGTGAATATATTTAAGTGATATTTTGAAGTTTTGACGGTGTGCCATTTTCTCCAGGAAGGGTCATACTGAGAGCTATATCTTTGTCAATTATAGCCCGTCAAGTATAGCCCTTCAGACAACTTTTTCTGCCCTGAAAACAGGGGAGGGGAAGGGGAGGGGAGGGGGGCGTCATCCAACAAACACGGGGGGAAAATTGAACTGAAGGGAAGTTCCAGTGATGTGCACATATTTTCCAGGGAAATAACAACAAAAATACGAAATAGTAAATTGTATTTGTTCAGTCCAAAAGTCCCAAATCACCCCCTCTTTTATCAGGAATATTCAACAATTATGCAAGGTTTCAATAGAATGTTTCAAACGTTTATTGAAACAATATTTTTTCCAAGGGCTGTTTATTTTAAGAGATTGCATCATTTCCGAGTGCAACTTTCCAAGATAGGTAATTCTAAATCAAGTATTTAGTTCAGCGATACTAACAACAATGGCTAGTTTGGTTTATCCAGAATTAACTCTTCTTCTTTTACCCGCATTAAATAATGGCATTCTTTTATTCTGCTAATGAATAAATTGTTATAAAATAATTATGTGGTCCAGTGGTTGGGTGTGTATAACTTTTCTAGACTTTCCCGTTCTTCCAGAAAAGCCATGGTGTGATGATAAAACTTTTAGAGAAAGGCTGTACACTTAATACCTGTACTCAAGCTAAAGTTCATCTTTCAGTCCAATATGTAGCTCATCCTGATATCGAACAGACAATAGGTCATAAATAATGCTGAAGACATTGATGATTGCATCTCTCTCTCTTTCATTTCAGACACTGCAATCGATACAAAGAAGTCACAGTATACATCATAACCATCATAACAGAAAAAGAAGACCATTCCTCATGGATGGCGCCAACAGTGCGAACAGTAAGTGGCAGACTATACTTGCCTGAAGACACAACAAACTACCAGAAGACCTGAAAGACAGGAAAAAAAACTTCAACAGAAACGAAGGACCGCATCTGCCATTTGAACATGATGCAACCAACCACAGACCAGCGGACAGCATTGTTGCGAAGTCCAATGTTACATCGACATAACGCACGAACAGATGAACCTGATGCAGACTTTATTGCTCATCGATGGCTCCAACAATACGAACAGTAAGTGGCAGACTATACTTGCCTGAAAACTCAACAAACCACCAGAAGACATACATGACAGGTAACAAAACCTTAAAAACATACATTTTTTAACCAATACATGTTTTCTTTCTTTTTCAGAATGTTTATTTGTTCCAGAATCCTCAGACGGAGAATAAAGAATTCCTATAACATAGTACTATCACCACCTATGCACTTTGGAAATTCGAAATTTAACTCCAAAATGAGACAATTTTGACCATATTTGAAGCAATCAACTGCGAAAATCAGGTGAATATATTTAAGTGATATTTTGAAATTTTGACGGTGCGCTGTTTTCTCCAGGAAGGGTCATACTGAGTCATACTGAGCGCTATATCTTTGTCAAGTATAGCCCGTCAAGTATAGCCCTTCAGACAACCTTTTTTGCCCTGACAACATGGGGGGGGGGGGGGGGAAGAGGGGAGAGGGGAGGGGGGTCGTCATGCAACAAACAAGAGAGAAAAATTGACCTGAAGGGAATTTCTAGTGATGTGCAGATATTTTTCAGGGAATTAACAACAAAAATACGAAATATTAAATTGTATTTTTTAGGTCCAAAAGTCATCAAATCACCCCCTCTTTTATCAGGAATATTCAACAATTATGCAAAATGTCAATAGAATGTTTCAAACATTTATTGAAACAATATATATTTTTATAGTGTACCAATGACCCTGACATAGCTGGTGCTAATTCTCAAAAATCTAGGGCCAAACACAAATTTTGCCCCCCAATCCCCAAAATTTGCATCTAAAACCGAAAAAACCATGTCCTAAATGGTCCTCCATACTTACTCTCGTAACTGGCGCCAATTATCGTTCTTTGTTTGGCCCTTCATCAGTTCACATCTGACTGATATTTGTGCTTGTAAATCTCAGTTTAAATGATGCCAGACACATAAATATTACAGAAATGGTGGATCTAAAGAGGAAATAGAAGGAGGAGGGGAAAAATGAGTGGCAGGAAATAATCAGGGCTGTAACTTAAAATTTTTTTACGAAATTATGTTATGTTGCCTAATTTCGAGGCATGGGCCTGTTGTTGTCATTCTTGCTATAAAGTTACACTGCTTGTTCAGTGTTTCCTCTCTCCCTTTCCTTTAAGTCCCCCATTGCTATTCTCCCATGCTTTTGGCATATTTTCTGTAATATTATTACTAAAATTTCTTGGGAGTTTTAGCTGGGTAACAGAATGAATTCTGTTGTTTTCCCCATGTTTAAGTCCTCACCCATGGGTGTTTAGGCGTAGTGTTCTGCATCTACCATCTGATGTTCTGCAGTTTCTTCCCTGGAAGTCTCTGTTTTTGCATCAGATAGTGTGTTATTGGTAACTGATTTCAGGGCCATGGTTATCAGTGCCTGGAGTCATGTTTCTGGTGTTTATACACTTCTTGTTTACATTGACAACGGCTTCTGTTGAGAGGGATTTTCTTGTCTTTGTATTAGCTTAATCATAACAAGATACATTATTATTATACGTAAGTGTTGCATTAATTTTTTTGTAATATTTTAAAAATTTTTGTCCACACTTAGGCTTTTTGGGATCAATTAGAGCTCAACGTTACTTTCAGAAACTTGGGCTTTATCGAAAAAAGTTTTTTTCAAAAATTTTTTTTGATTTCAGTTATTTTTTCTATATTAATGGATCATGTTATTATTTATCTTTGTTTTCAGGGGTTGGTGTGAGTACTAGGACTTTTTGTGTTCTTTTCACAATGAAAGGATATTGTTCAAATTGCAATAAGAGGAAATCTTCCTCTGACTTTCATAATCATTGTATTAATTGTAGTCAGTGTACTCGCACTAACTCCTGTTCAGTATGTGTCAATTGGGATGACAAACATTGGAAACGTGTGTCACGGTATGTTGTTAGCGGGGAAAAGGCCATGCCGGTCCTTTCTCCGCAGGGTCACTCTAGTTTATCAATCTCTATTTCAGAGGAACAAGAACAGGGTGATGTTTCCGTGATGTCTTCCAAAAGTGTGCCTCCGTCGTCACAGTTAAATGAAGAGCTAGTGGCAAAAGTGCTCATGGACATACGTCAATTGCCTAAGAGGTCCCTAGCAGGATCGACGGCATTGACGTCCGATAGCTCGCCCGGTTTAGCGACCATTCATCGAATGGCTCGGCAGCCGGGTTCGTCCATTGCGGTCCAGGAAGGAGATTTGGGTGATGCGAGCACTATAATAAGATAAAGTGCACACCCAGTGACGACGGATCAGAGGAGAGAACGGAGGAAGACTATTAGTCCGGTTCCTAGCTCGTCCAGGTCCATCCGGGCTGCGAGCGAGAGAGGTTCCTCTCTCGTACAACAACATCTGGGACCAGATGTTGTGGTACAAAACGTTTCGCATTCGGAGCATACGTCCGCCGCTCGGGACGCTCCGTTATATAGACAGTCCGGAGAGACTGTCGAAAAGGCTTCCTCATCCTCACGACAGCGCACACGACCGCATCTTGGCTACGTGACCGCGGATATCCAGCCAGCATCGCCGATCAGGGATTCCACGGCGACCAGGTCACGCCATCCGGTAGCCAGGGACACGAGGCCTGTAGACTCCGGACGTTCGCATAAAAGAAGTATGCAGGAGTCAACGTACACGGAGCTTCCAGCGGCAAAGCAACGTAAGACCGCTACTCCACAGGCCTCAGTGACGGACGTGCTATCCCAAATAGCACAACTTATCGCAGCATCCCAGCAAACGACAGAATCTCTGTCGGATCAGGAATTATCCGACGACGCTGGGTCAGTACGCTCCGCCGAAGCATCAGGTACGGACGACGACCGAGAACTTCATAGGGTCCGACAGGATGGCGAAAGGGATTCGGAGGATTTGGAGCTTTCCCTTTCGGAACAACATAAAGCTGCCGTAAATTTTATCCGGCATTACCTTCCAGGGGTTGTTCCGTCGGACCAGAATGCTGCGATGCCGGATAAGAGACTGATAGCGTCATTGGACACAGACTTTTTTGATCGGTTCAGGTACATCGTCTCTGAGTTACCCACACAGTCCAATAAGATCACAAGAACATTTGAATTATTGAACGACGCTATTTATAAGCTTGCTACCAAAATGGGCAAGTCTGGTTTCTTATCCACAAATGCCCTAAATCTGCCTTCCATCAATTCAAGTAATAAATTCGAAACGGCAGGACAGGGCATACCGAGAGTTCCTCTGCGTCTAGACGACGAGGCTGAAGACTTGGAATTGTCTATACCGTCGTCTATGTCAATTCCAACCACGACGTTGGAAACGACAATAATGTCTAACAGAGTTAACTTAGACGCCTTATCATACGCAGATCACCTTACTAAGGCGTTATCATTACGTCTTCAAGGGAAAGAATTCCAGGATATACAATTCTCATTAAGACTTCTTTCAAGGGCAGTAGCTTATTCCACACATAACGCCGCCCTTTCAGTGGCAAATCTGGAGTTGGTTAGACGTGACGCAGCCCTAGCTACATCCACGCGCGTGGATGATAAGGTGAAGAACTCTCTCAGAGTCGCTTCGGTCTCCGGAGAGCTTCTCTTCGACGGCAAGCTTTCAGCAATCTATGATAAGATAACTAAGAAAGCTTCGGATTCTCTGCTTTTCAAATCTGCTTCCAAAAAGCTGGATACAGCAGAAAAGACTAAGACAGGCACTTCTGGGACAAGTGCGCCCAAGAGAAGTTCCTATAGAGGTTCCAATGCGTCCACTAGGTCTTTTTCTAGAGACCGTCAAGGCAGCGACTCTCGTGGGGACGTTATTCTGGCCAAAATTACCGGTCAGACGTCCCTAGGTCGACGGGGTGAGGTGCGGGTCGCGGAGGACGTAGTTTCTCCTTCCGCAAGCCTCGCAGGTCCAGGAGGTGGTGGTTTGAACCTCTATCGTGTTCCGGTAGGCGGAAGATTATCGAGTTTTATAAACGATTGGGCGTTAATTACGGACGACCCCTGGGTTCGAGGGGTAATTTCGGAAGGACTAAGAATATCCTTCAAACGAAAGCCTCCATTAACTCGAAGTCCAAAATGGACTCAGCTTCCGTCAAATCCGCAGAAAAGAGACGCTCTTTTATCAGAAGTACAGTCTCTTCTGAAGAAGAACGCGGTAGAGGTCGTTAAAGACCAGGAATCACCGGGTTTCTACAGCCATCTGTTTCTGGTTCCGAAACCAGACGGCTCGTTCCGTCCAGTCATAGATTTGAGTTGGATAAACAAGCCGATCGTCGCTCCGATGTTCTATATGAAGATAATTCGATCAGTCAGAGCGAGTATTCGGGTGAACGACTATGCTAGAAGCATAGATCTCAAGGATGCGTACTTTCACGTCATGGTACATCCGACATTCAAAAGTATCTACGCTTCGCAGTCCTAGGAGTTGTATATCAGTTCCGAGCGATGTGCTTCGGTTTGAATCTAGCGCCTGGGCTTTCACTCGAATAATGAACTCGGTAATGATATATTTCCGAGCTCATTCATCTGCGGTAACGTCGGCCTACCTGGACGACATTCTTCAGAGGTACGGCAACGAGTTAACGCTTCAGAACGATGTGCAGAATCTGTTTCTATTACTCCGACGTCTCGGTTTTATAATAAACGAGGAGAAGTCGGATCTGGTGCCGTCCAAGTCATTCACTCATCTGGGAATGAGCTTCGAGACGCACAACAATCTCGTTCGTCTGCCGTTAACCAGAGCGAAATTAATCAGTTGTTACGTTCGCTATTGTCTTCACTCAGACAAAGTCACAGCAAGAGAGTTCATGAGACTGATAGGTCTGTGCGGAGCCGCTGCGGATCTCATTCGAGTTATGCACTCGTCCTCTCCAAATTTTCTTGACTCAGAATTGGAGTGTAAAGATTCATTCGCTCGATATAGACGTTCTCTTGTCAAATCAAGTGAAACAAGAGATTCAGACTTGGGCAAACATTCAGTGGTTGACTCAGGGAGTCCCACTGCAGTTGCCGGATCCGAGTTTTACGATTATGACGGATGCCAGTCAAACAGGTTGATGTGCAACATTGATCCCAACGGATTTGAAGTGCCAGGGTCTTTGGGATCCGCAGTTTCTAGGCAAGCACATAAACATCAAGGAAATGATGTCAATTTGGCTTGCACTACGTCATTGGATGAACATTATTCAGAAAGCACATGTCCAAATCCTGTCCGACAATACGACAGTAGTAGCGTATATTCGGAACCAGGGAGGCACTCATTCCGTTCCGTTATTCAATTTAACAGAAAGAATCCTTCTGTTTGTTCTAGAACACCAAGTTCTACTTTCGGTCCGTCATATTCCGGGTCGTCTGAATGTATTAGCAGACTCCCTTTCACGGAAGGGTCGCTTGTTGCTGTCAGAATGGACTCTCAATAAACAGGTATTCAATCTGATTTGCTACCAATGGGAGCGGCCAATGATAGACTTATTTGCGACACAACTCAACAATCAGTTGCAGACGTATGTGTCTCCATGTCCGGATCCCTGAGCATATGAAGTAGACGCTCCATCGATCTCGTTGGATGGAATGATAGGATATGCGTATCCTCCAGCGCCGTTGATTCAGCATATATTGCAAAAGATAAAACAATCTCATTGGAAAATTCCTTTGGTAGCATCTCTGTCTCCACAGAGATCCTGGATAAATGTACTCAGGTGTCTGCCGTGGGACATACCGCGGAAGCTTCCTCCACGAGAGGATCTTCTTTCGCAGGGGAAATAGCGTCAACTACATCACAACCCGCAAGGTCTCAACCTTCACGTATTTCCGTTGTGCGGTCCTTCTTGCACGTCTAGCATTTTACAGGACGAGCAGTGGACGCAATTTCTAACTATAGGAGGACCTCCTCTTCGCTAAACTATGCGGCTAAGTGGAAGGTCTTTTGTCGTTGGTGTAGGGATCATTCTGTTGATATTTTTGATCCCTCCATTCCAGACATTGCAAACTTTCTAGTATACTTGTTTGACGAGATCAAACTGCAGCCTGTTACTATTAAAGGTTATAGGTCCATGTTATCTGATACCTATGCACATCAGTTTACAAATTGGATCTAATGTCTCTTTATCTAAATTAGTTAGAAACTTCTCGATAAATAGACCTAGAACCCTTAGATTAATTCCTAAATGGAATTTAGCTTGGGTTCTTCTTAAGCTAAAAGAAAAGCCATTTGAGCCTCTTGAGACAGTAGATTTCAAATTCTTGTCTTATAAGACAGCATTTCTCTTAGCTTTCTCTTCTGCTAGAAGAGTCAGTGAGCTTCATGCACTATCTGTGGACGATTCTCACCATCGTAGTGTCAGGAACACTATTACCTTTACTACTAATGTTGGATTTTTGGCTAAGAATCAGGCTCCTAATAAATATCCGGAACCTATTGTTATTAAGGCCCTTCCGTCTTCAGACGGGCATAGGCCTTTACTCTGTCCGGATAGAGCTTTACGTATTTATAAACGAAGATCTCAGTTTATCAGAAAGGGACGAAAACGTTTCTTTCTGTCTCTGATGCCTAATAGAAAGGACATTACGGTCCATTCTATTGCTAAATGGATTCAATTAACTATCCGTACTGCTTATGATAATCTATCTTCAACTCAGCAGTCTCTGCTTAAGATTTCGGCTCATGAAGTAAGAACTCTTTCTACATCTTGGGATTACGCAAATAGTGTTGCTATTACAGATTTAATGTAGGCTGCATATTGGTGTCAGCCATCCACATTCACGAATTTTTATCTCAGAAATATTGAGTCCATTTCTGGAGACCTGCATTGTTTAGGTCCGTTATCTGTTGCTCAAAATGTCATCCACTAAACAGTTGCAACTATAGTTATGCAGGTTTCTGTTCCGGCAGTGACTCGCTCGTGCTGTCCTCTTCGCTCTGGGCTATTTGACCCAGGGCAAGGTGAAGGGGGGGGGGGGGAGGATGTTCCCTTAGGTCACCTGCTTTATAGTGAAAAGCAAGGGGATACCTCCTCCGGAGTCAGTAATTCTGAGTCGTTACCGGGATGGTTTTAAAGTGTAAAGTTAATGTTTAAATTCATTCATGTCATATTTTTAAAGTGTAGCTCGGTGTGAAGCATTTGTATATGTCACGTGTCAAACGGGCGTTAATATACAATCCTCGGACACTTTTAAACAGTATAAAGAGTCTCAATTCTCTGGACTGACTTTATTTATTGGCTTACTTTAAAAATAATTAGTATAAAGGGTTAAACTGGATGTTAATAGAGAACATGAATGTTATTATGCTCAATTATGGAGGGTGTTGTGTCTTTCTAATTTATCATAAATAAGAAAGATACATGTAAAGCCTAATACTCCTTTTATCCTCGAGGGGATGACTCTATTATATATAGTTGAGCTTATTGGATTTTCCTCTATGTCCTAGGCCCTCCAGCCTTTTTACTATTCAGCTATGTCTGGGTCATTGGTACAGTATAAAAATGTTAAAAAAATTATAGTAATTTATATATTTTTTATACTTACCAATGACCCAGACGGGGATGGTCCTCCCATGAGTTGGGAACTCATACCTCCCCGCTGAGTACATAGCGCTGACCAGGCACTGCTTGTAGGAATGATAATTGGCGCCAATTTCGAGACCTCCTTGACACTGTGCATGCGCAGTGGAGGAAAAGTATGGAGGACCATTTAGGACATGATTTTTTCAGTTTTAGATGCAAATTTTGGAGATTGGGGGGCAAAAATGTGTGTTTGGCCCTAGATTTTTGAGAATTAGCACCAGCTATGTCTGGGTCATTGGTAAGTATAAAAAATATATAAATTACTATAAATTTTTTAACTTTCCCAGGGCTGTTTATTTTAAGAGATTGCATCATTTCCGAGTGCAACATTTCAAGATGGGTAATTCTAAATCAAGTATTTAATTCAGCGATACCAACAACAATGACTAGTTAGGTTTATCCAGAATTAACTCTTCTCATTTTACCCGCATTAAATAATGGCATTCTTTTATTCAGCTAATGAATAAATTGTTATAAAATAATTATGTGGTCGAGTGGTTGGGTGTATATAACTTTTCTAGCCTTTTCCATTCTTCCAGAAAAGCCATGGTGTGATGATAAAACCTTTAGAGAAGGCTGTGCACTTAATACCTGTACTTTAGCTAAAGTTCATCTATATGTAGCGCAGCCTGATATCGCACAAACAATAGGTCATAAATTATGCTGAAGACATTGATGATTGCATCTCTCTCTCTTTCATTTCAGATGCTGCAATCGATACAAAGACACAATATACATCATAACCATCTTCACATAAAAAGAAGACCACTCCTCCTGGACCGCTCCAACAATGCGAACAGTAAGTGGCAGACTATACTTGCCTGAAGACACAAGAAACTACCAGAAGACCTGAAAGACAGGCGAAAAAAAACTTCAACAGAAACGGAAGACCACATCTGCCATTAGAACATGATGCAACCAACCACAGACCAGCAGACAGCATTGTTGCGAAGTCCAATGTTACATCGACATAACGCATGAACAGATAGATGAACCTGTTGCAGACTTTACTGCTCATCGCTGGCTCCAACAATACGAACAGTAAGTGGCAGACTATACTTGCCTGAAAACTCAACAAACCAACAGAAGATCTACATGACATGTAACAAAACCTTTAAAACATACATTTTTTTAACCAATACATGTTTTTTTATCTTTTTCAGAATGTTTATTTGTTGCAGAATCCTCAGACGGAGAATAAATAATTCCCATGGCAAAGTACTATCACCACCGATGCACTTTGGAAATTGGAAATTTAACTCCAAAATGAGACAATTTTGACCATATTTGAAGCTATCAACTGCGAAAATCAGGTGAATATATTTAAGTGATATTTTGAAATTTTGACGGTGTACCGTTTTCTCCCTGGAAGGGTCATACTGAGTCATACTGAGAGCTATATCTTTGCCAAGTATAGCCCGTCAAGTAAAGCCCTTCAGGAAATTTTTTTCTGCCCTGAAAACAGAGGAGGAAGGGTGTGTGTGTGGGGGGGGGGGGGGGGCGTCATGCAACAAACAAGAGAGAAAAATTGACCTGAAGGGAGGTTCCCCTGATGTGCACATATTTTTCTGGGAATTAACAAAAATACGAAAAAGTAAATGTATTTTTTAGGTCCAAAAGTCATCAAATCACCCCCTCTTTTATCAGGAATATTCATCAATTACAATATTTTTTTTTATTCACAATATACATGTACATATAGTGTAGTTACAAATATAAATGTATTTAGATGTTTTCCAAAAAAAAAAAGAAAAGAATATTGTGTAACTAGAACAGTGACAAGTTGTAAAAAAACATGCATATTGTAAGGAGACGGCATAGCCCAATGGCTGCCTTCCTGCCATCTCCTAATTGGAAGTGCGAGGATGAGGCAGTACAGGTGGTAAATAAGTTTCAATTTCTTTTCAAAAGATGCAATACATAACAAAGACCGATATTCTTTATTAAATGTTTGGGGGAGATTCAGACAAGGAAAGCATTACAGATCTGGTCACGCCATAAAGGAGGTCTACACCGTGTTCTTATCTTACTATGTTTATCTGAGCTGCTGCTGTTAGTAATGGCCTAGTCACGCAAGAGATCACCGACTCTAGTGTTACAATCGGGACACTGTGGATTGAAACATGTCGGGGGTGTATTATAAGTTCCCAAGGCGTGTAACATTATGGAGCGTTTGAATATAGAGCGACTCGGTTCAGATTGAATGTCATTGCTTAGGTCATTCCATAGTTTAGGGAATGAGTGTTTTGGTAAATTTGCAGAGAAGCATGTTCGAGGTGTATTTCTCTTTAATTGTCCACTATGTCTGGTTAGCATTCCGGTTGGGTGATTATAGATTTGGAGGAAATTTTCAAAACTTTTTGGCAAGTTTCCAGAGTGCCAATCACGAATGAACAGTAAAGTGTGTAGCCTGTAAAGATCATCAAACTTGAGAATTTCATCTTTAAGGAATAAGGGGTTCGTGTGGGAATTGTAGTTTTTTATATTTATTACACGCAGAGCTCTCTTTTGTAATGTAAAGAGCTTTTTTGTGGCTGTTGCATGACCCCAGACTTGAATTGCATACAGCAAGTGACTCTGAACCAAAGTGAAGTAGAGTGTTTTAAGGACTTGATGAGGGAGAATTCTTTTTGCCCTATTTATTGTGTATATCGCTCTGGAAATCTTCGATGCTATATATGAAACATGGCTGTCGAATTTGAGATTTTCATCAAAACATACTCCTAAGAATTTTATTGTCTTCGTGTCCGATCTGTTTGATATCTGGGTTAATTCTGAGTTATTAAGGAGAAGGCGACGCTGGGTTTGGACATACTTTGTATGAGGTGGGTGAATGATTATGTACTTGGTTTTTTGGGCATTTAGGGATAATTTATTTGCCTTGCACCATTCACTTACTTTTGAGATTTCGACATTTAGAGTGTTAAATAACGTGTCAATGTTTCCATCGGATTTGTACATAGTCGTGTCGTCTGCAAATGACAGAACGTTCGAGGAGGTTGAATTTCTAATATCATTAATATAGATCAAAAAAAGTATGGGCCCTAAAACCGATCCCTGAGGCACTCCACAAGTAAGTACTTCACTATCTGAAGATGAATCTTTATATTGAACAAACTGCCTACGATCACGAAGATAACTTCGAAACCAGTCATTAGTTATACCTCTAATACCATATGCTTCGAGTTTTTTCAAAAGAATACTGTGGTTAATGGTATCAAAGGCCTTTGAGAAATCTAGAAAAAGTGCGATAGTGTTATGATTTGGAGATAGGTCATTACTGTCGGCTACTTCGTGTAGGAAATGCAACATTGGGTGGAAGGTTGAGTGTTTGGGTCTGAAGCCATATTGGTGTTCATATAAGATTTCGAATGTGGATAGATAAGAATAAAGTCGTCTATACATTATTTTTTCTAATATTTTAGAAAACGCTGGCAATATACTTATTGGTCTATAGTTATTTAACGAACACGGGTCTCCAGATTTAAAGATAGGTATAACTTTTGCCATTTTCATTTTATTAGGGAAGAGGCCTCGCGTGAATGATAAGTTGAAGACGTGGGTCAAGGGTTCCGCGATTTCATTAGTAGTTTCTTTTAGTATTTTTGTAGAAATGCTGTAGCAGTCCGTGCTTTGTTTTCCTTTTAGATTATTTGTAATGGCGATAATTTCTTCTTTAGTGGTCGGTGTGATAAAGAAGTTATCGCTTGAGTTGTGTCGAATATAAGTGTTGAATTCTATGTTAGTGCAAGATGTCAATAGAATGTTTCGAACGTTTATTAAAACAATATATATTTTTATACTGTACCAATGACCCAGACTTAGCTAGTGCTAACTCTTAAATTCTAGGGCCAAACACAAATTTTACCCCCAATCCCCACAATTTGCATCTAAAACCGAAAATTACATGTCCTATATGGTCCTCCATACCTTTCCTCCACTGCGCAGGCGCAGTGTCAAGGAGGTCTCGAAATTGGCGCCAAAAGTCATTCTTTGTTTGGCCCTTCATCAGTTCACATCTGACTGATATTTGTGCTTGTAAATCTCAAGTTAAATGATGCCAGACACATAAATATGAGAGAAATGGTGGATCTAAAGAGGAAATAGAAGGATGAGAGGAAAATTCTGTGGCAGGAAATAATCAGGGCTGTAACTTAAATTTTTTTACGAAATTATGTCATGTTCCCTAATTTCGAAAATTATGTTATGTTCCCTAATTTCGAGGCATGAGCCTGTTGTTACCATTCTTGCTATGAAAGTTCCACTGCTTGATCAGTGTTGCCTCTCACCCTTTCCTTTATTCCACCCCCCTCCCCCCCCCCCCCCCCCCCCCCCCGCTATTCTATTGCTTTTGGCTTATTTTCTGTAATAATTATTACTAAAATTTCTTGGGAGTTTTGGCTTCGTAACAGAATGAATTTCTGTTCTTTTCCCCATGTTGACGTCCTCACCCTTAGGAGTTTAGGCGTTGTGATCTGCATCTACCATCTGATGTTCTGCAGTTTCTTCTATGGAAATCTCGGTTTTGCATCAGATAGTGTTTAAATTGGTAACTGATTTCGGGCCATGTTTATCAGTGCCTGGAGTCATGTTTTCGGTTTTGTACAACTTCTTGTTTACATTGGCAACGGTTACTGCTGATAGTGATTTCTTGTCTTTACATTAGTTTAGACATAGCAAGATACATTAATGTTGTATGTAAGTGTTGCATTAATTTTTTGAAATGTTTTAAAAATTTTGTCCACACTTAGGCTATTTTGGGATCCATTTGGGCTCGGTGTTCCCATTGGGAACTTGGGCTCTTCTGGAAAATTTTTTCAAAAAAATTTGGTTTTTGAAAATTATTTTCTTTCAAAGATTATAATTGATTATGTTATATTATATATCTTTATTTCAAGGGATAGTGCGACTAATATGACTGTTTTTTTATTGATAAAAAAAATATTTTTTATTTATAATGCGAGGATATCTTCCTCTAATTCTCAGGTTCAGTGTATTCGCACTAATTACTGCTCTGTGTGTGTTGATTGAAATGACAACGTTGGAGACGTGTGTCACGATATTGTGTTTGCGGGGAGGGGTCCATTACGGTCCTCTCTCCGTAGGGTCACTCTATATTATCATTTTATTTTTCAGAATTCAGAGTGATGTTTTCGTGATGTCTTCAACAAGCGTGTCTCCGTCGTTGCAGTGTTAGGGCTAGCGGCTAAGTACTCAGGGTAATACGACAATTGCCGAAGAGGTCCCTAGTAGGACCGAAGGCATTGATCGTCCGCTAGTCCGCCCGGTGTAGCGACCATTCATCGAATGGCTCGGCAGCCGGGTTTGTCTGTTACGGTTCTGGGAAGCAGTGTGGGTAATACGAGCACTATAAACTTGGAACGTGCACACCCAGCAACGACGGATCCGAGGATAGTACGGAGGAAGCCTGCCAATCTAGTGCTAGCTCGTCCAGGTCTATCCAGACCGCGAGAGAGAGAGGCCTCCTCTCTCTTACGACTACATTTGAGCCGCAGTGTTGTTGTATGTTTGTTTGTTAGTCGGAACATACGTCCAATCCTCCTGTTCGGGACGTTCCGTCACATACACAGTCCGAACTGGCAGTGTTATGGGCTTCCTCGTCCTAATGTCAACACACACCACTGCACCTTGGCTTGTGACCACAGAGTTTCAGGGGACGTTCGCATATTATATAAATGCAGGAATGAACGTTCCTGGAGCTCCTGCTTTGCCGATCAGGGAATATTGTCGACCAGGTTACTTCATCTGTTAGCCAAGGATATGAGGTCTTTCCTGATGGGACGTTCGCATATTATATAAATGCAGGAATGAACGTCCCTGGAGCAGACAGTGGATATTATGTAAGTCACGGCTCCACAGGCCTCATTCAGGAATAAGAATGCGATGATTTTCTGTGATGTCTTCAAAAGTGTGCTTCCGTCGTCACAGTCAAATGAAGAGCTAGCGGATAAGTGCTCATGATATTACGTCAATTGCCTAAGAGGTCCCTAGTATGATCGACGGCATTGGCGTCCGCTAGCTCGCCCGGTATAGCGACCATTCATCGAATGGCTCGGCAGTCGGGTTCGTCCGTTGCGGTTCAGGAAGGAGATTTGGGTGATGCGAGCACTATAATAAGATAAAGTGCACACCCAGTGACAACGGATCAGAGGAGAGAACGGAGGAAGCCTATTAGTCCGGTTCCTATCTCGTCCAGGTCCATCCGGGCTGCGAACGAGAGAGGTCCCTCTCTCGTACAACAACATCTGGGACCAGGTGTTGTGGTACAAAACGTTTCGCATTTGGAGCATACGTTATATAGACAGTCCGGAGAGACTGTCGATATGGCTTCCTCATCCTCACGGCAGCGCACACGACCGCACCTTGGCTACGTGACCACGGATATCCAGTCAGCTTCGCCGAACAGGGATTCCACGGCGACCAGGTCACGCCATCCGGTAGCCAGGGACACGAGGCCTGTAGACGGACGTTCGCATAAAAGAAGTATGCAGGAGTCAACGTACACGGAGCTTCCAGCGGCAAAGCAACGTAAGACCGCTACTCCACAGGCCTCGGTGACGGACGTACTATCCCAAATAGCACAACTTATCGCAGCATCCCAGCAGACGACAAAATCTCTGTCGGATCAAGAATTATCCGACGACGCTGGGTCGGTACGCTCCGCTGAAGCGTCAGGTACGGACGACCGAGAACTTCATAGGGTCCGACAGGATGGCGAAAGGGATTCAAAGGATTTGGAGCATTCCCTTTCGGAACAACATAAAGCTGCCGTAGATTTTATCCGGCATTATCTTCCAGAGGTTGTTCCGTCGGACCAGAATGCTGCGATGCTGGATAAGAGACTGATCGAGTCATTCGACACAAAATTTTTTGATCGGTTCAGGGACATCGTCCCTGAGTTTCCCACACAGTCCAATAATGTCACAAGAACATTTGAATTATTGAATGACGCTATATATAAGCTTGCTACCAAACCTAGCAAGGCTGGTTTCTTGTCCGCAAACGCTCTAAATCTGTCTTAAATCAATTCAAGGAATAAATTCGAAACGGCAGGACAGGACATACCGAGAGTTCCTCTGCGTCTAGACGACTAGGCTGAAGACTTAGAATTGTCTATACCGTCGCCTATGTCAATTCCAACCGGGACGTTGGAAACGACAATAATGTCTAACAGAGTTAACTTAGACGCTTTATCATATGCAAATCACCTTACTAAGACGTTATCATTACGTCTTCAAGTGAAAGAATTCCAGGATATACAATCCTCATTAAGAGTTCTTTCAAGGGCAATAGCTTATTCCATGTATAACTCCGCCCTTTCAGTGGCAAACCTGGAGTTGCTTAGACGTGACGCAGCCCTAGCTACATCCACGCGCGTGGATGGTAAGGTGAAAAACTCTCTCAGAGTCGCTTCGGTCTCTGGAGAGCTTCTCTTCGACCGCAAGCTTTCAGCAATCTATGATAAGATAACTAAATAAGCTTCGGATTCTCTGCTATTCAAATCCGCTTCCAAAAAGTCGGATACAGCAGAAAAGAGTAAGACAGGCACTTCTGGGACATGTACGCCCAAGAGAAGTTCCTGTAGAGGTTCCTATGCGTCCTCTAGATCTTATTCTAGAGACCGTCAAGACAGCGACTCACGTGGGGGATGTTATTCTGGCCGAGATAACCGGTCAGACGTCCCTAGGTCGACGTGGCAAGGTGCGGATCGTAGAGGGCGTAGTTTCTCCTTCCGCAAGCCTCGCAGGTCCAGGAGGTGATGGCTTGAACATCTATCGTGTTCTGGTAGGCGGAATATTATTGAGTTTTATAAACATTGGGCGTCAATTACGGACGACCCCTGGGTTCGAGGGGTAATTTCGGAAGGACTATGAATATCCTTCAAACGAAAGCCTCCATTAACTCGAAGTCCAAAATGGACTCAGCTTCCGTAAAATCCGCAGAAAAGAGACGCTCTTTTATCTGAAGTAAGTCTCTTCTGAAGAAGAACGCGATAGAGGTCGCAGAAGACCAGGAATCACCGGGTTTCTTCAGCCATCTGTTTCTGGTTCCGAAACCAGACGGCTCGTTCCGTCCAGTCATAGATTTGAGCTGGATAAACAAGCTGATCGTCGCTCCGAAGTTCTATATGGAAACAATTCGATCAGTCAGAGCGAGTATTCGGGTGAACGACTATGCTACAAACATAGATCTCAAGGATGCGTACTTTCACATCATGGTACATCCGACATTCAGAAAGTATCTACGCTTCGCAGTCCTAGGAGTTGTATATCAGTTCAGAGCGATGTGCGGCGGTTTGAACCTAGCGCCCTGGGCTTTCACTCGAAAAATGAACTCGGTAATGTTATATTTCCGAGCTCATTCGTCTGCGGTAACGTCGGCCGACCTGGACGACATTCTTCAGAGATACGGCAACGAGTTAACGCTTCAGATCGATGTGCAGAATCTGCTTCTATTGCTCCGACGTCTCTGTTTTATAATAAACGAGGAGAAGTCGGTTCTGGTGCCGTCCAAGTCATTCACTCATCTGGGAATGAGCGTCGAGACGCACAACAATCTCGTTCGTCTGCCGTTAACCATAGCGAATTTAATCAGTTGTTACGCTCGCTATTGTCTTCACTCAGACAAAGTTACAGCGAGAGAATTCATCAGACTGATAGGGTTGTGTGGAGCTGCCGCGGATTTTATTCCAATGGGGCGGCTACGCACTTGTCCTCTCCAAATCTTTTTGACTCAAAAAGAACAGAGTTGGAGGGTGAAGATTCTTTCTCCCATTACGTACATCCTCTTGTAAGTCAAGTGAAAAAGATTCAGACTTGGGCAGATATTCAGTGGTCTATTCAGGGAAATAACTTCCACTGCAATTTCCGGTTCCGAGTTTTACAGTTTTGACGGATGCCAGTTAAATAGGTTGGGACCCAACATTGAGCCTAACGGTTTTTAAGTGCCAGCGTCCTTGGGATCCGTAGTTCCTAATCAAGCACATAAACATCAGGAATTGATGTTATTTTGGCTTGCGTTACGTCATTGCATGAATGTTATCCAGATTGCCCACAGGCAATTCTGTCCGACAATTCGACGGTATAAGCGTATTTTCGGAACTAGGGAGGTACTCATTCCATTCTGTTATTCACTGTAACGGAATGAATCCCTCTGTTGGTACTAGAACATCGAGTTCTCCTATCGGTCTGTCGTATTCCGGGTCGCCTGAACGCATTAGCGGACTCCCTTTCACGAAAGAGCCGCTTGTTGCAGTGAAATGGACTTTTAACAACGAGTATTTATATCAGATTTGCTACCTATGAGAGCGGCCAATGATGGACTTATTTGTGACGCATCTCAACAATCAGTTGCAAGTGCATGTGTCAACATGTTCGGATCCTCGAGCGTTTGCAGTTGACGCTCTATCCATCTCATGAGACGGGATAATAGGATATGGGTATCATCCAGCGCCGTTGATTCAGCAGATATTGCTTAAGTTAAACAATCTCAATGCAATTCCGTTGGTAGCACCTCTGTCTCCACAAAGACCGTGCATTAATCTATTTAGGTGTCTGTTGTGGCTTATGCTGTGGAAGCTTCCTCCACATTTCGGTCCATTCTATAGCTAGATGGATTCTATTAGCTTTCAGTACTGCTTATGATAATGTCTTCAACACAGCAGTCTGCGATTAAGATTTTAGCTCTTGAAGTAAGAGTTCTTTCTACTTCAGAGGCTTATGCTAATAGCGTTGCTATTACAGTTCTAATGACGGCTGCATATTGGTTTTAGCCTTTCACTTGCACGAGTTTATACCTCAGAAATATTGAGTCCATTTCTAGAGACCAGCATTGTTTAGTTTCGTTATCTGTTGCTCAGAATGTCGTCCACTAAACAGTTGCAACTATAGTTTGTAGGCTTTTGGTTCCGGCAGTGACTCTGTGCTGCCGCCCTCTTCGCTCTGGGGTATTTGACCCAGGGCAAGGGGAAGGGGGGGGGGGGCGGGTGTTCCCTTAGGTCACCTGCTTTATAGTGAAAAGAAAGGGAATACCTCCCCTAGAGTCAGTAATTTTAGTCGGTACCCGGGATGATTTTTAAAGTGTAAAGATTATTTTTTACTCATCCATGTAATATTTTTAAGTGTACCTTGGTGTGTAGTATTTGTATATGTCACAAATCATGCAGACGTTAATATACTATTATCGGTCACTTTTAATGAATTTTGAGAGTGTCATTTATCTGGACTACTTTATTTATCGGCTTTCCTTTAAAAATAATTACCATAATGGATTATACTGGAGGTTAATAGACATCAGTGATGTTATTATGCTCAAGTACAGAATGGTGTTGTGTCTTTCTCGTTTTGATGCAGAATAGAAAGATACATGTAAAGCCTATTTCTCCTTTCTCCCTGAGGGGATAATTCTGTATATATATAGTTGAGTTATTGGATTGCTTTATGTCCTAGGCCATCCAACTTTTTTACTATTCAGCTAAGTCTGGGTCATTGGTACAGTATAAAAATGTTAAAAAAAATTATAGTAATTTATATATTTTTTATACTTACCAATGACCCAGACGGGGATGGCCCTCCCATGAGTTGGGAACTCATACCTCCCCGCAGAAAAGCCATGGTGTGATGATTATACTTTTAGAGAAGGCTGTGCACTTAATACCTCTATCCTAGCTAAAGTTCATCTTTCAGTCCTATATGTAGCTCAGCCTAATATCGAACAAGCAATAGGTCATAAATTATGCTGAAGACATTGATGATGGCATCTCTTTCTCTTTCATTTCAGATGCTGCAGTCGATACAAAGAAGTCACAATATACATCATAACCATCTTAACAGAAAAAGAAGACCACCCCTCATGGACGGCTCCAACATTGCGAACAGTAAGTGGCAGACTATACTTGCCTGAAGACACAACAAACTACCAGAAGACCTGAAAGAGAGGGGAAAAAAACTTCAACAGAAACGGAAGACCACATCTGCCATTAGAACATGATGCAACCAACCACAGACCAGCAGACAGCATTGCTGTGAAGTCCAATGTTACATCGACATAACGCATGAACAGAGGAATCTGATGCAGACTTTACTGCACATCGATGGCTCCAACAATACGAACAGTAAGTGGCAGAATATAGTTGCCTGAAAACTCAACAAACCTCCAGAAGACCTACATGACAGGTAACAAAACCTTAAAAACATACATTTTTTTTAACCAATACATGTTATTCTTTCTTTTTCAGAATGTTTATTTGTTGCAGAATCCTTAGACGGAGAATAAAGAATTCCTATAACATAGTACTATCACCTCTGATGCACTTTGGAAATTGGAAATTTAACTACGAAATGAGACAATTTTGACCATATTTGAAGCAATTGCTGCAAAAATCAGGTGAATATATTTAAGTGATATTTTGAAATTTTGACAGTGTGCTGTTTAATCCAGGAAGGGCCATACTGCATCATACTGAGAGCTATATCTTTGTCAAGTATAGCCCTTCAGACAACTTTTTCTGCCCTGAGAACAGGGGAGGAGAGAAGGAGGAAGGGGGGGGGGGCGTCATGCCACAAACAAGAGAGAAAAACTGACCTGAAGGGAAGGTCCAGTGATGTGTACATATTTTTCAGGGAATTAACAACATAATACGAAATATTAAATTGTATTTTTTAGGTCCAAAAGTCATCAAATCAACCCCTCTTTTATCAGGAATATTCAACAATAATGCAAGATGTCAATAGAATATGTCAAACGTTTATTGACACAATATATTTTCACAAGGCTGTTTATTTTAAGAGACTGCAACATTTCCGAGTGCAACATTTTACATTTCAAGATAGGTAATTCTAAATCAAGTGTTTAGTTCAGCGATACCAACAACAACGACTAGGTAGGTTGATCCAGAATTAACTTTTCTCATTTTACCGGCATTAAACAATGGCTTTGTTTTATTCAGCTAATGAGTAAATTTTTATAAAATAATTATGTTGCCCAGTGGTTGGTAGTATTTAGGTTTTCTAGACTTTTCCGTTCTTCCAGAAAAGCCATGGTGTGATGATAAAACTTTTAGAGAAAGGCTGTGCACTTAATACTTGAATTCTAGCTAAAGTTCATCTTTCAGTCCTATATGTAGCTCAGCCTGATATCGAACAAACAATAGGTCATAAATTATGCTGAAGATGATTGCATCTCTATCTCTTTCATTTCAGATGCTGTAATCGATACAAGGAAGTCACAATATCCACCATAACCATCATAACAGAAAAAGAAGACCACTCCTCATGGATGGCCCAACAATGCGAACAGTGAGTGGCAGACTTTCCTTGCCTGAAAACTCAACAAACAACCAGAAGACCTACATGACAGGTAACAAAACCTTAAAAACATACATTTTTTTAACCAATACATGTTTTTTTTCTTTTTCAGAATGTTTATTTGCTGCTGAATCATGAGACGGAAAATAAAAAATTCCTTTAACATAGTGCTATCTCCAACGCTGCACTTTGGAGATTGGAAATTTAACTCCCAAAGGAGACAATTTTGACCATATTTGAAGCAATCAACTGCAAAAATCAGGTGAATATATGTAAGTGGTATTTTGAAATTTTGACGGTGTGCCACTTAATCCAGGAATGGTCATACTGCGTCATACTGAGAGCTATATCTTTGTCAAGTATAGCCTTTCAAGTATTGCCATTCAGACAACTTTTTCTGTTCTGAAAACAGGAGAGGGGAGAAGGAGGAAGGGGGGGGGGGGCGTCATGCAACAAACAAGAGAGAAAAATTGACCTGAAGGGAAGTTCCAGTGATGTGCACATATTTTTCAGGGAATTAAAAACAAAAATACGAAATAGTAAATTGTATTTTTTAGGTCCAAAAGTCATCAAATCATCCCCACTTTTATCAGGAATATTCAACAATTATGCAAGATGTCACTGGTATGTTTCAATCGTTTATTGAAACAATATATTTTCCCAGGGCCGTTTATTTTAAGAGATTGCAACATTTCAAGATAGGTAATTCTAAATCAAGTATTTAGTTCAGCGATACCAACAACGACTAGCTAAGTTGATCCAGAATTAACTCTTCTCATTTTACCAGCATTAAATAATGGCATTCTTTTATTGAGCTTATGAATAAATTGCTATAAAATAATGATCTGACCCGGTGGTTGGGTGTATTTAACTTTTCTAGCCTTTTCCGTTCTTCCGGAAAAGCCATGGTTTGATGATAAAACTTTTAGAGAAAGGCTGTGCACTTAATACCTGTACTCTAGCTAAAGCTCATCTTTCAGTCCTATATGTAGCTCTGCCTGATAACGAACAAACAATAGGGCATAAATTATGCTGAAGACACTGATGATTGCATCTCTCTCTTTCATTTCAGACGCTGCAATCGCTACAAAGAAGTCACAATATACATCATAACCATCATAACAGAAAAAGAAGACCACTCCTCATGGATGGCTCCAACAATGCGAACAGTAAGTGGCATACTATACTTGCCTGAAAACTAAACAAACCACCAGAAGACCTACATGACAGGTAACAAAACCTTAAAAACATGCATTTTTTTAACCAATACATGTTTTTTTTCTTTTTCAGAATGTTTATTTGCTGCAGAATCCTCAGACGGAGAATAAAGAATTTCTATAACATAGTACTATCACCAATCATGCACTTTGGAAATTGGAAATTTAACTCCAAAATGAGACAATTTTGACCATATTTGAAGCAATCAACTGTGAAAATCAGGTGAATATATTTAAGTGATATTTTGAAATTTTGACGGTGTGCGTTTAATCCAGGAAGGGTCATACTGCGTCACACTGAGAGCTATATCTTTGTCAAGTATAGCCCGTCAAGTATTGCCCTTCAGACAACTTTTTCTTCCCTGAAAACAGGGGAGGGGAAGGGTGGGGGGTGCATTATGCAACAAACAAGACAGAAAACCTGACAGGAGGGGAAGTTCCAGTGATGTGCACATATTTTTCAGGAAATTAACAACAAAAATACGAAATGGTAAATTGTATTTTTTTTTATCCAAAAGTCATCATCTCACCCCCTCTTTTATCAGGAATATTCAACAATTATGCAAGATGTCAATAGAAAGTTTCAAACGTTTATTGAAACAATATATTTTCCCAGTGCTGTTTATTTGAAGAGATTGCATCATTTCCGAGTGAAACATTTCAAGATAGGTAATTCTAAATCAAGTATTTAGTTCAGCGATACCAACAACAACGACTAGCGCGTTTGATCCAGAATTAACTCTTCTCATTTTACCAGCATTAAACAATGGCATTCTTTTATTCAGCTAATGAATAAATTGTTATAAAATAATTATGTTGCCCAGTGGTTGGGTGTATTTAGGTTTTCTAGCCTTTTCCGTTCTTCCAGAAAAAACATAGTGTGATGATAAAAATTTTAGAGAAAGGCTGTGAACTTAATACCTGTACTCTAGCTAAAGCTCATCTTTCAGTCCTACATGTAGCTCATCCTGATATCGAACAAACAATAGGTCATAAATTATACTGAAGACATTGATGATTGCATGCCTATCTCTTTCATTTCAGATGCTGCAATCGATACAAATAAGTCACAATATACATCATAACCATCATAACAGAAAAGGAGACCATCCTCATGGATGGCTCCAACAATGCAAACAGTAAGTGGCATATTATACTTGCCTGAAAACTCAACAAACCACCAGAAGACCTACATGACAGGTAACACAACTTTAAAAAACATACATTTTTTTAACTAATACACGTTTTTTTTCTTTTTCAGAATGTTTATTTTTTGCAGAATCCTCAGACGGAGAATAAAGAATTCCGATAACATAACCCTATCACCACCGACGCACTTTGGAAATTGGACATTTAACTCCAAAATGAGACAATTTCGACCATATTTGAAGCAATCAACTGCAAAAATCAGGTGAATATATTTAAGTGATATTTTAAAATTTTGACGTTGTGCCGTTTAATCCAGGAAGGCTCATACTGCGTCATGCTGAGAGCTATATCTTTGTCAAGTATAGCCCATCGAGTATAGCCCTTCAGACAACTTTGTTTGCCCTGAAAACAGGGGAGGGGGAACGGGGAAGGGGTTGGGCGTCATCCAACAGAGAAGAGAGAAAAATTGACCTGAAGGGAAGTTCCAGTGATGTGCACATACTTTTTCAGGGAATTAACAACACAAATACGAAATAGCAAATTTTATTTTTTATGTCCAAAAGTCATCAAATCACCCCCTCTTTTATCTGGAATATTCAACAATTATGCAAGATGTCAACAGAATGTTTCAAACGTTTATTGAAACAATATATTTTCCCAGTGCTGTTTATTTTAAGAGATTGCATCATTTCCGAGTGCAAGATTTCAAGATAGGTAATTCTAAATCAAGTATTTAGTTCAGCGATACCAACAACAACGACTAGCTAAGTTGATCCAGAATTAACTGTTCTCATTTTACCAGCATTAAATAATGGCATTCTTCTATTGAGCTAATGAATAAATTGTTATAAAATAATTATGTGACCCGGTGGTTGGGTGTATTTAACTTTTCTAGCCTTTTCCGTTCTTCCAGAAAAGACATGGTGTGATGATAAAACTTTTAGAGAAAGGCTGTGCACTTAATACCTGTACTCTAGCTAAAGTTCATCTTTCAGTCCTATATGTAGCTCAGCATGATATCGAACAAACAATAGGTCATAAATTATACTGAAGACAATGATGATTGCACCTCTATGTCTTTCATTTCAGATGCTGTAATCGATACAAAGAAGTCACAATATCCATGATAACCATCATAACAGAAACACAAGACCACTCCTCATGGATGACTCCAACAAAGTGAACAGTAAGTGGCATACTGTACTTGCCTGAAAACTCAACAAACCACCAGAAGATCTACATGACAGGTAACAAAACCTTAAAAACATACATTTTTTTTAAACGAATACAGTTTTTTTTCTTTTTCAAAATGTTTATTTGCTGCAGAATCCTCAGACGGAGAATAAAGAATACCTATAACATAATACTATCACCACCGATGCTCTTCGGAAGTTGGGAATTTTACTCCAAAATGAGAAATTTTGACCATATTTGAAGCAATCAACTGCAAAAATCCGCTTAATATATTTAAGTGATATTTTGAAATATTGACGGTGTGCCGCTTAATCCAGGAAGGGTCAAACTGCCTCCTACTGAGAGCTATATCTTTGTCAAGTATAGCCCTTCAAGTATTGCCCTTCACACAACTTGTTCTTCCCTGAAAACAGGGGAGGGGGAGGGGAAGGAGGAGGGGGAGGGGGCGTTATGCAACAAACAAGATAGAAAAACTGACCTCAGGGGAAGTTCCTGTGATGTGCACATATTTTTCAGGGAATTAACAACAAAAATACGAAATAGCAAATTGTATTTGTTAGGTCCAAAAGTCATCAAATCATCCCCTCTTTTATCAGGAATATTCAACAATTATGCAAGATGTCAACAGAATGCTTCAAACGTTCATTGAAACAATATATTTTCCCATGGCTGTTTATTTTAAGAGATTGCCTCATTTCCCAGTGCAACATTTCAAGATAGGTAATTTTAAATCAAGTATTTAGTTCAGCGATACCAACAACAACGACTAGCTAGGTTGATCCAGAATTAACTCTTCTCCTTTTACCAGCATTAAACAATGGCATTCTTTTATTCAGCTAATGAATAAATTGTTATAAAATAATTATGTGGCCCAGTGGTTGGGTGTTTTTAAGTTTTCTAGACTTTTCCGTTCTTCCAGAAAAGCCATGGTGTGATGATAAAACTTTTAGAGAAAGGCTGTGCACTTAATACCTGTACTCTAGCTAACGTTCATCTTTCAGTTCTATATGTAGCACAGCCTGATATCGAACAAACAATAGGTCATAAATTATGCTGAAGACATTGATGATTGCATCTCTCTCTCTTTATTTTCATATGCAGCAATCGATACAAAGAAGTCACAATATCCATCATAACCATCATAACAGAAAAAGACCACTCCTCATGGATGGCTCCAGCAATGCGAACAGTAAGTGGAATACTATACTTGCCAGAAAACTCAACAAACCACCAGAAGACCTACATTGCAGGTAACAAAACCTTAAAAACATACATTTTTTTTTAACCAATACATGTTTTTTATTTTCTTTTTCAGAATGTTTATTTGTTGCAGAATCCTCAGACGGAGAATGAAGAATTCCTATAACATTGTACTATCACCACCGATGCACTTTGGAAATTGGAAATTTAACTTCACAATGAGACAATTTTGTCCATATTTGAAGCAATCAACTGCAAAAATCAGGTGAATATATTCAAGTGATATTTTGAAATTTTGACGGTGTGCCGTTTAATCCTGGGACGGCCATACTTCGTCATACTGAGAGCTATTTCTTTGTCAAGTATAGCCCGTCAAGTATAGCCCTTCAGACAACTTTTTATGCCCAGAAAACATGGAGGGGGGGGGGGGGAGAAGGAGGAAGGGGGGGGGGGGTGGGCGTCAAACAACAAACAAGATAGAAAAATTGACCTGAGGGGAAGTTCCTGTGATGTGCACATATTTTTCAGGGAATTAACAACAAAAATACGAAATAGCAAATTGTATTTGTTAAGTCCAAAAGTCATCAAATCACCCCCTCTTTTATCTGGAATATTCAACAATTTTACAAGATGTCAACAGAATGTTTCAAACATTTATTGAAGCAATATATTTCCCCATGGCTGTTTATTTTAAGAGATTGCATCATTTCCGAGCGCAACATTTCAAGATAGGTAATTCTAAATCAAGTATTTAGTTCAGCGAGACCAACAACAACGACTAGCTAGGTTGATCCAGAAGAACTACATGACAGGTAACAAAACTTTAAAAACATACATTTTTTTAACCAATACATGTTTTTTTTTTCAGAATGTTTATTTCTTGCAAAATCCTCTGACGGAGAATAAAGAATTCCTATAAAATAGTACTATCACCACTGATGCACTTTAGAAATTGGAAATTTAACTCCAAAAATGAGACAATTTTGATCATATTTGAAGCAGTCAGCTGCGAAAATCAGGTGAATATATTTATGTGATATTTTGAAATTTTGATGGTGTGCCATTTAATCCAGGAAGGGTCATAGAGAGAGCTATATCTTTTTCAAGTATATCCCTTCACGTATAGCCCTTCAGACAACCTTTTCTGCCCTGAAAACAGGGGAGGGAGAAAGGGAGGGTGGGAGGGGGGGGGGGAGTGGCGTCATGCAACAAACAAGAGAGAAAAATTGACCTGAAGGGAAGTTCCAGTGATGTGCTGGTATTTTTATGGGAATTGACATAAAAAATACGAAATATTAAATTGTATTTTTTAGGTCCAAAAGTCATCAAATCACCCCCTCTTTTATCAGGAATATTCAACAATTATGCAAGATGTCAATAGAATATTTCAAACGTTTATTGAAACAATATATTTTTCCAGGGCTGTTTATTTTAAGAGATTGCATCATTTCCGAGTACAACATTTCAAGATAGGTAATTCTAAATCAAGTATTTAGTTCAGCGATACCAACAACAACCACTAGCTAGGTTGATCCAGAATTAACTCTTCTCATTTTACCAGCATTAAACAATGGCATTCTTTTATTCAGCTAATGAATAAATTGTTATAAAATAATTATGTTGCCCAGTGGTTGGGTGTATTTAAGTTTTCTAGACTTTTCCGTTCTTCCAGAAAAGCCATGGTGTGATGATAAAAGTTTTAGGGAAAGGCTGTGCACTTAATACCTGTACTCTAGTTAAAGTTGATCTTTCAGTCCTATATGTAGCTCAGCCTGATATCGAACAAACAACAGGTCATGAATTATACTGAAGACATTGATGATTGCATCTCCATCTCTTTCATTTCAGATGCTGCAATCGATACATAGAAGTCACTATCCATCGTAACCATCATAACAGAAAAAGAAGACCACTCCTCATGGATGGCTCCAGCAATGCGAACATTAAGTGGCATACGAAGCTTGCCTGAAAACTCAACAAACCACCAGAAGACCTACATGACAGGTAACAAAACCTTAAAAACATACATTTTTTTTAACCAATGCATGTTTTTTTTTCCTTTTCAGAATGTTTATTTATTGCAGAATCCTCAGACGGAGAATAAAAGAATTCCTATAACATAGTACTATCACCACCGATGCACTTTGGAAATTAGAAATTTAACTCCAAAATGAGACAATTTTGACCGTATTTGAAGCAATCAACTGCAAAAATCAGGTGAATATATTTAAGAGATATTTTGAAATTTTGATGGTGTGTCGTTTAATCCAGGAAGGGCCATACTGCATCATACTGAGAGCTATATCTTTTTCAAGTATAGCCCGTCAAGTATAGACCTTCAGACAACTTTTTCTGCCCTGAAAACAGGGGAGGGGAGAAGGAGGAAGGGGGGGGGGGGCATCATGCAACAAACAAGAGAGAAAAACTGACCTGAAGGGAAGTTTCAGTGATGTGCACATATATTTTTATACTGTACCAATGACCCATACATAGCTGGTGCTAATTCTCAAAAATCTAGGGCCAAACACAAATTTTGCCCCCCAATCCCCCAAATTTGCATCTAAAACCAAAGAAATCATGTCCTGAATGGCCCTCCTTACTTCGCCTCTACTGCGCATGCGCAGTGTCAAGGAGGTCCCGAAATTGGCGCCATTTATCATTCTTTGTTTGGCCCTTCATCAGTTCAAATCTGACTGATCTTTGGGCTTGTAAATCTCAGTTTAAATAATGACAGACACATAAATATTAGAGAAATGGTGGATCTAAAGAGGAAATAGAAGGAGGAGAGGGAAAATGAGTGACAGAAAATAATGAGGGCTGTAACTTAAAATTCTTTTATGAAATTATGTTAAGTTACATATTTTCGAGGCATGGGCCTGTTGTTGTCATTCTTGTAATAAAGTTACACTGCTTGTTCTGTGTTTCCTCTCTCCCTTTCCTTTAAGTCCCCCCTTGCTATTCTCCCATGCTTTTGGCATTTTTTCTGTAATATTATTACTAAAATTTCTTGGGAGTTGTAGCTGGATAACAGAATGAATTCTGTTCTTTTCCCCATGTTTACGTCCTCACCCATGGGTGTTTAGGCGTAGTGTTCTGCATCCACCATCTGATGTTCTGCAGTTTCTTCCCTGCAAGTCTCTGTTTTGCATCAGATGGTGTATTATTGGTAACTGATTTCGGGCCATGGTTATCAGTGCCTGGAGTTATGTTTCTGGTGTTTTTACACTTCTTGTTTACATTGACAACACTCTCTGTGGAGGGGGGATTTCTTGTCTTTGTGTTAGTTTAATCATAACATGATACATTATTATTATTCGTAAGTGTTGCATTAATTTTTTAAATATATTTTTAAAAAATTTTGTCCACACTTAGGCTTGGGATCCATTGGGGCTCAACGTTACTTTTCAGAAACTTGGGCTTTTCTAAAAAAATATTTTTTGAAAAAAATTTTCTTTTTTTTGATTTCAATTATTTTTTCTATGTTAATGGATCATGTTATTATGTATCTTTGTTTTCAGGGGTTGGTGTGAGTACTAGGACTTTTTGTATTCTTTTCACAATGAAAGGATATTGTTCAATTGTAATAAGAGGAAATCTTCCTCTGACTTTCATAATCATTGTATTAATTGTAGTCAGTGTACTCGCACTAACTCCTGTTCAGTATGTGTCAGTTGGGATGACAAACATGGGAAGCGTGTGTCACGGTATGTTAGCGGGAAAATGGCCATGCCGGTCCTTTCTCTGCAGGGTCACTCTAGTTTATCAATCTCTATTTCAGACGAACAAGAACAGGGTGATGTATCCGTGATGTCTTTCAAAAGTGTGCCTCCGTCCTCACAATTAAATGAAGAGCTAGTGGCAAAAGTGCTCATGGAAATACGTCAATCGCCTAAGAGGTCCCTAGAAGGATCGACGGCGTTGACATCCGCTAGCTCGTCCATTGATCGAATGGTTCGGTGGCCGGGTTCGTCCGTTGCGGTCCAGGAAAGAGATGTGGATGATGCGAGCACTATAATAAGACAAAAGTGCACACCCAGTGACGACGGATCAGAGGAGAGATCGGAGGAAGCCTATTAGTCCGGTTCCTAGCTCGTCCAGGTCCATCCGGGCTGCGAGCGAGAGAGGCCCCTCTCTCGTACAACAACATCTGTGACCAGATGTTGTGGTACAAAAGTTTCGCATTCGGAGCCTACGTCCGCCGCTCGGGACGCTCCGTTATATAGACAGTCCGAGAGACTGTCGATAAGGCTTCCTCATCCTCACGGCAGCGCACACGACCGCACTTTGGCTACGTGACCACGGATATCCAGCCAGCTGCGCTGATCAGGGATTCCATGGCGAACAGGTCACGCCATCCGGTAGCCAAGGGACACGAGGCCTGTAGCCTCCGGACGCTCGCATAATAGAAGTATGCACGGGTCAATGTACATGGAGCTTCCAGCGGCAAAGCAACGTAAGACCGCTTCTCCACAGGCCTCAGTGACGGACGTGCTATCCATAACGGACGACCGAGCACTTCGTAGGGTCCGACAGGATGGCGAAAGGGATTGGAGGATTTCGAGCTTTCCCTTTCGGAACAACAGAAGCTGCCATAGATTTCTTCCGGCATTATCTTCCAGAGGTTGTTCCATCGGACTAGAATGCTGCGATGCTGGATAAGAGACTAATAGCGTCATTGGACACAGAATTTTTTTTTTGATCGGTTCAGGGACATCGTCCCTGAGTTGCCGATACAGTCCAATAATGTCACAAGAACATTCGAATTATTGAACGACGCTATATATAAGCTTGCTACCAAAACAGGCAAGTCTGGTTTCTTGTCCGCAAATGCTCTAAATCTGCCTTTCATCAATTCATGGAATAAATTTGAAACGGCAGGACAGGGCATACCGAGAGTTCCTCTGCGTCTAGACGACGAGGCTGAAGACTTGGTATTGTCTATATCGCCGTCTATGTCAATTCCAACCACGACGTTGGAAACGACAATAATGTCTAGCAGACTTAACTTAGACGCTTTATCATACGCAGACCACCTTACTAAGGTGTTATCATTACGTCTTCAAGGGAAACAATTCCAGGATATACAATCCTCATTAAGACTTCTTTCAAGGGCAGTAGCTTATTCCATGTATAACTCCGCCCTTCAGTGGCAAACCTGGAGTTGGTTAGATGTGACGCAGCCCTAGCTGCATCCACCCGCGTGGATAGTAAGGTGAAGAACTCTCTCAGAGTCGCTTCGGAGAAGCTTCTCTTCGACGGCAACCTTTCAGCAATCTATAAATTGCTCGATATAGACGTTCTCTTGACTAATCAAGTGCAACAAGACATTCAGACTTGGGCAAACATTCAGTGGTTGACTCAGGGAGTTCCACTGCAGTTTTACGATTATGACGGATGCCAGTCAAACAGGTTGGGGTACAACATTGTTCCCAACGGATTCGAAGTGCCACGGTCTTTGGGTTCCGCAGTTTCTAGGCAAGCACATAAACATGCAAGAAATGATGTCAATTTGGCTTGCACTACGTTATTCAGAAGCGCATGTCCAAATCCTGTCCGACAATACGACAGTAGTTGCGTATATCCGCGTATATTGCGTATATCCGGAAACAGGAAGGCACTCATTCCGTTCCATTATTCACTTTAACGGAAAGAATCCTTCTGTTTGTTCTAGAACACCAAGTTCTGCTTTCGGTCCGTCATATTCCGGGTCGTCTGAATGTATTAGGAGACTCCCTTTCACGGAAGGTTCGCTTGTTGCCGTCAGAATGGACTCTCAACAAACAGGTATTCAATCAGATTTGTTACCAATGGGAGCGGCCAATGATAGACTTATTTGCGACACAACTCAACAATCGATTGCAGATGTATGTGTCACCATATCCGGATCCCCGAGCATATGCAGAAGACGCTCTATCTATCTCGTGGGACGGAATGATAGGATATGCGTATCCTCCAGCGCCGTTGATTCAGCAAATATTGCTAAAGATAAAACAATCACAATACAATTCTGTTGGTAGCATCTCTGTCTCCACAGAGACCGTGGATAAATCTACTCAAGTGTCTGCTGTGGGACTTACCACGAAAACTTCCTCCACGAGAGGATCTTCTTTCGCAGGGAAAATCGTGTCAACTTCATCACAACCCGCAAGGTCTCAACCTTCACGTATTCTGTTGTGCGGTCCTTCTTGCACGGCAAGCATTGTACAGGACGAGCAGTGGACTCGATTTCTAACTGTAGGAGGACCTCCTCTTCTCTGTACTATGTGGCTAAAGTGGAAGGTCTTTCATCGTTGGTGTAGGGATCATTTTGTTTATATTTTTGATGCCTCCATACCAGACATTGCAAACTTTCTAGTATACTTGTTTGACGAGATCAACTGCAGCCTGTTACTATTAAAGGTTATAGGTCTATGTTATCTGATACCTATGCACACCATGATAGTTTACAATTGAATCTAATGTCTCTTTATCTAAATTAGTTAGAAACTTTTCGATAAATAGACCTAGAACCCTTAGATTAATTCCTAAATGGAATTTAGCTTGGGTTCTTCTTAAACAAAACGAAAACCATTTGAGCCTCTTGAGACAGTAGATTTCAAATTCTGGTCTTATAAGACAGCATTTCTCTTAGCTTTCTCTTCTGCTTGAAGAGTCAGTGAGCTTCATGCACTATCGGTGGACGATTCTCACTATCGTAGTGTCGAAAAACTATTACCTTTACTACTAATGCTGGACTTTTGGCTAAGAATCAGGCTCCTAATAAATATCCGGAACCTATTGTTATTTAGGCCTTTCGGTCTTCAGACGGGCATAGGCCTTTACTCTATCCGGTTAGAGCTTTATGTATTTATAAATAAGATCTCAGTTTATCAGAAAGGGACGTAAACGCTTCTTCTGTCTCTGATGCCTAATAGAAATGACATTACGGTCCATTCTATTGCTAGATGGATTCAATTAACTATCTGTACTGCTTATGATAATCTATCTTCAACTCAGCAGTCTGTGCTTAAGATATCGGCTCATGAAGTAACAGCTCTTTGTACATCTTGGGCTTATGCAAATAGTGTTGCTATTACAGATTTAATGTAGGCTGCATATTGGTCTCAGCCATCCACATTCACGATTTTTTATCTCGGAAATATTGAGTCCATTTCTGGAGACCTGCATTGTTTTGGTCCATTATCTGCTGCTCAGAATGTCGTCCACTAAACAGTTGCAACTATAGTTATGTAGGCTTTCTGTTCAGGCAGTGACTCCGTCCTGTTGCCCTCTTCGCTCTGGGCTATTTGAGCCAGGGCAAGGGGAAGGGGGGTGGGGGGGGTGGGTGTTCCCTTGGGTCACCTGTTTTATAGTGAAAACAAGGGGATACCTCCTCCAGAGTCAGTAATTCTGACTTGTTACCGGGATGGTTTTAAAGTGAAAAGTTAATGTTTAAAAAATTCATTCATGTCATATTTTAAAAGTGTAGCATTTGTATTTGTCACGTGTCAAACGGGCATTAATATACAATCCTCGGACACTTTTTAAAGAGTATAAAGAGTCTCAATTCTCTGGACTAACTTTATTTATTCGCTTACTTTAAAAATAATTAGTATAAGGATTATACTGGATGTTAGTAGAGAACATGAATGTTATGATGCTCAATTATGGAGGGTGTTGTGTCTTTCTAATTTATCATAAATAAGAAAGATACATGTAAAGCCTAATACTCCTGTTCTCCTTGAGGGGGATGACTCTATTTTATATAGTTGAGCTTATTGGATTTTCCTCTATGTCCTAGGCCCTCCAGCCTTTTTACTATTCAGCTATGTCTGGGTCATTGGTACAGTATGAAAATGTTAAAAAATTTATAGTAATTTATATATTTTTTATACTTACCAATGACCCAGACGGGGATGGCCCTCCCAGGAGTTGGGAACTCATACCGCCCCGCTGAGCACATAGCGCTGACCAGGCACTGATTGTAAGAATGATAAATGGCGCCAATTTCGGGACCTCCTTGACACTGCGCATGCGCTGTAGAGGCGAAGTGTTGAGGGCCATTCAGGACATGATTTCTTTGGTTTTAGATGCAAATTTTGGAGATTGGGGGGGGGAGCAAAATTGTGTTTGGCTCTAGATTTTTAAGAGTTAGCACCAGCTATGTCTGGGTCATTGGTAAGTATAAAAAATATATAAATTACTATAAATTTTTTAACTTTTCAGGGAATTAAAAACAAAAATAAGCAATAGTAAATTGTATTTTTAGGTCCAAAAGTCATCAAATCACCCCCTCTTTTATCAGGAATATTCAACAATTATGCAAGATGTCAATAGAATGTTTCAAACCTTTATTGAAACAATATATTTCATATTTCATACCAACAACAATGACTCGCTTGGTTGATCCAGAATTAACTCTTCTCATTTTATCAGCATTAAACAATGGCATTCATTTATACAGTTAATGAATGAATTGTTATAAAATAATTATGTTGCCCAGTGGTTGGGTGTATTTAAGTTTTCTAGACTTTTCCGTTCTTCTAGAAAAGCCATGGTGTGATGATAACACTTTTAGGGAAAGGCTAAAGCCCTTCAGACAACTTTTTCTGCCCTGAAAACAGGGGAGGGGAAGGGGGAGGGTGGGGGAGGAGCATCATGCAACAAAGAAGAGAGAAAAATTGACCTGAAGGGAAGTTCCCGTGATGTGCTCATATCCTTCAGGGAATTAACAACAAAAATACGAAATAGTAAATTGTATTTTTAGATCCAAAAGTCATCAAATCACCCCCTCTTTTATCAGGATTCTTGAACAAATATGCAAGATGTCAACACAATATTTCAAACGTTTATTGAAACAATATATTTTCCCAGGGATGTTTATTTTAAGAGATTGCATCATTTCCGAGTGCAACATTTCAAGATAGGTTATTATAAATCAAGTATTTAGTTCAGCGATACCTACAACAATGACTAGCTTTGTTGATCCAGAATTAACTCTTCTCATTTTATCCGCATTAAACAATGGCATTGTTTTATACAGTTAATGAATGAATTGTTATAAAATAATTATGTTGCCCAGTGGTTGGGTGTATTTAAGTTTTCTAGACTTTTCCTTTCTTCCAGAAAAGCCATGGTGTGATGATAACTCTTTTAGGGAAAGTCTGTGCACTTAATACCTGTACTCTAGCTAAAGTTCATCTTTCCATCCTATATGTATCCCAGCCTGATATCGAACAAACAATAGGTCATAAATTATACTGAAGACATTGATGATTGCATCTCTATGTCTTTCATTTCAGGTGCTGCAATCGATACTAAGAAGTCACAATATCCATCATAACAGAAAAAGAAGACCACTCCTCATGGATGGCTCCAGCAATGCGAACATTAAGTGGCATACTATACTTGCCTCAAAACTCAACAAACCACCAGAAGACCTACATGACAGGTAACAAAACCTTAAAAACATACATTTTTTTTAACCAATACATGTTTTTGTTCTTTTTCAGCATGTTTATTTGTTGCAGAATCCTCAGACGGAGAATAAAGAATTCCTATAACATAGTACTATCACCGCCGATGCACTTTGGAAATTGCAAATTTAACTCCAAAATGAGACAATTTTGACCATATTTGAAGCAATCAACTGCGAAAATCAGGTGAATATATTTAAGCGATATTTTGAAGTTTTGATGGTGAGCCATTTTCTCCAGGAAGGGTCATACTGAGAGCTATATCTTTGTCAATTATAGCCCGTCAAGTATAGCCCTTCAGACAACTTTTTCTGCCCTGAAAACACCAGAAGACCTACATGACAGGTAACAAAACCTTAAAAACATACATTTTTTTAAACCAATACATGTTTTTGTTCTTTTTCAGCATGTTTATTTGTTGCAGAATCCTCAGACGGAGAATAAAGAATTCCTATGACATAGTACTATCACCACCGATGCACTTTGCAAATTGCAAATTTAACTCCAAAATGAGACAATTTTGACCATATTTGAAGCAATCAACTGCGAAAATCAGGTGAATATATTTAAGCGATATTTTGAAGTTTTGATGGTGAGCCATTTTCTCCAGGAAGGGTCATACTGAGAGCTATATCTTTGTCAATTATAGCCCGTCAAGTATAGCCCTTCAGACAACTTTTTCTGCCCTGAAAACAGGGGAGGGGAAGGGGAGGGGAGGGGGGGCGTCATCCAACAAACACGGGGGAAAAATTGAACTGAAGGGAAGTTCCAGTGATGTGCACATATTTTTCAGGGAAATAACAACAAAAATACGAAATAGTAAATTGTATTTGTTCGGTCCAAAAGTCCCAAATCACCCCCTCTTTGATCAGGAATATTCAACAATTATGCAAGGTTTCAATAGAATGTTTCAAACGTTTATTGAAACAATATTTTTTCCAAGGGCTGTTTATTTTAAGAGATTGCATCATTTCCGAGTGCAACTTTTCAAGATAGGTAATTCTAAATCAAGTATTTAGTTCAGCGATACTAACAACAATGGCTAGTTTGGTTTATCCAGAATTAACTCTTCTTCTTCTACCCGCATTAAATAATGGCATTCTTTTATTCTGCTAATGAATAAATTGTTATAAAATAATTATGTGGTCCAGTGGTTGGGTGTGTATAACTTTTCTAGACTTTCCCGTTCTTCCAGAAAAGCCATGGTGTGATGATAAAACTTTTAGAGAAAGGCTGTACACTTAATACCTGTACTCAAGCTAAAGTTCATCTTTCAGTCCAATATGTAGCTCATCCTGATATCGAACAAACAATAGGTTATAAATAATGCTGAAGACATTGATGATTGCATCTCTCTCTCTTTCATTTCAGACACTGCAATCGATACAAAGAAGTCACAGTATACCTCATAACCATCATAACAGAAAAAGAAGACCACTCCTCATGGATGGCGCCAACAGTGCGAACAGTAAGTGGCAGACTATACTTGCCTGAAGACACAACAAACTACCAGAAGACCTGAAAGACAGGAAAAAAAAACTTCAACAGAAACGAAGGACTGCATCTGCCCTTTGAACATGATGCAACCAACCACAGACCAGCGGACAGCATTGTTGCGAAGTCCAATGTTACATCGACATAAGGCACGAACAGATGAACCTGATGCAGACTTTACTGCTCATCGATGGCTCCAACAATACGAACAGTAAGTGGCAGACTATTCTTGCCTGAAAACTCAACAAACCACCAGAAGACATACATGACAGGTAACAAAACCTTAAAAACATACATTTTTTAACCAATACATGTTTTTTTTCTTTTTCAGAATGTTTATTTGTTCCAGAATCCTCAGACGGAGAATAAAGAATTCCTATAACATAGTACTATCACCACCTATGCACTTTGGAAATTCGAAATTTAACTCCAAAATGAGACAATTTTGACCATATTTGAAGCAATCAACTGCGAAAATCAGGTGAATATATTTAAGTGATATTTTGAAATTTTGACGGTGCGCTGTTTTCTCCAGGAAGGGTCATACTGAGTCATACTGAGCGCTATATCTTTGTCAAGTATAGGCCGTCAAGTATAGCCCTTCAGACAACCTTTTTTGCCCTGACAACATGGGGGGGGGGGGGGGGGGGGAAGAGGGGAGGGGGGTCGTCATGCAACAAACAAGAGAGAAAAATTGACCTGAAGGGAAGTTCCAGTGATGTGCAGATATTTTTCAGGGAATTAACAACAAAAATACGAAATATTAAATTGTATTTTTTAGGTCCAAAAGTCATCAAATCACCCCCTCTTTTATCAGGAATATTCAACAATTATGCAAAGTGTCAATAGAATGTTTCAAACATTTATTGAAACAATATATATTTTTACAGTGTACCAATGACCCTGACATAGCTGGTGCTAATACTCAAAAATCTAGGGCCAAACACAAATTTTGCCCCCCAATCCCCAAAATTTGCATCTAAAACCGAAAAAATCATGTCCTAAATGGTCCTCCATACTTACTCTCATAACTGGCGCCAATTATCGTTCTTTGTTTGGCCCTTCATCAGTTCACATCTGACTGATATCTGTGCTTGTAAATCTCAGTTTAAATGATTCCAGACACATAAATATTACAGAAATGGTGGATCTAAAGAGGAAATAGAAGGAGGAGGGGAAAAATGAGTGGCAGGAAATAATCAGGGCTGTAACTTAAATTTTTTTTACGAAATTATGTTATGTTGCCTAATTTCGAGGCATGGGCCTGTTGTTGTCATTCTTGCTATAAAGTTACACTGCTTGTTCAGTGTTTCCTCTCTCCCTTTCCTTTAAGTCCCCCATTGCTATTCTCCCATGCTTTTGGCATATTTTCTGTAATATTATTACTAAAATTTCTTGGGAGTTTCAGCTGGGTAACAGAATGAATTCTGTTGTTTTCCCCATGTTTACGTCCTCACCCATGGGTGTTTAGGCGTAGTGTTCTGCATCTACCATCTGATGTTCTGCAGTTTCTTCCCTGGAAGTCTCTGTTTTTGCATCAGATAGTGTGTTATTGGTAACTGATTTCAGGGCCAGGGTTATCAGTGCCTGGAGTCATGTTTCTGGTGTTTATACACTTCTTGTTTACATTGACAACGGCTTCTGTTGAGAAGGATTTTCTTGTCTTTGTATTAGCTTAATCATAACAAGATACATTATTATTATACGTAAGTGTTGCATTAATTTTTTTGTAATATGTTAAAAATTTTTGTCCACACTTAGGCTTTTTGGGATCAATTAGAGCTCAACGTTACTTTAAGAAACTTGGGCTTTATCGAAAAAAGACTTTTTCAAAAATTGTTTTTGATTTCAGTTATTTTTTCTATATTAATGGATCATGTTATTATTTATCTTTGTTTTCAGGGGTTGGTGTGAGTACTAGGACTTTTTGTGTTCTTTTCACAATGAAAGGATATTGTTCAAATTGCAATAAGAGGAAATCTTCCTCTGACTTTCATAATCATTGTATTAATTGTAGTCAGTGTACTCGCACTAACTCCTGTTCAGTATGTGTCAATTGGGATGACAAACATTGGAAACGTGTGTCACGGTATGTTGTTAGCAGGGAAAAGGCCATGCCGGTCCTTTCTCCGCAGGGTCACTCTAGTTTATCAATCTCTATTTCAGAGGAACAAGAACAGGGTGATGTTTCCGTGATGTCTTCCAAAAGTGTGCCTCCGTCGTCACAGTTAAATGAAGAGCTAGTGGCAAAAGTGCTCATGGACATACGTCAATTGCCTAAGAGGTCCCTAGTAGGATCGACGGCATTGGCGTCCGCTAGCTCGCCCGGTTTAGCGACCATTCATCGAATGGCTCGGCAGCCGGGTTCGTCCGTTGCGGTCCAGGAAGGAGATTTGGGTGATGCGAGCACTATAATAAGATAAAGTGCACACCCAGTGACGACGGATCAGAGGAGAGAACGGAGGAAGCCTATTAGTCCGGTTCCTAGCTCGTCCAGGTCCATCCGGGCTGCGAGCGAGAGAGGTCCCTCTCTCGTACAACAACATCTGGGACCAGATGTTGTGGTACAAAACGTTTCGCATTCGGAGCATCTGTTCGCCGCTCGGGACGCTCCGTTATATAGACAGTCCGGAGAGACTGTCGAAAAGGCTTCCTCATCCTCACGACAGCGCACACGACCGCATCTTGGCTACGTGACCGCGGATATCCAGCCAGCATCGCCGATCAGGGATTCCACGGCGACCAGGTCACGCCATCCGGTAGCCAGGGACACGAGGCCTGTAGACTCTGGACGTTCGCATAAAAGAAGTATGCAGGAGTCAACGTACACGGAGCTTCCAGTGGCAAAGCAACGTAAGACCGCTACTCCACAGGCCTCAGTGATGGACGTGCTATTCCAAATAGCACAACTTATCGCAGCATCCCAGCAAATGACAGAATCTCTGTCGGATCAGGAATTATCCGACGACGCTGGGTCGGTACGCTCCGCCGAAGCATCAGGTACGACGACGACCAAGAACTTCATAGGGTCCGACAGGATGGCGAAAGGGATTCGGAGGATTTGGAGCTTTCCCTTTCGGAACAACATAAAGCTGCCGTAGATTTTATCCGGCATTACCTTCCAGGGGTTGTTCCGTCGGACCAGAATGCTGCGATGCCGGATAAGAGACTGCTAGCGTCATTGGACACAGACTTTTTTGATCGGTTCGGGGACATCATCCCTGAGTTACCCACACAGTCCAATAAGATCACAAGAACATTTGAATTATTGAACGACGCTATTTATAAGCTTGCTACCAAAACGGGCAAGTCTGGTTTCTTATCCGCAAATGCCCTAAATCTGCCTTTGATCAATTCAAGGAATAAATTCGAAACGGCAGGACAGGGCATACCGAGAGTTCCTCTGCGTCTAGACGACGAGGCTGAAGACTTGGAATTGTCTATACCGTCGTCTATGTCAATTCCAACCACGACGTTGGAAACGACAATGATGTCTAACAGAGTTAACTTAGACGCCTTATCATACGCAGATCACCTTACCAAGGCGTTATCATTACGTCTTCAAGGGAAAGAATTCCAGGATATACAATTCTCATTAAGACTTCTTTCAAGGGCAGTAGCTTATTCCACATATAACTCCGCCCTTTCAGTGGCAAATCTGGAGTTGGTTAGACATGACGCAGCCCTAGCTTCATCCACGCGCGTGGATGATAAGGTGAAGAGCTCTATCAGAGTCGCTTCGGTCTCCAGAGAGCTTCTCTTCGACGGCAAGCTTTCAGCAATCTATGATAAGATAACTAAGAAAGCTTCGGATTCTCTGCTTTTCAAATCCGCTTCCAAAAAGCTGGATACAGCAGAAAAGACTAAGTCAGGCACTTCTGGGACAAGTGCGCCCAAGAGAAGTTCCTATAGAGGTTCCAATGCGTCCACTAGGTCTTATTCTAGAGACCGTCAAGGCAGCGACTCTCGTGGGGACGTTCTTCTGGCCGAAATTACCGGTCAGACGCCCCTAAGTCGACGGGGTGAGGTGCGGGTCGCGGAGGACGTAGTTTCTCCTTCCGCAAGCCTCGCAGGTCCAGGAGGTGGTGGTTTGAACCTCTATCGTGTTCCGGGAGGCGGAAGATTATCGAGTTTTATAAACGATTGGGCGTTAATTACGGACGACCCCTGGGTTCGAGGGGTAATTTCGGAAGGACTAAGAATATCCTTCAAACGAAAGCCTCCATTAAATCGAAGTCCAAAATGGACTCAGCTTCCGTCAAATCCGCAGAAAAGAGACGCTCTTTTATCAGAAGTACAGTCTCTTCTGAAGAAGAACGCGGTAGAGGTCGTTAAAGATCAGGAATCACCGGGTTTCTACAGCCATCTGTTTCTGGTTCCAAAACCAGACGGCTCGTTCCGTCCAGTCATAGATCTGAGCTGGATAAACAAGCCGATCGTCGCTCCGATGTTCTATATGGAGATAATTCGATCAGTCAGAGCGAGTATTCGGGTGAACGACTATGCTAGAAGCATAGATCTCAAGGATGCGTACTTTCACGTCATGGTACATCCGACATTCAGAAAGTATCTACGCTTCGCAGTCCTAGGAGTTGTATATCAGTTCCGAGCGATGTGCTTCGGTTTGAATCTAGCGCCCTGGGCTTTCACTCGAATAATGAACTCGGTAATGATATATTTCCCAGCTCATTCGTCTGCGGTAACGTCGGCCTACCTGGACGACATTCTTCAGAGGTACGGCAACGAGTTAACGCTTCAGAACGATGTGCAGAATCTGTTTCTATTACTCCGACGTCTCGGTTTTATAATAAACGAGGAGAAGTCGGATCTGGTGCCGTCCAAGTCATTCACTCATCTGGGAATGAGCTTCGAGACGCACAACAATCTCGTTCGTCTGCCATTAACCAGAGCGAAATTAATCAGTTGTTACGCTCGCTATTGTCTTCACTCAGACAAAGTCACAGCAAGAGAGTTCATGAGACTGATAGGTCTGTGCGGAGCCGCTGCGGATCTCATTCGAGTTATGCACTCGTCCTCTCCAAATTTTCTTGACTCAGAATTGGAGTGTAAAGATTCATTCGCTCGATATAGACGTTCTCTTGTCAAATCAAGTGAAACAAGAGATTCAGACTTGGGCAAACATTCAGTGGTTGACTCAGGGAGTCCCACTGCAGTTGCCGGATCCGAGTTTTACGATTATGACGGATTCCAGTCAAACAGGTTGGGGTGCAACATTGATCCCAACGGATTTGAAGTGCCAGGGTCTTTGGGATCCGCAGTTTTTAGGCAAGCACATAAACATCAAGGAAATGATGTCAATTTGGCTTGCACTATGTCATTGGATGAACATTATTCAGAAAGCACATGTCCAAATCCTGTCCGACAATACGACAGTAGTAGCGTATATTCGGAACCAGGGAGGCACTCATTCCGTTCCGTTATTCAATTTAACGGAAAGAATCCTTCTGTTTGTTCTAGAACACCAAGTTCTACTTTCGGTCCGTCATATTCCGGGTCGTCTGAATGTATTAGCAGACTCCCTTTCACGGAAGGGTCGCTTGTTGCTGTCAGAATGGACTCTCAATAAACAGGTATTCAATCTGATTTGCTACCAATGGGAGCGGCCAATGATAGACTTATTTGCGACACAACTCAACAATCAGTTGCAGACGTATGTGTCTCCATGTCCGGATCCCCGAGCATATGAAGTAGACGCTCCATCGATCTCGTTGGATGGAATGATAGGATATGCGTATCCTCCAGCGCCGTTGATTCAGCAGATATTGCAAAAGATAAAACAATCTCATTGCAAAATTCCTTTGGTAGCATCTCTGTCTCCACAGAGATCCTGGATAAATCTACTCAGGTGTCTGCTGTGGGACATACCGTGGAAGCTTCCTCCACGAGAGGATCTTCTTTCGCAAGGGAAATCGCGTCAACTACATCACAACCCGCAAGGTCTCAACCTTCATGTATTTCCGTTGTGCGGTCCTTCTTGCACGTCTAGCATTTTACAGGACGAGCAGTGGACGCAATTTCTAACTATAGGAGGACCTCCTCTTCGCTAAACTATGCGGCTAAGTGGAAGGTCTTTTGTCGTTGGTGTAGGGATCATTCTGTTGATATTTTTGATCCCTCCATTCCAGACATTGCAAACTTTCTAGTATACTTGTTTGACGAGATCAAACTGCAGCCTGTTACTATTAAAGGTTATAGGTCCATGTTATCTGATACCTATGCACATCAGTTTACAAATTGGATGTAATGTCTCTTTATCTAAATTAGTTAGAAACTTCTCGATAAATAGACCTAGAACCCTTAGATTAATTCCTAAATGGAATTTAGCTTGGGTTCTTCTTAAGCTAAAAGAAAAGCCATTTGAGCCTCTTGAGACAGTAGATTTCAAATTCTTGTCTTATAAGACAGCATTTCTCTTAGCTTTCTCTTCTGCTAGAAGAGTCAGTGAGCTTCATGCACTGTCGGTGGATGATTCTCACTATCGTAGTGTCGGGAACACTATCACCTTCACTACTAATGTGGGTTTTTTAGCTAAGAATCAGGCTCCTAATAAATTGCTTGGGTTCTTCTTAAATTGAAGGAAAAGCCATTTGAACCTCTTGGGACAGTAGATTTCAAATTCTTATCTTATAAGACAGCTTTTCTCTTAGCTTTCTCTTCTGCTAGAAGAGTCAGTGAGCTTCATGCACTATCTGTGGACGATTCTCACCATCGTAGTGTCAGGAACACTATTACCTTTACTACTAATGTTGGATTTTTGGCTAAGAATCAGGCTCCTAATAAATATCTGGAACCTATTGTTATTAAGGCTCTTCCGTCTTCAGAAGGGCATAGGCCTTTACTCTGTCCGGTTAGCGCTTTACGTATTTATAAACGAAGATCTCAGTTTATCAGAAAGGGACGAAAACGCTTCTTTCTGTCTCTGATGCCTAATAGAAAGGACATTACGGTCCATTCTATTGCTAAATGGATTCAATTAACTATCCGTACTGCTTATGATAATCTATCTTCAACTCAGCAGTCTCTGCTTAAGATTTCGGCTCATGAAGTAAGAACTCTTTCTACATCTTGGGATTACGCAAATAGTGTTGCTATTACAGATTTAATGTAGGCTGCATATTGGTCTCAGCCATCCACATTCACGAATTTTTATCTCAGAAATATTGAGTCCATTTCTGGAGACCTGCATTGTTTAGGTCCGTTATCTGTTGCTCAGAATGTCATCCACTAAACAGTTGCAACTATAGTTATGCAGGTTTCTGTTCCGGCAGTGACTCGCTTGTGCTGTCCTCTTCGCCCTGGGCTATTTGACCCAGGGCAAGGTGAAGGGGGGGGGAGGATGTTCCCTTAGGTCACCTGCTTTATAGTGAAAAGCAAGGGGATACCTCCTCCGGAGTCAGTAATTCTGAGTCGTTACCGGGATGGTTTTAAAGTGTAAAGTTAATGTTTAAATTCATTCATGTCATATTTTTAAAGTGTAGCTCTGTGTGAAGCATTTGTATATGTCACGTGTCAAACGGGCGTTAATATACAATCCTCGGACACTTTTAAATAGTATAAAGAGTCTCAATTCTCTGGACTGACTTTATTTATTGGCTTACTTTAAAAATAATTAGTATAAAGGGTTAAACTGGATGTTAATAGAGAACATGAATGTTATTATGCTCAATTATGGAGGGTGTTGTGTCTTTCTAATTTATCATAAATAAGAAAGATACATGTAAAGCCTAATACTCCTTTTATCCTCGAGGGGATGACTCTATTATATATAGTTGAGCTTATTTTGGATTTTCCTCTTTGTCCTAGGCCCTCCAGCCTTTTTACTATTCAGCTATGTCTGGGTCATTGGTACAGTATAAAAATGTTAAAAAAATTATAGTAATTTATATATTTTTTATACTTACCAATGACCCAGACGGGGATGGTCCTCCCATGAGCTGGGAACTCATACCTCCCCGCTGAGTACATAGCGCTGACCAGGCACTGCTTGTAGGAATGATAATTGGCGCCAATTTCGAGACCTCCTTGACACTGTCCATGCACAGTGGAGGAAAAGTATGGAGGACCATTTAGGACATGATTTTTTTCGGTTTTAGTTGCAAATTTTGGAGATTGGGGGGCAAAATGTGTGTTTGGCCCTAGATTTTTGAGAATTAGCACCAGCTATGTCTGGGTCATTGGTAAGTATAAAAAATATATAAATTACTATAAATTTTTTAACTTTCCCAGGGCTGTTTATTTTAAGAGATTGCATCATTTCCGAGTGCAACATTTCAAGATGGGTAATTCTAAATCAAGTATTTAGTTCAGCGATACCAACAACAATGACTAGTTAGGTTTATCCAGAATTAACTCTTCTCATTTTACCCGCATTAAATAATGGCATTCTTCTATTCAGCTAATGAATAAATTGTTATAAAATAATTATGTGGTCTGGTGGTTGGGTGTATATAACTTTTCTAGCCTTTTCCGTTCTTCCAGAAAAGCCATGGTGTGATGATAAAACCTTTAGAGAAGGCTGTGCACTTAATACCTGTACTTTAGCTAAAGTTCATCTATATGTAGCGCAGCCTGATATCGCACAAACAATAGGTCATAAATTATGCTGAAGACATTGATGATTGCATCTCTCTCTCTTTCATTTCAGATGCTGCAATCGATACAAAGAAGACACAATATACATCATAACCATCTTAACATAAAAAGAAGACCACTCCTCCTGGACCGCTCCAACAATGCGAACAGTAAGTGGCAGACTATACTTGCCTGAAGACACAACAAACTACCAGAAGACCTGAAAGACAGGCGAAAAAAAACTTCAACAGAAACAGAAGACCACATTTGCCATTAGAACATGATGCAACCAACCACAGACCTGCAGACAGCATTGTTGCGAAGTCCAATGTTACATCGACATAACGCATGAACAGATAGATGAACCTGTTGCAGACTTTACTGCTCATCGATGGCTCCAACAATACGAACAGTAAGTGGCAGACTATACTTGCCTGAAAACTCAACAAACCAACAGAAGATCTACATGACATGTAACAAAACCTTTAAAACATACATTTTTTTAACCAATACATGTTTTTTTTTCTTTTTCAGAATGTTTATTTGTTGCAGAATACTCAGACGGAGAATAAATAATTCCCATAGCAAAGTACTATCACCACCGATGCACTTTGGAAATTGGAATTTTAACTCCAAAATGAGACAATTTTGACCATATTTGAAGCAATCAACTGTGAAAATCAGGTGAATATATTTAAGTGATATTTTGAAATTTTGACGGTGTACCGTTTTCTCCCCGGAAGGGTCATACTGAGTCATACTGAGAGCTATATCTTTGCCAAGTATAGCCCGTCAAGTAAAGCCCTTCAGGAATTTTTTTCTGCCCTGAAAACAGAGGAGGAAGGGTGTGTGGGGGGGGGGGGGGGGGCGTCATGCAACAAACAAGAGAGAAAAATTGACCTGAAGGGAGGTTCCCCTGATGTGCACATATTTTTCTGGGAATTAACAACAAAAATACGAAAAAGTAAATGTATTTTTTAGGTCCAAAAGTCATCAAATCACCCCCTCTTTTATCAGGAATATTCATCAATTATGCAAGATGTCAATAGAATGTTTCGAACGTTTATTGAAACAATATATATTTTTATACTGTACCAATGACCCAGACTTAGCTGGTGCTAACTCTTAAATTCTAGGGCCAAACAAAAATTTTACCCCCAATCCCCAAAATTTGCATCTAAAACCGAAAATTACATGTCCTATATGGTCCTCCATACCTTTCCTCCTTTGCGCAGGCGCAGTGACAAGGAGGTCTCGAAATTGGCGCCAAAAGTCATTCTTTGTTTGGCCCTTCATCAGTTCACATCTGACTGATATTTGTGCTTGTAAATCTCAAGTTAAATGATGCCAGACACATAAATATGAGAGAAATGGTGGATCTAAAGAGGAAATAGAAGGATGAGAGGAAAATTCTGTGGCAGGAAATAATCAGGGCTGTAACTTAAATTTTTTTACGAAATTATGTTATGTTCCCTAATTTCGAAAATTATGTTATGTTCCCTAATTTCGAGGCATGAGCCTGTTGTTACCATTCTTGCTATGAAAGTTCCACAGCTTGATCAGTGTTGCCTCTCTCCCTTTCCTTTATTCCACCCCCCCCCCCCCCCCCCCTGCTATTCTATTGCTTTTGGCTTATTTTCTGTAATAATTATTACTAAAATTTCTTGGGAGTTTTGGCTTCGTAACAGAATGAATTTCTGTTCTTTTCCCCATGTTGACGTCCTCACCCTTAGGTGTTTAGGCATTGTGATCTGCATCTACCATCTGATGTTCTGCAGTTTCTTCTATGGAAATCTCGGTTTTGCATCAGATAGTGTTTAAATTGGTAACTGATTTCGGGCCATGTTCATCAGTGCGTGGAGTCATGTTTCCGGTTTTGTACAACTTCTTGTTTACATTGACAACGGTTACTGCTGATAGTGATTTCTTGTCTTTACATTAGTTTAGAAATAGCAAGATACATTAATGTTGTATGTAAGTGTTGCATTAATTTTTTGAAATGTTTTAAAAAATTTTGTCCACACTTAGGCTATTTTGGGATCCATTTGGGCTCGGTGTTCCCATTGGGAACTTGGGCTCTTCTGGAAAATTTTTTCAAAAAAATTTGGTTTTTGAAAATTATTTTCTTTCAAAGATTATAATTGATTATGTTATATTATGTATCTTTATTTCAAGGGATAGTGCGACTAATATGACTGTTTTTTTATTGATAAAAAAAATATTTTTTATTTATAATGCGAGGATATCTTCCTCTAATTCTCAGGTTCAATGTATTCGCACTAATTACTGCTCTGTGTGTGTTGATTGAAATGACAACGTTGGAGACGTGTGTCACGATATTGTGCTTGCGGGGAGGGGTCCATTACGGTCCTCTCTCCGTAGGGTCACTCTATATTATCATTTTATTTTTCAGAATTCAGAGTGATGTTTTCGTGATGTCTTCAACAAGCGTGTCTCCGTCGTTGCAGTGTTAGGGCTAGCGGCTAAGTGCTCAGGGTAATACGACAATTGCCGAAGAGGTCCCTAGTAGGACCGAAGGCATTGATCGTCCGCTAGTCCGCCCGGTGTAGCGTCCATTCATCGAATGGCTCGGCAGCCGGGTTTGTCTGTTACGGTTCTGGGAAGCAGTGTGGGTAATGCGAGCACTATAAACTTGGAACGTGCACACCCAGCAATGACGGATCCGAGGAGAGTACGGAGGAAGCCTGCCAGTCTAGTGCTAGCTCGTCCAGGTCTATCCAGACCGCGAGAGAGAGAGGCCTCCTCTCTCTTACGACTACATTTGAGCCGCAATGTTGTTGTATGTTTGTTTGTTAGTCGGAACATACGTCCAATCCTCCTGTTCGGGACGTTCCGTCACATACACAGTCCGAACTGGCAGTGTTATGGGCCTCCTCGTCCTAATGTCAACACACACCACCGCACCTTGGCTTGTGACCACAGAGTTTCAGGGGACGTTCGCATATTATATAAATGCAGGAATGAACGTTCCTGGAGCTCCTGCTTTGCCGACCAGTGAATATTGTCGACCAGGTTACTTCATCTGTTAGCCAAGGATATGAGGTCTTTCCTGATGGGACGTTCGCATATTATATAAATGCAGGAATGAACGTCCCTGGAGCAGACAGTGGATATTATGTAAGTCACGGCTCCACAGGCCTCATTCAGGAATAAGAATGCGATGATTTTCTGTGATGTCTTCAAAAGTGTGCTTCCGTCGTCACAGTCAAATGAAGAGCTAGCGGATAAGTGCTCATGATATTACGTCAATTGCCTAAGAGGTCCCTAGTATGATCAACGGCATTGGCGTCCGCTAGCTCGCCCGGTGTAGCGACCATTCATCGAATGGCTCGGCGGTCGGGTTCGTCCGTTGCGGTTCAGGAAGGAGATTTGGGTGATGCGAGCACTATAATAAGATAAAGTGCACACCCAGTGACGACGGATCAGAGGAGAGAACGGAGGAAGCCTATTAGTCCAGTTCCTAGCTCGTCCAGGTCCATCCGGGCTGCGAACGAGAGAGGTCCCTCTCTCGTACAACAACATCTGGGACCAGGTGTTGTGGTACAAAACGTTTCGCATTTGGAGCATACGTCCGCCGATCGGCACGCACCGTTATATAGACAGTCCGGAGAGACTGTCGATATGGCTTCCTCATCCTCACGGCAGCGCAAACGACCGCACCTTGGCTACGTGACCACGGATATCCAGTCAGCTTCGCCGAACAGGGATTCCACGGCGACCAGGTCACGCCATCCGGTAGCCAGGGACACGAGGCCTGTAGACGGACGTTCGCATAAAAGAAGTATGCAGGAGTCAACGTACACGGAGCTTCCAGCGGCAAAGCAACGTAAGACCGCTACTCCACAGGCCTCGGTGACGGACGTACTATCCCAAATAGCACAACTTATCGCAGCATCCCAGCAGACGACAAAATCTCTGTCGGATCAAGAATTATCCGACGACGCTGGGTCGGTACGCTCCGCTGAAGCGTCAGGTACGGACGACCGAGAACTTCATCGGGTCCGACAGGATGACGAAAGGGATTCAAAGGATTTGGAGCATTCCCTTTCGGAACAACATAAAGCTGCCGTAGATTTTATCCGGCATTATCTTCCAGAGGTTGTTCCGTCGGACCAGAATGCTGCGATGCTGGATAAGAGACTGATCGAGTCATTCGACACAAAATTTTTTGATCGGTTCAGGGACATCGTCCCTGAGTTTCCCACACAGTCCAATAATGTCACAAGAACATTTGAATTATTGAATGACGCTATATATAAGCTTGCTACCAAACCTAGCAAGGCTGGTTTCTTGTCCGCAAATGCTCTAAATCTGCCTTAAATCAATTCAAGGAATAAATTCGAAACGGCAGGACAGGACATACCGAGAGTTCCTCTGCGTCTAGACGACTAGGCTGAAGACTTAGAATTGTCTATACCGTCGCCTATGTCAATTCCAACCGGGACGTTGGAAACGACAATAATGTCTAACAGAGTTAACTTAGACGCTTTATCATATGCAAATCACCTTACTAAGACGTTATCATTACGTCTTCAAGTGAAAGAATTCCAGGATATACAATCCTCATTAAGAGTTCTTTCAAGGGCAATAGCTTATTCCATGTATAACTCTGCCCTTTCAGTGGCAAACCTGGAGTTGCTTAGACGTGACGCAGCCCTAGCTACATCCACGCGCGTGGAAAAACTCTCTCAGAGTCGCTTCGGTCTCCGGAGAGCTTCTCTTCGACCGCAAGCTTTCAGCAATCTATGATAAGATAACTAAATAAGCTTCAGATTCTCTGCTATTCAAATCCGCTTCCAAAAAGTCGGATACAGCAGAAAAGAGTAAGACAGGCACTTCTGGGACATGTACGCCAAAGAGAAGTTCCTGTAGAGGTTCCTATGCGTCCTCTAGATCTTATTCTAGAGACCGTCAAGACAGCGACTCACGTGGGGGATGTTATTCTGGCCGAGATAACCGGTCAGACGTCCCTAGGTCGACGTGGAGAGGTGCGGATCGTGGAGGACGTAGTTTCTCCTTCCGCAAGCCTCGCAGGTCCAGGAGGTGATGGCTTGAACCTCTATCGTGTTCTGGTCGGCGGAATATTATTGAGTTTTATAAACATTGGGCGTCAATTACGGACGACCCCTGGGTTCGAGGGGTAATTTCGGAAGGACTATGAATATCCTCCATTAACTCGAAGTCCAAAATGGACTCAGCTTCCATAAAATCCGCAGAAAAGAGATGCTCTTTTATCTGAAGTACAGTCTCTTTTGAAGAAGAACGCGATAGAGGTCGCAAAAGACCAGGAATCACCGGGTTTCTACAGCCATCTGTTTCTGGTTCCGAAACCAGACGGCTCGTTCCGTCCAGTCATAGATTTGAGCTGGATAAACAAGCTGATCGTCGCTCCGAAGTTCTATATGGAAACAATTTGATCAGTCAGAGCGAGTATTCGGGTGAACGACTATGCTACAAGCATAGATCTCAAGGATGCGTACTTTCACGTCATGGTACATCCGACATTCAGAAAGTATCTACGCTTCGCAGTCCTAGGAGTTGTATATCAGTTCAGATCGATGTGCAGAATCTGCTTCTATTGCTCCGATGTCTCGGTTTTATAATAAACGAGGAGAAGTCGGTTCTGGTGCCGTCCAAGTCATTCACTCATCTGGGAATGAGCTTCGAGACGCACAACAATCTCGTTCGTCTGCCGTTAACCATAGCGAATTTAATCAGTTGTTACGCTCGCTATTGTCTTCACTCAGACAAAGTTACAGCGAGAGAATTCATCAGACTGATAGGGTTGTGTGGAGCTGCCGCGGATTTTATTCCAATGGGGCGGCTACGCACTTGTCCTCCCCAAATCTTTTTGACTCAAAAAGAACAGAGTTGGAGGGTGAAGATTCTTTCTCCCATTACGTACATCCTCTTATAAGTCAAGTGAAACAGATTCAGACTTGGGCAGATATTCAGTGGTCTATTCAGGGAAATAACTTCCACTGCAATTGCCGGATCCGAGTTTTACAGTTTTGACGGATGACAGTTAAATAGGTTGGGACCCAACATTGAGCCTAACGGTTTTTAAGTGCCAGGGTCCTTGGGATCCGTAGTTCCTAATCAAGCACATAAACATCAGGAATTGATGTTATTTTGGCTTGCGTTACGTCATTGCATGAATGTTATCCAGATTGCCCACAGGCAATTCTGTCCGACAATTCGACGGTATAAGCGTATTTTCGGAACTAGGGAGGTACTCATTCCATTCTGTTATTCACTGTAACGGAATGAATCCTTCTGTTGGTACTAGAACATCAAGTTCTCCTATCGGTCCGTCGTATTCCGGGTCGTCTGAACGCATTAGCGGACTCCCTTTCACGAAAGAGCCGCTTGTTGCAGTCAAATGGACTTTTAACAACGAGTATTTATATCAGATTTGCTACCTATGAGAGCGGCCAATGATGGACTTATTTGTGACGCATCTCAACAATCAGTTGCAAGTGCATTTGTCAACATGTTCGGATCCTCGAGCGTTTGCAGTTGACGCTCTATCCATCTCATGAGACGGGATAATAGGATATGGGTATCATCCAGCGCCGTTGATTCAGCAGATATTGCTTAAGTTAAACAATCTCAATGCAATTCTGTTGGTAGCACCTCTGTCTCCACAAAGACCGTGCATTAATCTATTTAGGTGTCTGTTGTGGCTTATGCTGTGGAAGCTTCCTCCACATTTCGGTCCATTCTATAGCTAGATGGATTCTATTAGCTTTCAGTACTGCTTATGATAATGTCTTCAACACAGCAGTCTGCGGTTAAGATTTTAGCTCTTGAAGTAAGAGTTCTTTCTACTTCAGAGGCTTATGCTAATAGCGTTGCTATTACAGTTCTAATGACGGCTGCATTTTGGTTTTAGCCTTTCACTTGCACGAGTTTATACCTCAGAAATATTGAGTCCATTTCTAGAGACCGGCATATGTTTAGTTTCGTTATCTGTTGCTCAGAATGTCGTCCACTAAACAGTTGCAACTATAGTTTGTAGGCTTTTGGTTCCGGCAGTGACTCTGTGCTGCCGCCCTCTTCGCTCTGGGGTATTTGACCCAGGGCAAGGGGAAGGGGGGGGGGGGGCGGGTCTTCCCTTAGGTCACCTGCTTTATAGTGAAAAGAAAGGGAATACCTCCCCTAGAGTCAGTAATTTTAGTCAGTACCGGGATGATTTTTAAAGTGTAAAGATTATTTTTTACTCATCCATGTAATATTTTTAAGTGTTCCTCGGTGTGTAGTATTTGTATATGTCACATATCATGCAGACGTTAATATACTATTATCGGTCACTTTTAATGAATTTTGAGAGTGTCATTTATCTGGACTACTTTATTTATCGGCTTTCCTTTAAAAATAATTACCATAATGGATTATACTGGAGGTTAATAGACATCAGTGATGTTATTATGCTCAAGTACAGAATGGTGTTGTGTCTTTCTCGTTTTGATGCAGAATAGAAAGATACATGTAAAGCCTATTTCTCCTTTCTCCCTGAGGGGATAATTCTGTATATATATAGTTGAGTTATTGGATTGCTTTATGTCCTAGGCCATCCAACTTTTTTACTATTCAGCTAAGTCTGGGTCATTGGTACAGCATAAAAATGTTAAAAAAAATTATAGTAATTTATATATTTTTTATACTTACCAATGACCCAGACGGGGATGGCCCTCCCATGAGTTGGGAACTCATACCTCCCCGCAGAAAAGCCATGATGTGATGATTATACTTTTAGAGAAGGCTGTGCACTTAATACCTGTACTCTAGCTAAAGTTCATCTTTCAGTCCTATATGTAGCTCAGCCTGATATCAAACAAACAATAGGTCATAAATTATGCTGAAGACATTGATGATGGCATCTCTCTCTCTTTCATTTCAGATGCTGCAGTCGATACAAAGAAGTCACAATACACATCATAACCATCTTAACAGAAAAAGAAGACCACCCCTCATGGGCGGCTCCAACAATGCGAACAGTAAGTGGCAGACTATACTTGCCTGAAGACACAACAAACTACCAGAAGACCTGAAAGAGAGGGGAAAAAAAACTTCAACAGAAACGGAAGACCACATCTGCCATTAGAACATGATGCAACCAGCCACAGACCAGCAGACAGCATTGCTGTGAAGTCCAATGTTACATCGACATAACGCATGAACAGATGAATCTGATGCCGACTTTACTGCACATCGATGGCTCCAACAATATGAACAGTAAGTGGCAGACTATACTTGCCTGAAAACTCAACAAACCAACAGAAGACCTACATGATAGGTACCAGAACCTTAAAAACATACATATTTTATACTGTACCAATGACCCAGACTTAGCTGGTGCTAACTCTTAAAATTCCAGGGCCAAACACAAATTTTGCCCCCCAATCCCCAAAATTTGCATCTAAAACCAAAAGAAATCATGTCCTGAAGGACCTCCATACTTTGCGCTCACTGCGCATGCGCAGTGTCAAGGACGTCCCGAAATTGGCGCCAATTACCATTCTTTGTTTGGCCCTTCATCAGTTAACATCTCACTGATCTTTGTGCTTGTAAATCTCAGTTTAAATGATGCCAGACACATAAATATTGGAGAAATGGTGATTCTAAGGAGGATATAGAAGGAGGAGAGGAAAAAGGAGTGACAGAAAATTTTCAGGGCTGTAACTTAAAATTTTGTAGTGAAATTATGTTAAGTTGCCTATTTTCGAGGCATGGGCCTGTTGTTGTCATTCTTGCTATGAAGTTGCACTGCTTATTCAGTGTTTTCTCTCCCCTTGTCCCTTAAGTCCCCCTAGCTATTCTCCCATGCTTTTGGCATATTTTTGAGTAAGATTACTACTAAAATTTCTTGGGAGATTTAGCTTGGTAACAGAATGAATTCTGTTATTTTCCCCATGTTTACGTTCTCACCCATGGGTGTTTAGACGTAGTGTTCTGTATCTACCATCTGATGTTCTGCAGATTCTTCCTTGGAAGTCTCTGTTTTGCATCAGATAGTCTGTATTTTGGTAACTGATTTCGGGCCAGGATTGTCAGTGCCTGGAGTCATGTTTTCTGGTGTTTTTGCACTTCTTGTTTACATTGCCAACAGTCTCTTTTGAGGGGGGCTTTTTGCCTTTGTACTAGTTTATCTGATTACAAGATACATTATTATTATTCGTAAGTGTTGCATTAATTATTTAAAATAATTTTAAAATTTTTGTCCACACTTAGGCTTGGGATCCATTGGAGCTCAACGTTACTTTTCAGAAACTTGGGCATTGCTGAAAAAAATTTTTTTTTCAAATTTATTTTTGATTTCAATTGTTTTTTCTATGTTAATGGATCATGTTATTATGTATCTTTGTGTTCAGGGGTTCGTGCGAGTACTAGGACTTATTGTTGTCTTTTCACTATGAAAGGATATTGTTCAAATTGTAATGAGAGGAAATCTTCCTCTGACTTTCATGATCATTGTATTAATTGTAGTCAGTGTACTCGCTCTAACCCCTGTTCAGTATGTAAATATTGGGATGACAAACATTGAAAAACGTGTGTCACGATATGTTGTTAGCAGGGAAAGGGCTATGCCGGTCCTTTCTCCGCAGGGTCACTCTAGTTTATCAGTTTCTATTTCAGAGGAACAAGAACAGGGTGATGTTTCCATGTTGTCTTCCAAAGGTGCGCTTCCGTCGTCACAATCAAATGAGGAGCTAGCGGCAAAAGTGCTCATGGAGATACGCCAGTTGCCTAAGAGGTCCCTAGTAGGATCGACGGCGCTGTCGTCCGCTAGCTCGCCCGGTGTAGCGTCCATTCACCGAATGATTCGGCAGCCGGGTTCGTCCGTTGCGGTCCAGGAAAGAGTTTTGGGTGATGCGAGCACTATAAACATACAAGGTGCACACCCAGTGATGGCGGATAAGAGGAGAGATCGGAGGAAGCCTTGTAGTCCGGTTCCTAGCTCGTCCAGGTCCAGCCGGGCCGCGAACGAGAGAGGCCCCTCTCTCGTACAACAACATCTGGGACCAGACTCTCCGTTATATAGGCAGTCCGGAGAGACTGTACAGGCTTTCTCATCCTCTCAGCAGCGCACTCAACCGCACCTTGGCTACGTGACCGCGGACATTCAGCCAGCTTCGCCGAAGAGGGATTCAACGGCGACCAGGTCACGCCATCCGGTAGCCAGGGACACGAGGCCGATAGACTCCGGACGTTCGCATAAGAGAAGTATGCGGGAGTCAGTTGATGCGGAGCTTCCGGCGGCTAAGCAGCGAAAGACCGCTACTCCACAGGCCTCGATGACGGACGTGCTTGCTCAGATAGCACAAATTATCGCAGCATCCCAGCAAACGACAGAATCGTTGTCGGATCAGGAATTATCCGACGGCGCTGGGTCGTAAGCTCCGCCGAAGCATCGGGTGCGGACGACCGGGAGCTTCATGAGGTCCGACCGGATGGCGAAAGGGATACTGAGGACTTGGAGCTATCCCTTTCGGAACAACATAAAGCTGCCGTAGATTTCATCCGGCACTTCCTTCCTCAAGTTGTTCCGTCGGGCCAGACTGCTGCGATGCCGGGCAAGAGACTGATAGCGTCATTGGACACTGAATTTTTTGAGCGGTTCAGAGACATCGTCCCTGAGTTTCCGTCACAGTCTAATAACGCCAAAAGAACATTCGAATTATTGAAAGACGCTATATTTAAGCTTGCTTCCAAAACAGGCAAAGCTGTTTTCTTGTCCGCCAGTGCTCTTAACCTGCCTTTCATCAATTCAAGGAATAAATTCGATACGGCAGGACAGGGCATACCGAGAGTTCCTCTGCGTCTAGACGACGAGGCAGAAGACTTGGAATTGTCATTACCGTCGTCTATGTCCGTTCCAACCGCGGTGTTGGAAACGACAATTACGTCTAACAGACCCAGCTTAGACGCTTTATCATACGCAGACCACCTTACAAAGGCGTTATCACTGCGTCTTCAAGGGAAAGAATTCCAGGATATACAATCCTCATTAAGACTTCTTTCAAGGGCAGTGGCTTATTCCACGTATAACTCCGCCCTTTCAGTGGTAAACCTGGAGTTGGTTAGACGTGACGCAGCCCTAGCTACATCCACACGTGTGGATAGTAAGGTGAAGAACTCTCTCAGAGTCGCTTCGGTCTCCGGAGAGCTTCTCTTCGATGGCAAGCTTTCTATTTATGATAAAATTACTAAGAAAGCTTCGGATTCTCTGCTTTTTAAATCCGCTTCCAAAAAGTCGGATTCAGCAGATATGAGTAAGACAGGCACTTCTGGGACAAATACGCCCAAGAGAGGTTCCTATAGAGGTTCCTTTGCGTCCTCTTGGTCTTATTCTAGAGACCGTCAAGGCAGCGACTCACGTGCGGGACGTTCTTCGGGCCGTGACAACCGGTCCGATGTCCCGAGGTCGACGGGACAAGGTGCGGGTCGTGGAGGACGTGGTTTCTCCTCCCGCAGGCCTCGCAGGTCCAGGAGGTGATGGTTGGAACCTCTATCGAGTTCCGGTTGGCGGAAGGTTGTCGAGTTTTACAGAAGAGTGGGCGTCGATTACGGACGACCCTTGGGTGAGAGGGGTGATTTCGGAAGCACTAAGAATATCCTTCAAACGAAAGCCTCCATTAACTCGAAGTCCAAAATGGACTCAACTTCCGTCAAATCCGCAGAAAAGAGACGCTCTTTTATCGGCGGTACAGTCTCTTTTGATGAAGGACGCGGTAGAGGTCGTAGAAGACCAGGAATCACCGGGGTTCTACAGCCATCTATTTCTGGTTCCGAAACCAGACGGCTCGTTCCGTCCAGTCATAGATTTGAGCTGGATAAACAAGCTGATCGTCGCTCCGAAGTTTTATATGGAGACGATTCGATCGGTCAGAGCGAGTATTCGGGTGAACGATTATGCTTCAAGCATAGATCTCAAAGATGCGTACTTTCACGTCATGGTACATCCGACATTCAGAAAGTATCTACGCTTCGCAGTCCTAGGAGTTGTATATCAATTCCGAGCGATGTGCTTCGGATTGAACCTAGCGCCCTGGGCTTTCACTCGAGTAATGAACTCGGTAATGATGTATTTCCGAGGTCATTCGTCTGCGGTAACATCGGCCTACCTGGACGACATTCTTCAGAGGTACGGCAACGAGTTAACTCTTCAGAACGATGTGCCGAATCTGCTTCTATTGCTCCGACGTCTCGGTTTTGTTATAAACGAGGAGAAGTCGGATCTGGTGCCGTCCAAGTCATTCACTCATCTGGGAATGAGCTTCGAGATGCACAACAATCTCGTTCGTCTGCCGTTAACCAGAGCGAAGTTAATCAGTTGTTACGCTCGCTATTGTCTTCATGCAGACAAAGTCACAGCGAGGGAGTTCATGAGACTGATAGGTCTGTGCGGAGCCGCTGCGGATCTCATTCCGAAGGGGCGGTTGCGCACTCGTCCTCTCCAAATTTTCTTGACTCAGAATTGGAGTGTGAAGATTCATTCGCTCGATATAGACGTTCTCTTGTCAGATCAAGTGAAACAAGAGATTCAGACTTGGGCAAACATTCAGTGGTTGACTCAGGGAGTTCCGCTGCAGTTGCCGGATCCGAGTTTTACGATTATGACGGATGCCAGTCAAACAGGTTGGGGTTCAACATTGTTCCCAACGAATTCGAAGTGCCAGGGTCTTTGGGATCCACAGTTTCTAAGCAAGCACATAAACGTCAAGGAAATGATGTCGATTTGGCTTGCGTTACGTCATTGGATGGACATTATTCACAAAGCTCATGTCCAAATCCTGTCCGACCATACGACAGTTGTGGCGTATATCCGGAACCAGGAAGGCACTCATTCCGTTCCGTTATTCAATTTAATGGAAGAATCCTTCTGTTTGCTCTAGAACAAGTTCTACTTTCGGGCCGTCATATACCGGGTCGTCTGAATGTACTAGCAGACTCCCTTTCACGGAAGGGTCGCTTGTTGCCATCAGAATGGACTCTCAACAAACAGGTATTCAATCAGATTTGCTACCAATGGGAACGGCCAATGATAGACTTATTTGCGACACATCTCAACAATCGGTTGCAGATGTATTGCAGACATGGTGTCACCATGTCCGGATCCACGAGCATATGCAGTGGACGCTCTATCGATCTCGTGGGACGGAATGATAGGATATGCGTATCCTCCAGCGCCGTTAATACAGCAAGTATTACTAAAGATAAAACAATCTCAATGCAGGATTCTGTTGGTAGCATCTCTGTCTCCACAGAGACCGTGGATTAATCTACTCGGATATCTGCTGTGGGACTTACCGCGAAAGCTTCCTCCACGGGAGGATCTTCTTTCGCAGGGGAAATCGCGTCAACTTCATCAAAACCCGCAAGGTCTCAACCTTCACGTATTTCCGTTGTGCGGTCCTTCTTGCATGGTAAGCATTTTACAGGACGAGCAGTGGACGCGATTTCTAACTGCAGGAGGACCTCCTCTTCGCTAAATTATGCGGCTAAGTGGAAGGTCTTTCGTCGTTGGTGTAGGGATCATTCTGTTGATATTTTTGATCCCTCCATACCAGACATTGCAAACTTTCTAGTATACTTGTTTGACGAGGTCAAACTGCAGCCTGTTACTATTAAAGGTTATAGGTCTATGTTATCTGATACCTATGCACACCATGATAGTTTACAAATTGGATCTAATGTCTCTTTATCTAAGTTAGTTAGAAACTTCTCGATAAATAGACCTAGAACTCTTAGATTAATTCATAAATGGAATTTAGCTTGGGTTCTTCTTAAACTGAAAGAAAAGCCATTTGAGCCTCTTGGGACGGTAGATTTCAAATTTTTGTCTTATAAGACAGCTTTTCTCTTAGCTTTCTCCTCTGCTAGAAGAGTCAGTGAGCTTCATGCACTTTCGGTGGACGATTCTCACTATCGTAGTGTCGGGAACACTATTACCTTCACTACTAATGTTGGATTTTTAGCTAAGAATCAGGCTCCTAATAAATACCCGGAACCTATTGTTATTAAGGCTCTTCCGTCTTCGGACGGGCGTAGGCCTTTACTCTGTCCTGTTTGAGCTTCACGTATTTATAAACAAAGATGTCAGTTTATCAGAAAGGGACGGAAATGCTTCTTTCTGTCTCTGATGCCTAATAGAAAGGACATTTCGGTCCATTCTATTGCTAGATGGATTCAATTAACTATCCGTACTGCTTATGATAATATATCTTCTACTCAGCAGTCTGTGCTGAAGATTTCGGCTCATGAAGTAAGAGCTCTTTCTACATCTTGGGCTTACGCAAATAGTGTTGCTATTACAGATTTAATGAAGGCTGCTTATTGGTCTCAGCCATCCACATTCACGAATTTTTATCTCAGAAATATTGAGTCCATTTCTGGAGACCTGCATTGTTTAGGTCCGTTATCTGTTGCTCAGAGTGTCGTCCACTAAACAGTTGCAGCTATAGTTATGCAGGCTTTCTGTTCCGGCAGTGACTTCGTCCTGCTGCCCTCTTCGCTCTGGGCTATTTGACCCAGGGCAAGGGGAAGGGGGGGGGGGTGTTCCCTTAGGTCACCATGCTTTATAGTGAAAAGCAAGGGGATTCCTCCTCCGGAGTCAGTAATTCTAAGTCGTTACCGGGATGGTTTTAAAGTGTAATATTAATGTTAAAAATTCATTCATGTCTTATTTTTAAAGTGTAGCTCGGTGTGAAGCATTTGTATATGTCAAGTGTCAAACGGGCGTTAATATACAATCCTCGGACACTTTTTGAAAAATATAAAGAGTCTCATTTCTCAGGACTAACTTTGTTTATTGGCTTACTTTAAAAATAATTAGTATAAGGGGTTATACTGGATGTTAATAGAGAACATGAATGTTATTATGCTCAATTATGAAGGGTATTGTATCTTTCTAATTTAACATAAAATAAGAAAGATACATGTAAAACCTAATACTCCTTTTCTCCTTGAGGGGTTGACTCTATTTATATAGTTGAGCTTATTGGATTTTCCTCCATGTCCTAGGCCCTCCAGCCTTTTTACTATTCAGCTAAGTCTGGGTCATTGGTACAGTATAAAAATGCTAAAAAATTTATAGTAATTTATATATTTTTTATACTTACCAATGACCCAGACGGGGATGGCCCTCCCAGGAGTTGGGAACTCATACCTCCCCGCTGAGTACATAGCTCTGACCAGGCACTGCCTGCAAGAATGGTAATTGGCGCCAATTTCGGGACGTCCTTGACACTGCGCATGCGCAGTGAGGGCAAAGTATGGAGGTCCTTCAGGACATGATTTCTTTTGGTTTTAGATGCAAATTTTGGGGATTGGGGGGCAATATTTGTGTTTGGCCCTGGAATTTTAAGAGTTAGCACCAGCTAAGTCTGGGTCATTGGTAAGTATAAAAAATATATAAATTACTATAAATTTTTTAACTTTTTTAACCAATACATGTTTTTTTCTTTTTCAGAATGTTTATTTGTTGCAGAATCCTCAGACGGAGAATAAAGAATTCCTATAACATAGTACTATCACCACCAATGCACTTTGGAAATTGGAAATTTAACTCCAAAATAAGACAATTTTGACCAAATTTGAAGCAATCAACTGCGAAAATCAGGTGAATATACGTAAGTGATTTTTTGAAATTTTGACGGTGTGCCGTTTTCTCCAGGAAGAGTCATACTGAGTCATATTGAGAGCTATATCTTTGTCAAGTATAGCCCGTCAAGTATAGCCCTTCGGGCAACTTTTTCTGCCCTGAAAACAGAGGAGGGGGAGGGGAGGGGGGGCGTCAACAAACAAGAGAGAAAAATTGACCTGAAGGGAAGGTCCAGTGATGTGCACATATTTTTCAGGGAATTAACAACAAAAATACGAAATAGTAAATGTATTTTTTAGGTCCAAAAGTCATCAAATCACCCCATCTTTTATCAGGAATATTCAACAATTATCCAAGATGTCAATAGAATGTTTCGAATGTTTATTGAAACATTATATTTTCCCAGGGCTGTTTATTTTAAGAGACTGCATCATTTCCGAGTGCAACATTTCAATATAGGTAATTCTAAATCAAGTATTTAGTTGAGTGATACCAACAACAATGACTAGTTAGGTTTTTCCAAAATTAACTCTTCTCATTTTACCCGCATTAAATAATGGCATTCTTTTAATCAGCTAATGAATAAATTGTTATAAAATAATTATGTGGTCCAATGGTTGGGTGTATATAACTTTCTAGCCTTTTCCATTCTTCCAGAAAAGCCATGGTGTGATGATAAAACTTTTTAGAAGGCTGTGCACTTAATACCTGTACTCTAGCTAAAGTTCATCTTTCAGTCCTATATGTAGCTCAGCCTGATATCGAACAAACAATAGGTCATAAATTATGCTGAAGACATTGATGATTGCATCTCTCTTTCATTTCAGATGCTGCAATCGATACAAAGAAGTCACAATATACATCTTAACCATCTTAACAGAAAAAGAAAACCACTCCTCATGGATGTCTCCAACAATGCGAACAGTAAGTGGCAGACTATACTTGCCTGAAGACACAACAAACTACCAGAAGTCCTGAAAGACAGGAGAACAAAAAAACTTCAACAGAAATGTAAGACCACATCTGCCATTAGAACATGATGCAACCAACCGCAGACCAGCAGACAGCATTGTTGCGAAGTCCAATGTTACATCGATATAACGCACGAACAGGTGAACCTGATGCAGACTTTACTGCTCATCGATGGCTCCAACAATACGAACAGTAAGTGGCAGACTATACTTGCCTGAAAACTCAACAAACCACCAGAAGACCTACATGACAGGTAACAAAACCTTAAAAACATACATTTTTTTTTAACAATACATGTTTTTTTTTCTTTTTCAGAATGTTTATTTGTTGCAGAATCCTCAGACGAAGAATAAAGAATTCCTATAACATAGTACAATTACAACAACACGCTACATGTGTTATTTAGAAGTAAATATTTACTAAAAATAGAAATTGTCTACAATCTTTAAAATTATAACTGCATAAACCTAATTGAAACATGAGGTATTTTCACAATCTGATAATGTAGCAAACCTTAGGGTCACTGCTCCAGAAATATCATTACGTGTACAGTCCTTGTAAAAGTAGTCTTCCAAATTACCCCAGTTGTTACATATGATTACATAATGCAGTCACTGTTAATCCAGTTCAATTAAGATCTCTGTCTATTTATAGAGGAACTTTTTATGAGTGGGCGGAGCTAATTAATGAGATGTTGTTTGTAACCTTTCTGACAACTTTTATTTATCAAATGTTATTAAATATCTTTTTGACATTTATTCTGTATTTGGCTATAATTTACTGGGAATGCATATATATCAATATATTCAATTAATTGTAATTGGAAACAAACACAAAAAATCACATTGAAATAATCTTGGCATATAAAGTTCAAATGGAAAAATATTCAAGTCTAATTACTGTGTAATATTCATATTTGCATTTATTACTTTACATGACATAACTGTAAAAATCGGTCATCGCCATACACGAAATTCGTCATTCCCATATTTTTATACTGTACCAATGACCCAGACATAGCTGGTGCTAACTCTTAAAATACTAGGGCCAAACACAAATTTTACCCCCAATCCCCAAAAGTTGCATCTAAATCCAAAGAAATCATGTCCTGAAGGTCCTCCATACTTTGCCCTTACTGCGCATGCGCAGTGTCAAGGACGTTCCGAAATTGGCGCCAATTATCATTCTCTGTTTGGCCCTTCATCAGTTAACATCTCACTGATCTTTGTGCTTGTAAATCTCAGTTTAAATGATGCCAGACACATAAATATTGGAGAAATGGTGATTCTATGGAGGATAGAAAAGGAGGAGAGGAAAATGGAGTGACAGAAAATATTCAAGGCTGTAACTTAAAATTTTCTATGTGAAATTATGTTAAGTTGCCTATTTTCGAGGCATGGGCCTATTGTTGTCATTCTTGCTATGAAGTTGCACTGCTTATTCAGTGTTTCCTCTCCCCTTATCCTATAAGTACCCCCTGGCTATTCTCCCATGCTTTTGGCATATTTTTGAGTAAGATTACTAATAAAATTTCTTGGGAGAATTAGCTTGGTAACAGAATGATTTCTGTTATTTTCCCCATGTTTACGTTTTCACCCATGGGTGTTTAGACGTTGTGTTCTGCATCTACCATCTGATGTTCTGCAGATTCTTCCCTGGAAGTCTCTGTTTTGCATCAGATAGTGTTTATTTTGATAACTGATTTCGGGTCAGGATTGTCAGTGCCTGGAGTAATGTTTTCTAGTGTTTATACACTTTTTGTTTACATTGGCAACAGTCTCTTTTGAGGGGGGGGGGGGGGGGGGGGGGCTTTTTGCCTTTGGAGTAGTTTACTCATTATAAGATACATTATTATTTTCCGTAAGTTTTGCATTAATTATTTAAAATAATTTTAAATTTTTTGACCACACTTAGCCTTGGGATCCATTGGGGCTCAACGTTACTTTTCAGAAACTTGGGCTTCGCTGAAAAAATATTTTTCAAAAATTCTTTTTGATTGCTATTGTTTTTTCAATATTAATGGATCATGTTATTATGTATCTTTGCTTTTATGGGTTTTTGCGAGTACTAGGACTTGTTGTTGTCTTTTCTCAATAAAAGATATTGTTCAAATTGTAATAGGAAGAAATCTTCCTCTGACTTTCATGATCAGTGTATTAATTGTAGTCAGTGTACTAGCACTAACTCCTGTTCAATATGTAATTTTTGGGATGATAAACATTGGAAACGTGTGTCACGATATATTGTTTGCGGGGAAAGGACCATGCCGGCCCTTTCTCCACAGGGTCACTCTAGTCTATCAGTTTCTATTTCAGAGGAACAAGAACAGGGTGATGTTTCCATGTTATCCTCCAAAAGAGCGCTTCCGTCGTCACAACTGAATGCAGAGCTAGCGGCAAAAGTGCTCATGGAGATACGTCAGTTGCCTAAGAGGTCCCTAGTAGGATCGACGGCGCTGTCGTCCGCTAGTTCGGCCGGTGTAGCGTCCATTCACCGAATGGTTCGGCAGCCGGGTTCGTCCGTTGTGGTCCAGGAAGGAGTTTTGGGTGATGCGAGCACTATAAACATACAAGGTGCACACCCAGTGACGGCGGATATAAGGAGAGATCGGAGGAAGCCTTCTAGTTCGGTTCCTAGCTCGTCCAGGTCCAGCCGGGCCGCGAGCGAGAGAGGTCCCTCTCTCGTACAACAACATCTGGGACCAGATGTTGTGGTACAAAATGTGTCGCAAGCGGAGCACACGTCCGTCGCTCGGGACGCTCCGTTGTATAGGCAGTCCGCTGAGACTGCTCAGGCTTCCTCATCCTCTCAGCAGCGCACCCGACCGCACCTTGGCTACGTGACCGCGGATATTCTACCAGCTTCGCCGATCAAGGATTCATCGGCGACCAGGTCACGCCATCCGGTAGCCAGGGACACGAGGCCGATAGACTCAGGACGTTCGCATCAGAAGAGTATGCGGGAGTCAGTTGATGCGGAGCTTCCCGCGGCTAAGCAGCATCGATGACGGACGTGCTAGCTCAGATAGCACAGATTATCGCAGCATTCCAGCAACCGACAGAATCGGTGTCGGATCGGGAATTATCCGACGGCGCTGGGTCGGTACGCTCCGCCGAAGCATCGGGTGCGGACGACCGGGAGCATCGTGAGGTCCCTCCGGATGGCGAAAGGGATACGGATGACTTGGAGCTATCCCTTTCGGAACAACATAAAGTTGCTGTGGACTTCATCCGGCACTTCCTTCCTCAAGTTGTTCCGTCGGGCCAGACTGCTGCGGTACCGGATAAGAGACTGATAGCGTCATTGGACACTGATTTCTTCGAGCGGTTCAGAGACATCGTCCCTGAGTTTCCGTCTCAGTCCAATAATGTCACAAGAACATTTGAATTATTGAACGACGCTATATTCAAGCTTGCTTCCAAAACAGGCAAAGCTGGTTTCTTGTCCGCCAGTGCTCTTAACCTTCCTTTCATTAATTCAAGGAATAAATTCGATACGGCAGGACAGGGTGTTCCTCTGCGTCTTGACAACGAGGCGGAAGACTTAGAATTGTCATTACCGTCGTCAACGTCCATTACAACCGCAGTGTTGGATACGACAATTACGTCTAACAGGGCCAGTTTAGACGCTTTATCTTACGCAGACCACCTTACTAAGGCGTTATCACTACGTCTACAAGGGAAAGAATTCCAGGATATTCAATCCTCTTTAAGACTTCTTTCAAGGGTAGTGGCTTATTCCACGTATAACTCCGCCCTTTCAGTGGCAAACCTGGAGTTGGTTAGACGTGACGCAGCCCTAGCTACATCCACACGAGTGGATAGTAAGGTGAAGAACTCTCTCAGAGTCGCTTCGGTCTCCGGAGAGCTTCTCTTCGACGGCAAGTTTTCTGCAATCTATGAGAAAATTACTAAGAAAGCTTCGGATTCTCTGCTGTTTAAATCCGCTTCCAAAAAGTCGGATACGGCAGAAAAGAGTAAGACAGGCACTTCTGGGCCTAATGCACCCAAGAGAGGTTCCTATAGAGGTTCCGGTGCGTCCTCTTGGTCTTATTCAAGAGACCGTCAAGGCAGCGACTCACGTTCGGGACGTCCTTCGGGCCGGGACAACCGGTCGGACGCCCCGAGGTCGACGGGACGAGGTGCGGGTCGTGGAGGACGTGGTTTCTCCTCCCGCAGGCCTCGCAGGCCCAGGAGGTGATGGTATCAACCTCTATCGTGTTCCGGTTGGCGGAAGGTTGTCGAGTTTTTTAGAAGAGTGGGCGTCGATTACAGACGACCCTTGGGTGAGAGGGAGGGGTGATTTCGGAAGGTCTAAGAATAACCTTCAAACGAAAGCCTCCTTTGACTCAAAGTACAAAATGGACTCAGCTTCCGTCAAATCCGCAGAAAAGAGACGCTCTGTTATCGGAGGTGCAGTCTCTTTTAATGAAGAACGCGGTAGAGGTCGTAGAAGACCAGGAAACACTGGATTCTACAGCCATCTGTTTCTGGTCCCGAAACCAGACGGCTCGTTCCGTCCAGTCATAGATTTGAGCTGGATAAACAAGCTGATCGTCGCTCCAAAGTTCTATATGGAGACGATTCGATCGGTCAGCGAGTATTCGGGTGAACGGTTATGCTACAAGCATAGATCTCAAAGATGCGCACTTTCATGTCATGGTACATCCGACATTCAGAAAGTATCTACGCTTCGCAGTCCTAGGACTAGTGTATCAATTCCGAGCGATGTGCTTCGGATTGAACCTAGCACCCTGGGCTTTCACTCGGGTAATGAACTCGGTAATGATATATTTCCGAGCTCATTCGTCTGCGGTAACGTCGGCCTACCTGGACGACATTCTTCAGAGGTACGGCAACGAGTTAACGCTTCAGAACGATGTGCAGAATCTGCTAATATTGCTCCGACGTCTCGGTTTTATTATAAACGAGGAGAAGTCGTCGAATCTGGTGCCGGCCAAGTCATTCACTCATCTGGGAATGAGCTTCGAGACGCACAACAATCTCGTTCGTCTGCCGTTAACCAGAGCGAAATTAGTCAGTTGTTACGCTCGCTATTGTCTTCATGCAGACAAAGTCACAGTGAGGGAGTTCATGAGACTGATAGGTCTGTGCGGAGCCGCTGCAGAACTCATTCCGATGGGGTGGTTACGCACTCGTCCTCTCCAAATTTTCTTGACTCAGAATTGGAGTGTGAAGATTCATTCGCTCGATATAGACGTTCTCTTGTCAGAACAGGTGAAACAAGAGATTCAGACTTGGGCAAACATTCAGTGGTTGACTCAGGGAGTTCCGCTGCAGTTGCCGGATCCGAGTTTTACGATCATGACGGATGCCAGTCAAACAGGTTGGGGTGCATCATTGATCCCAACGGATTCGAGGTGCCAGGGTCTTTGGGATCCACAGTTCCTAAGCAAGCACATAAACATCAAGGAAATGATGTCAGTTTGGCTTGCGTTACGTCAGTGGATGGACATTACTCGGAAAGCTCATGTCCAAAACCTGTCAGACAATACGACAGTAGTGGCGTATATCAGGAACCAAGGAGGCACTCATTCCGTTCCGTTATTCAATTTAAAGGAAAGAATCCTTCTGTTTGCTCTAGAACATCAAGTTCTACTTTCGGTCCGTCATATACCGGGTCGTCTGAATGTACTAGCAGACTCCCTTTCACGGAAGGGTCGCTTGTTGCCGTCGGAGTGGACTCTCAACAAACAAGTATTCAATCAGATTTGCTACCAATGGGAACGGCCAATGATAGACTTATTTGCGACACATCTCAACAGTCAGTTGCAGACGTATGTGTCTCCATGTCCGGATTCAAGAGCATTTACAGTAGACGCTCTATCGATTTCATGGGACGGAATGATAGGATATGCGTATCCTCCAGCGCCGTAAATGCAGCAAGTATTGCTAAAGATAAAGCAATCTCAATGCAGAATTCTATTGGTAGCATCTCTGTCTCCACAGAGACCGTGGATAAATCTACTCAGGACTTACCGCGAAAGCTTCCTCCACGAGAGGATCTTCTTTTGCAGGGGAAACCGCGTCAACTGCATCACAACCCGCAAGGTCTCAACCTTCATGTTTTTCCGTTGTGCGGTCCTTCTTGCACGGCAAGCATTTTACAGGACGAGCAGTGGACGCGATTTCTAACTGTAGGAGGACCTCCTCTTCGCTAAACTATGCGGCTAAGTGGAAGGTTTTTCGTCGGTGGTGTAGGGATCATTCTGTGGATATTTTTGATCCCTCCGTACCAGACATTGCAAACTTTCTAGTATACTTGTTTGACGAAATCAAACTGCAGCCTGTTACTATTAAGGGTTATAGGTCTATGTTATCGGATACCTATGCCCACCACGGTAGTTTACAAATTGGATCTAATGTCTCTTTATCTAAGTTAGTTAGAAACTTTTCGATAAATAGACCCAGAACTCTTAGATTAATTCCTAAGTGGAATTTAGCTTGGGTTCTTCTTAAACTGAAGGAAAAGCCTTTTGAGCCTCTTGGGACAGTAGATTTCAAATTCTTGTCTTATAAGACAGCTTTTCTCTTAGCTTTCTCTTCTGCTAGAAGAGTCAGTGAGCTTCATGCACTATCGGTGGAAGATTGTCACTATCGTAGTGTCGGGAACACTATCACCTTCACTACTAATGTTGGTTTTTTAGCTAAGAATCAGGCTCCTAATAAATACCCGGAACCTATTGTTATTAAGGCTCTGCCGTCTTCAGACGGGCGTAGGCCTTTACTCTGTCCTGTTAGAGCTTTATGTATTTATAGGCAAAGATGTCAGTTTATCAGAAAGGGACGAAAACGTTTCTTTCTGTCTCTGATGCCTAATAGAAAGGACATTTCGGTCCATTCTATTGCTAGATGGATTCAATTTACTATTCGTACTGCTTATGAAAATTTATCTTCAAGTCAGCAGTCTGTGCTTAAGATTTCGGCTCATGAAGTAAGAGCACTTTCTACATCTTGGGCTTACGCAAATAGTATTGCTATTACAGACTTAATGAAGGCTGCTTATTGGTCTCAACCATCCACATTCACGAATTTTTATCTCAGAAATATTGAGTCCATTTCTGGAGACCTGCATTGTTTAGGTCCGTTATCTGTTGCTCAGAATGTCGTCCACTAAACAGTTGCAACTATAGTTATGCAGGCTTTCTGTTCCGGCAGTGACTCCATCCTGCTGCCCTCTTCGCTCTGGGGTATTTGGCCCAGGGCAAGGGGAAGGAGGGGGGAGGGTATTCCCTTAGGTCACCTGCTTTATAGCGAAAAGCAAGGGAATTCCTCCTCCGGAGTCGGTTATTCTGAGTCGTTTCCGGTATGGTTTTAAAGTGTAATATTAATGTTAAACATTCATTCATGTCATATCTTTAAAGTGTAGCTCGGTGTGAAGCATTTGTATATGGCAAGTGTCAAACGGGCGTTAATATACAATCCTCGGACACTTTTAAAGAATATAAAGAGTCTCAATTCTCTGGACTTACTTTATTTATTGGCTAACTTTAAAAATAATGAGTACAAAGGGTTATACTGGATGTTAATAGAGAACATGAATATTATTGTGCTCAATTATGAAGGGTATTGTATCTTTCTAATTTATTATAAAATAAGAACGATACATGTAAAGCCTAATACTCCTTTTCTCCTTGAGGAGTTATATTATATAGTTGAGCTTATTGGATTTTCCTCTATGTCCTAGGCCCTCAAGCCTTTTTACTATTCAACTATGTCTGGGTCATTGGTACAGTATAAAAATGTTAAAAAATTTATAGTAATTTAGATATTTTTTATACTTACCAATGACCCAGACGGGGATGGCCCTCCCAGGAGTTGGGAACTCATACCTCCCCGCTGAGTACATAGCGCTGACCAGACACTGCCAGTAAGAATGATAATTGGCGCCAATTTCGGGACGTCCTTGACACTGCGCATGCGCAGTAAGGGCAAAGTATGGAGGACCTTCAGGACATGATTTCTTTGGATTTAGATGCAAATTTTGGGGATTGGGGGGCAAAATTTGTGTTTGGCCCTAGTATTTTAAGAGTTAGCACCAGCTATGTCTGGGTCATTGGTAAGTATAAAAAATATCTAAATTCCTATAAATTTTTTAACTTTTTTTTAGGTTTTTATCTTAATTTTTTGCTTCCAAAGCATATCTTATGACTTCTCATTGAAACGAGCGTGTAGCGTCTGTTTCAATCAGGGGTCATAAGCTGTGTTTTGGAAGCAAAAAATATTTTGACAACTGTTGGGGTGGGGAGGGGGGCGTACATCTGTTATTTATGGGGGTGGACTGCTCTTACTGGACGTCGACTCGGCACATGTACATACGGCGATCTTAGGTGGAAAAGACAGCTATCCAGTATTAAGAAAACAACACCTGAACACATGGTCTCCCAGTGTGCTGCAAGACACGGGGCTGTAGAAACTGTTTTGTTATTTCTCATTTTTTGCAACTATCTATTCAAAACACCGCTGGATGTTTTCCAATAAATTGTCACACAAAAAAATTCAAGCGTTTTTGTTGTGGTATAAAGTCTACAAAGAGTTAAATGGTGGGAAGTCGCTTATGGGGGAAGTCGGCCAAAAATAAAATCAGAAACTGAGGTATGCCCCTAAGTCAGGTCCACGGATTAAATCGGCCCAGGGCTTTTTCATAGTGCTAATATACATGTGCACGGTTAACTTAAGTGACAGCCCGAATGTTAGAAATTGAATTTTTTCTCATTGTGTTGCAACTATTTGTTGGAAAACACCACACGAGTGCTGTCTTTTCCTATAAATAGATTCAAAATAATTTCAACATTTATTTGTCGTAGTGCTATTAAAATTGTTAAATGATAGGCTGAATGTTAGAAACAAAATTGTCTTTACAAGTTGGAGTGCAGATATAAAAGTATATAGATATACATAATTGTAATTCAATTTAACCTGTTTCTGATGTTGGAAATCTCAAAAGAATAAACTTCATAGGAGTAATTTATGCTTTATCTATTGTCACCAGTCAATGTTTTCATTGTGATCAGAGGCTGTTTTAGAAACAATCAGTAGCTATTGTCGGCTCTTGTTTTACATTTTTGGAAGGGTAATTAAAGGATTAGTTCGGATTAGGAAATGTTATTGCTACCAAATTTTATTGCTTCCACGTGAACTCAATATTTGATCATGTTAAGTGTTGTGTTATATTCAATTTTATTACAACAGCCTGGATCTACTTTTCTCAGTGGTCCAAAGCAACAAACCTCAAGCTGTACGCATCGTTTTTCAACGAAATATAAAATATATGTACATGTTTCTTCTAATTTTACTGAGTTCAGACGGGAAACTGAAAACTCTCCCAAATTCTGCCAATTTATAATTTTTAACTGATCTCAGATACATTCAGACACATCGTGTCCTATCTCGCCACATAAAGAAGGGCCTCTGCTAAAACACTCGAGGAGTGAGGTTTGCACTCACAAAATATGCTCTCAGCTTCGGTGGAAAAGGGACACCGAACACAACATATTTCTGCAAATGGACCGTAGGTTGTCTTTCAAAGGACCCTCAGTTCAATGAAATGCTTCTTTCACATGGGTTAAGACGATATATGTGTGAAAATTCCACTCTGTTAGTGTTTCAGTTTAGAATTTCTCTCCATGTAACGTTGATGAGTTCCAGGATATTCAAAATTACAGTCTTGGTCATCCACAGTGTTTCAAAGGTCCTGCATGGTTCAGTGTAATAGAATATTCTGTTCACCTGAACACTGGGTCGAACCGCATGCTGGACGAAACTGTGTTGGAGAGGAATTGACTCAAGATTTCTCCAATATGTAGGTGCACGCGCAGTTTGTTTATCAAATTTGTTTCCACATCTGAAATCAGTCTGGAAATTATTTTGGTCTGTCAGGAAATTTTGTTCTGCCCCATATACCTATATCGCACTTGCATATCCCACTTGATGCTGCATAAGATTGCTACCCCACCCAAGTTTACCGGGATTTTTTTAATAGGCCCACAAGTAGTAGGCTTACAGCAACACTGGGCATTAGGAGACAGAAACACAGACCTTAAATGTTTGTGGGGTTGGCCTATGCAACTGCACCCTCTGATGGCAAGATGGTAGGCCTATAACAGTCGGCTCTCTGCCTCCATTGAATTTGTACTTAGCCTCCCCCCCCCCTCCAACCAACCAACCAGTCAGATGATATCTATACCCAACTGGTCTTCTACTGCATTATATTTACCAAGAACATCTTTCTTTTTTTTTTGGGGGGGGGGGAGTGGTGAGGGGGGGGGGGGTCAGATTAACATTCTGCACCCATCTTTTGGGTATTCTTTTTGTATTTTTGCCCTGCCAAGTTGAGTGGGAACATCGCCTTGTAACACATGGATGCTTTGACAAGTTTGCAGTGGACCGGCTCGTTCTCTGCACACCTTGAAATCTAACATTATCCGTTGAACGCTTATTTTTTTATTGAGAAATGTTGTATATCATCCTCGGATTAAAGGCGATGTCGTAATTTGAAGTTGCTGTGCATCCCGCCCCCAGATCCCACTGCCTAGTCTAACCACAGACGTCTGGAGACATGATTAATATCACATCACCCCAACGTCACACCTCCCTCTTATATATGCCATATATGCCCCCCCCCCCCCCCCCCCACACACACACTTCCAAAATAAATAACACACAGATCTCTGTATTATATATTTCGAGGGGAGGGGTGCATATAAGAATGAGGTGTTTTGAGGTAGGGGTGATTTAGATCAGGTTTCCAGTCTCTGGCAATTTGGCCCGTATAGAGGGTAACGAAACTACGTTGTTCGTAACCTGTTAAGTCGACATCAGCTGTCCTTCATGCGAATACCCGGAAACGCAACCAAATTGTGTCAAGTTCTTTTTTATTGCCCGGAATATGTCTACCAATGCAGAATAAAAAGGGTATGTATTTGAATGACTCTTTTTGAAATGTTCTTCAACCTGTTGTAAATGAGATTTTTTTTATTATTTCCATTTTTGGCGTAACTTCACTAATAATAGTCGGATTGTAAAAATTCAAGGACGAAATCGCACTGATTTTTACTCAATATATTCGAAACGAAACGCGTTTTTAAAATTTCCCTATGATATTAAAAATAGTGTTTGCCCGACTGGTTGGAAAAATGTGCTAATTAGTATCCAAAAATTACGGGATCAAAGAAACACCAACATCGACAAAAAGTAACGAGAAGGTCTTCACAAATATTCATGCAAGATCGAAACTGCCCTCAAAAGTCATTTTGTACGATATTTCAAAATAAAGTTTAACGATTTTATTTTTATTTGTGTAGTTTGGGAGCGATGCGCTTTTTCCCAAATTCTCAACTGCCGTTTTGCAGAGAAATGATGTTTGGAAGTCCTATTTTGGGTCGAAAGCATAACTTGTCACAACACTGGGAAACACTTTGTGCTAATTATAACCGATAGTACATCTTATTGAAGTCACGTGGTTGGGTTTTGATACCCCATCTCATAGAGCAATTAGTGGGGAGTCGATTGGCAGTGTTTTACAGGGAGCGTACACGTAATGTGAAAACAATAACAAAAATGATTTCCTTCATTACAGAACATACGTCCCAGAAAGCCTTCCTCTAATTTTGACTTTTATGTCACTCCAGCAGTTTCCATCAGTCAACAACATCTAGATTGCCATCTTTCGACAACTTAATCAGTGTCAGTAATTCATAACAGGTATCAGAAAATTAAATATTTTTCCATAGGCCACTATTATAATATTCAAGCGAAATAAATATGGCCTCACAACTTTAATTTGGGCATTCAAATATCTTTGACAAGTATAGCTCTTCAGACAACTTTTTCTGCCCTGAAAACAGGTGGGTGGGGGGGGGGGGGGGGAATGGGGGTCATGCAACAAATAAGAGAGAAAAATTGACCTGAAGAGAAGTATCAGTGATGTGCACATATTTTTCAGAGAATTACAAACAAAAACACGAAAAAGTAAATGGTATTTTTAAGGTCCAAAAGTCATCAAAACACTCACTCTTTTATCAGGAATATTCAACAATTATTGAAACAATATATTTTCCCAGGGCTGTTTATTTTTAGAGATTGCATCATTTCCGAGTGCAACATTTCAAGATAGGTAATTCTAAATCAAGTATTTAGTTCAGCGATACCAACAACACCGACTAGTTCGGTTTATTCAGAATTAACTCTTCTCATTTTACCCGCATTGAATAATGGCATTCTTTTATTCAGCTAATGAATAAATTGTTATAAAATAATTATGTGACCCGGTGGTTGGGTGTATTTAACTTTTCTAGCCTTTTCCGTTCTTCCAGTAAAGCCATGGTGTGATGATAAAACTTTTAGAGAAAGGCTGTGCTCTTAATACCTGTACTCTATCTAAAGTTCATCTTTAAGTCCTATTTGTAGATCAGCCTGAAATCGAACAAACAATAGGCCATAAATTATGCTGAATCCATTGATGATTGCATCTCTCTTTCTTTCATTTCAGATACTGCAATCGATACAAAGAAGTCGCAATATCATCATAACCATCAGAACAGAAACAGAAGACCACTCCTCATGGATGGCTCCAACAATACGAACAGTAAGTGGCAGACTATACTTGCCCGAAGACTCAACAAACCACCAGAAGACCTGCAAGACAGGAAACAAAACATTAACAGAAACAAAAGACCACATCTACCATTAGAACATGATGCAACCAACCACAGACCAGCAGACAGCATTGTTGTGAAGTCCAATACTACATCAACATAACGCACTAACAGACGAATCTGATGCACACTTTACTGCTCATGGATAGCTCCAACAAAACGAACAGTACGTGGCAGACTATACTTGCCTGAAAACTCAACAAACCACCAGAAGACCTACACGACAGGTAACAAAACATTAAAGAAACAAAAGACCACATCTGCCATTAGAACATGATGCAAACAACCACAGACCAGCAGACAGCATTGTTGCAGCAGTCCAATGTTACATCAACATAACGTACGAACAGGAGAACCTGATGCAGACTTTACTGCCCATGGATAGCTCCAACAACATAAACAGTAAGTGGCAGACTATACTAGCCTGAAAACTCAACAAACCACCAGAAGACCTACAAGACAGGTAAAAAACCTTAAAAACTTACCATATTTTTATACTGTACCAATGACCCAGACATAGCTGGTGCTAACTCTTAAAATATAGGGCCAAACACAAATTTTGCCCCCCAATCCCCAAAATTTGCATCTAAAACTAAAGAAAACATGTCCTGAAAGGCCCTCCACACTTCGCCCCTACTGCGCATGCGCAGTGTCAAGGACGTTCCGAAATTGGCGCCATTAATCATTCTAAGTTTGGCCCTTCATCAGTTAACATCTGACTGATCTTTGTGCTTATAAATCTCAGTTTAAATGATGCCAGACACATAAATATTAGTGAAATGGTGATTCTAAGGAGGATAGAGAAGGAGGAGAGGAAAAGAATGTGTGACAGAATATTATCAGGGCTGTAACTTAAAATTTTTTAATGAAATTATGTTAAGTTACCTATTTTCAAGGCAGCAGCCATTTTGTTGTCATTCTGATTATTTAGTTACACTGTGTTTTTAAGTGTTTTCCTCTCTCCCTGTCCTTTAAGTTCCCCCTTGCTATTCTCCCATGCTTTTGGCATAGTTTTTGTAATTATTATTACTAAATTTTCTTGGGAGTTTTAGCTGAATAACAGAATGGATTCTGTTCTTTCCCCATGTTTACGTCTTCACCTACGGGTGGTTAGGCGTTGTGTTCTGCATCTACCATCTGATGTTCTGCAGTTTCTTCCCTGGAAGTCTCTGTTTTGCATCAGATAGTGTATTTTTGGTAACTGATTTCGGGCCTGAGTGCCTGGAGTCTTATTTTAGTGTTTTTACACTCATTGTTTACATTCACAACAGCCCTCTGTGTGAGGGGGGGATTTCTAAAAAATAATATCTTGATGTTATTTTAATCATAACTAGATACATTATTATTGTTCGTAAGTGTTGAATAAATTGTTTAAAATATTTTTAAAATTTTTGTCCACACTTAGGCTTGGGATCCATTGGGGCTCAACGTTACTTTTCAGAAACTTGGGCTGTTCTGAAAAAATATTTTTTCAAAATATTTTGATTTCAGTTATTTTTTCTATATTAATGGATCATATTATTATTATTATGTATTTTGATTGCCAGGGGTTAGTGCGAGTACCAGGACTTGTTTTCTTTTCACATTGAAAGGATATTGATCAATTGTTTTAAGAGGAAGTCTTCCTCTGACTTTATTATCATTCTATATGTGGTCAGTGTACTCGCATTAACTCCTGTTCTGTATCGTATGATTTCGATGACAATATGGGAAGCGTATGTCACGGTATGTTGTTGGGGATTTGGACACTCCGGTCCTTTCCCCGCAGGGTCACTCTACTTTATCAATTTCTATTTCAGACGATCAAGATTAGGGTGATGTATCTGTGATGTCTTCCAACAGTGTGCCTCCGTCGTCACAATTAATGAAGGGCTAGCGGAAAAGTGCTCATGTAAATACGCCAATTGCCTAAGAGGACCCTAGTAGGTTCGACGGCCTTTGACGTCCGCTAGCTCGCCCGGTGTAGCGTCCATTCACCGAATGGTTCGGCAGCCGGGTTCGTCCGTTGCGGTCTAGAAGGAATTTTAGGGTGATGCGAGCACTATAAATTAACCTAATGCACACCCAGTGACGGCGGATCGGAGGGAGAACGCAGGAAGCCTTTTAGTCCGGTTCATAGCTCGTTCCGGTCCATCCGGACGGCAAGCGAGAGAGGCCCCTCTCTCGTTCAACAACATCTGGCCCCAGATGTTGTGGTACAAAATGTGTCGTAAGCGGAGCATACGTCCGTCGCTCGGGACGCTCCGTTGTATAAGCAGTCCGCTGAGACTGCTAAGGCTTCCTCTTCTCGTCAGCGCACACGACCGCACCTTGGCTGCGTGACTGCCGATATATTACCAGCTTCGCCGATCAAGGATTCTTCGGCGACCAGGTCACGCCATCCGGTAGCCAGGGACACGAGGCCTGCAGACTCCGGACGTAGGAAGTGTGCGGGAGTCAACGTACACGGAGCTTCCGGCGGCAATACATCGTAAGACCGCTACTGCACAGGCCTCGGGAACGGACGTGCTTTCCTTAATAGCACAGTTTATCGCAGCATCCCAGCATCAACTGAATCTGTCGCATATATTTTATCCGACGATGCTGGGTCGGGACGCTCCGCGGAAGCGGGTACGGACGTCCGAAAGTTTCATCCGGTCCGACGGGATACCGAAAGGGATTCGGAGGATTTCGAGCTTTCCCTTTCGGAACAACATGTGCTGTTGTGTTTGTCATCTGACTTGGTCTTCTACAGCTTCTTTCATCGGACCAGAATGCTGCGATGCCGGATAAGAAACTGATAGCGTCGGTGGACTTAGAAATTTTTGGTTCGGTTCAGGGACATCGTCCCTCAGTTCCGACATAGTTCAATAATGTCACACAAACTTTCGAATTATTGAACGACGCTATATATATTATTTTTTTATGCTTGCTAACCTTACTATGGGCGTAAGCTTCTTCTGTCTTTGATGTCTAGTAGAAGGACGTTACGCTCCATTTTATTGTTAATGGATTCTATTAACTATCGGTACTGCTTATGGTATATCATTGACTTAGCAGTTGTGCTTAAGATTTCGGCTCATGAAGTAAGAGTTCTTCTACTTCTTGGGCTTACATTAATATTGTCGCTATTATAGATTTTTGAAGGCCGCTCATTGCGCTCAGCCATCCACATTCATGAATTTTATCTCAGAAATATCGAGTCCATTTTTGGAGGCCTCTATTGTTAGGTCTATTATCTACTGCTCAGAATGTCATTCACTTAACAGTTGCTACTATAGCTAGGTAGGCTGTCTGTTTCAGCAGTGTCTCCATTCGGCTGCCCTCTTCGCTCTGGGCTATTTGACCCAGGGCAAGAAAAGGGGGGGGGGAGGGTGTTCCCTTGGGTCACCTGTTTTACTATGAAAACAAGGGGATACCTCCTCCGGAGTTAGTAATTCTGAGCTGTTATTGGGATGGTTGTTTAGTGAGAAGATTAGGTTTTTAAAATTCATTCAAGTCTTAGTTTTTAAAGTATAGCTTTTGAATATTGCATATGTCAACGGACATGATTATGCAATCCTCAGACACTTTTAGGAGTATAAGAGTCTCTATTCTCTAGACTTACTTTATTTATTGGCTTACTTTAAAAATTATTAGTATAAGGATTATATTGGATATTAATAGAGTACATGGATGTATGAAGCTCAATTTTGGAAGGTGTTGTATCTTTCTAATTTATCATAAATAAGAAAGATACATGTAAGGCCTATTACTTCTTTTTCCCTACAGGGGATGACTCTATTTTATTTTATTGAGCGTATTCCATTTTGCTCTATGTCCTTGGCCCTCCAGCCTTTTTACTATTCAGCTATGTCTGGGTCATTGGTACAGTATAAAAATGTTAAAAAATTTATAGTAATTTATATATTTTTTATACTTACCAATGACCCAGACGGGGATGGCCCTCCCAGGAGTTGGGAACTCTTGCCTCCCCGCTGAGTACATAGCGCTTACCAGGCACTGGTTATTAGAATGATTAATGGCGCCAATTTCGGAACGTCCTTGACACTGCGCATGCGCAGTAGGGGCGAAGTGTGGAGGGCCTTTCAGGACATGTTTTCTTTAGTTTTAGATGCAAATTTTGGGGATTGGGGGGCAAAATTTGTGTTTGGCCCTATATTTTAAGAGTTAGCACCAGCTATGTCTGGGTCATTGGTAAGTATAAAAAATATATAAATTACTATAAATTTTTTAACTTTTATACTGTACCAATGACCCAGCCTTAGCTGTTGCTAACTCTTAAAATTCTAGGGTCAAACACAAATACCCCCCATCCCCAAAATGTGCATCAAAATAAAAAACTCAAGGTCCTATGTGGTCCTCCATTCTTTTATCCACTGCGCATGAGCAGTGTCAAGGAAGTACCGAAATTGGCGCCAGATCTCCAAATATTGACCTAGGCACTCGATTTGAACAAACTCGAATTTGCACCTCCCCCTTTCCGCTACAGATGTTGCATTCCAAATATGAAAGCATTCTGACTGGTGGCTCCGAAGAAGAAGGTTTTTAAAGATCATTCCCCATATTCCCCTTAGCCAAAAATTCGGGCTCCTGTATAGAACCCGAATATGAACCAAGGGGTTTCAATATGGCACACTTGTATCTTTCTCTTATGATTACATTATATTATCACCGATAGAATTGGCAAAACGATGCTTGACCAAATGGTTATTACTGCATAAACCTAACTTGTCAATGTCGTTTTGAATACTGACACTAATCAACTTATCGGGCATTTGGTGATCTAGATTTTGTCACCTGAGAGAAACAGCTGAAGTGAAGAAAGTTTGAAGGCCAATTTATTATAGAACGCTATGCCTGTTAGTTAGTAGTAAATATTTACTTAACGATAGAATTTGTTTTCACACTTTACAATGATAACTGCACAAGTCGAGTTGAAACACAAGTTATTTCTTATAATTTAATCACATACCGAACCTTAGGTACACTACTCATGAAATATCAAATCAATAACAGAAAGGATTTAATTCATTACAATACATGTGTCCCAGAAACCCTACCGCTAATATCGATTTTTTCTGTCACTCTAGCCGTTTCTGTCAGTTGACAAAATCCCGCTCACCACCTGAGCAACAAGTTAATTACTGTCAATAATTCACAACCACACTGACTAGTTAGGTTTATTCAGTAACAATCTTTGCCCTTTTACCCACATTATCCAAGAGCATTGTTCTATTCCACTAATGAATAAATTATTACAAAATAACTATTTGGTCTGGGGTGGGCGATATTTAAATCTACTTGTCTTGTGTGTTCTGGTAAATCTGGCAGTGTGATGATAAAACTTTTAAACAGAAGTTCGCAGCTTAATACCAGTACTCTAGCTAAAGGTACATGTAATCATTCCGTCCTATACTCAGATGTTTATTCGCATCAGCCTGATATTGAACAAGCAATCGGAGATAATTTACACTGAAGCCGATGATGATTACATCTCTCTCATTTTAATTTCAGATGTCACAACTGATACAAGAAGTCACCAGACACATCCTAACCAACACAACAGAAACAGAAAACCACACCCACCGTAAGAACATGATACAACCCAGAACAACAGACCACATTACCGCAAAGTTCAATGCCACATCAACATAACGGACGAACAGAAGAGCCCCGAGTTAGACTTTAATTGCCAAGAACGGCTCCAGCAATACGAACAGTAAATGGTAAGCGGCAGACTGTACTTGCCCGAAGACTCAACAGACGAACACAAGACCTAGAATACAGACACCAAAACCTTAACAAGCACACATTTTCTATTCGCTTTTTTACGCCCATATGTTTTTTTTTGTCAGAATGTTCATCTGATGTTGTAAAATTATCAGTGGGGGACATAAACAAATCATATAACATAGTTTTAACGCTACCTATTCACGGAAATTGGGAATTTACCCCCAAAATAAGACAACTTTGAGTGATATTGTAAAATTTTTGATTGTGTGCTGTTTTCTCCAGGAAAGGCCACTCTGCGGGCTTCCAGAAACTGTAAACATTGTTAAGAGTGTGAATAAGGGAAGTAATTTAAATGCAAAGTAGGTTAGGAACTGATATGGATCTATTGTTAACCCCTTAGCAAACATATTATATGCTATGCAGAAAAATGTCATTGCAAGAGATTTATAGAAATATTTATTTTATGATAACATTATATTATCAATGATAGGATACGCCAATGTTGCTTTGTCAAATGGTTATTACTGCATAAATCTCACTCGTCAGTGTGTTTTAAATATTTGACAGTAATCAACTTGTCAGGCACGTGGTGAGCTAGATTTTGTTGACTGACAGAAATATTTGGAGGGAAGAAATGTTGAAGACAAATGTACTTTAACAAGCTATGCCACTTGTTTGGTAGTAAATATTTCCCTAAAATATGGAATTTGTCTTCACACATTATGATTGAAACTCCTTATGTGCCGTTATGTAGTTCAATCTTGTTAGCCCAATCCACATTAGATGCCGAGTCATCTTTCCATTACAAGGGGGTAATATCATAGTTACGGTATTCTACAATGACGCACATTTCCTATAAATAATAATTTAATTTCTATTACAATAATCGACTATTACTTAAACCTAGATGTGTATAATATGTACTGCACAAATAGCTTGCACAATTCCACTTGCAGTAATTCAGAGCTGGTCTGTTACCCTTCCACTCTTGTAAGGCAATGTAAGCTATTCAATGGACCAAATTATAGTATTTTCCGAAACATACTTGGCTTAAGACTATATCGCGTATCTCCTGTTCTGTTTGTTATTCAATTACAATCAACCACTCAAATTAAAGAATAGATGAAGGAGACAATTTTCGCATTACTACCTTATCGGTGGGTCTTCATTTTCCCTTGATTTCACTCAAAAGCTCACCGTTGTTGTCATTTTATGCCAGCAGCCGACATGTTTGTTTACCAATGACGTAACGGATAGCATAATCTATTTTTACCTGAGGGTTTCAAGGTTGTTGCAAGGAGTTGTGTTTTGATGGATTTGGATACAGATCAAAACACCAAATCTGAACCGTTCCACAACATCGGTACGTTTGTTGCGAAATTCGGGCCCAAGTGAAACTTACGATCACAAAGTGATGACCGTTTCTGTAAAATAAATAAAATACGTCGGAAAATAACTGTTGAGGCTTTCTAAATAAAATTTTGAAGTTCACCTTGATAAATTTTGTTACAGCTTTAGAAACATTGTGCACGAAAGCAGACTTGTGATTTAATAATGTTTTTCTGCCGAAAATTCCTTTTCGATGAAAATTCTTTAGTAGAGTCGAAGTTTATCGCCGATTGGGGTGGAGATAAACCCCATATTTTTCAATATATGGGATTTATCCCCACCCCATTCGGCGATAAAACACCGATTTCAACAGGTTTCTGATTGAAGACCAAAACACTGATTTCAACAGATTTCTGATTGAAGAACCAAATTATGTCCCGTTTTTAGTTAGTTAGTTATTGGTGTTTAAAGCCACATATTTATGCACAATGGCTAATCATGACGACGACATTTTTACGGATGGAGGAAGCCGGATTACCCGGAGAGAACCATCGAACAATGGCAAGCAACTCTCAGCTCCACAACATACTAACTCAACACATGCAGGGTTATAACATTGGTTGAAGACAGGTGCTCCATCCACGAGGAGCAGTAGGCCTTAGTACACAACGCCACCATGCCCCAACGTGGGCAATGGGGTGAAGTGTCTTGCCCAAGGACACAACCCGGTTGCCGCAGGTGGGGTTCGAACAGAGTACCTCTCGGCTTGCAGCCTGCACCCTACCAACTGAGCCACCGCGCCCAGATGTAACGTTTTTTTGCATCCAACGCGATTACTTATCGAAAAATCAAGCTCTAAAGTATGTTGCTGTCAGAATACCGGCGTTTACTTCCATTTCGCCAAATTTACCAACATGAAACCTAAAACAACCCCTCCCCCCCCCCCCACCTCCACCACCTGAAGTCCACTCCGGCACTGTCCTGCCCTTGAAATGCGTAGAATATAATTAAGTCAAGCGAATCGCATTGGAATCAAGTTTGGGCAAATGGGCTAACCATCTTTGGTTTATCGCATATATGTGTCTTGCAAGGAAACAGATTCAAGACAGTATGGGGTTGAGATAGCTGGCGGCAGATCCTCGATCTGGCATCACTGACTGTGTACACGATGCTCACAAAAAAATGCACTCCACCTCTCCAAGTGACATATAGACACACGTTCCAATTTTTCTCTGCCAGTGAATTTATAGCCCATACTCTTTGAAGTCTGGGCAGAGCATATAACTTGAACTAAATTTTAAAAGATTAACATGGCTATTCAGGACGTGTCATGTTCCGACCCCCTCCCCTCCCCCACCCGTCCGAACCAGATCAATAACATTGAACTTGGACTTCGCCAAAGTAATTCGCGTTCGTTTTTTACATATGTTTTGGGTCGTCGGCCTTCAATACCATTCAAATAATCGTTAGAAAAAAAAAAATTGTAACATACTTCGCGAGGGTAGGTTAATTTTAGGCTTGTAAAACTTACCGTAAGTAGTTTTCAGTGTGCGTGGATTATCTCTCTTCCACATTACTAAGAGGAAAAGTTACAACGTCTCAGTTATAGCTCAAAGTTTTAACTTTACAAACAAAATCTTCAAATATGAAGAAAAAAAGAATATATAAATCGAATGCAAAGTCACAGAGCGGAGGCAGGGGGTGAGATATTCCGTCATGGCCTGCGTGTTTCTTTTCATCTTCCACCAATCTTGGGAGCCAGAAATAAGCTTTTTAAAAGCAAATGTTTTTTTTTCATATTTAGAGAGGGGAAACACACGAGATTTTATCCTATCGGGTGGGGGTGAAATGTAGGGAGAAAGTTAAACGGCTACACCAGAACTAACACATATCATTAATCAACGGGAGGTCATTTGAATTTGTTCCAAGAACCATGCGCGCATGAGACGAGGGGGGGGGGGGGCGGTTGCCACCCCTCTTGGTCACAGGAAATTCAGCTATAATCATTGTTACATGTATGTCGTAAAAACATCACGTTTCTCGATGACGTGCGCGTTCGTTGTCGTGGGAGTGGGGCTCCCCCCCCCCCCCCAAAAAAAAATAAAATCAACGTCTAGAAATTTCGAATTTCGAATCACTATTTGACTAACAGCTGGAACCTTCACATACTATGGTAGAAATCGTGAAACACCTCTTGGAATGCAACGCAAACAGACAAAATTACATCCTGTGCAGGAGGTGGGAAGGAAATTCAGGAGGGGCAAAGTTTGGATCGGAGGTAGGGGTTGTCTAAAACAACTGTTTTTTTCAGCCTAGTATCTATATTTTTAGCTCATCTTGACAAAGTCAAGCTGAGCTAATCTCATCGCTTCCCGTCCGTCGTCCATCGTCCGTCAACACCATGTTTTGGTCTTCTCCTCCAAAGCCACTGCGCCAATTCAAGTGAAAGTTTGTGTGAGTGATGGTCCCAAAGGGGCATTTCATTTTTGTTCAACTCAACATGCCCAGCCCCATAGGGAGGGAGTGGGGGAAAATGCTCCAAAATATGTTTAAAATCTTCTTCTCAAGAACCACTGTGTACAATGACTTGATATTTGCTATGGGGCTTCCATATGAGGTGCAGAATCAAATTTGTTCAAACGAAGTTCGTGAAATAATATTTGGCTTTGTAATTGGAGGGGTAAGATTTTTGGCCCCGCCCAAAATTTCTATATTTTTATACTGTACCAATGACCCAGACTTAGCTGGTGCTAACTCCAACAGAACCAGGGCCAAACACAAATTTTGCCCCCCAATCCCCAAAATTTGCATCCAAAACAAAAAGAAATCATGTCCTAAAGGACCTCCATAGTACGCCTCTACTGCGCATGCGCAGTGACGCAGTCGTCCCGAAATTGGCGCCAATTATCATTCTCTGTTTGGCCCTTCATCAGTCAACATCTCACTGATCTTTGTGCTTGTAAATCTCAGTTTAAAGGATGCCAGACACGTAATTTTTGGAGAAAATGTGATTCTAAGGAGGATAGAAGGAGGAGAGGAAAAAGAAGTGGCAAAAAATAATCAGGGCTGTACTTAAAATTTTTTTGATGAAATTATGTTAAGTTGCCTATTTTCGAGGCATGGGCCTCTTGTTGTCATTCTTGCTAATTGTTGCACTGCTTATTCAGTGTTTCCTCTCCCCTAGCCTTCTAAAGTCCCCCCTGGCAATTCTCCCATGCTTTTGGCATATTTTTGAGAAATTTCATTTCTAAAATTTCCTGGGAGAGTTGCTTGGTTACAGAATGTTTTCTGTTATTTTCCCCATAGTTACGTTTTCACCCATGGGTGTATAACGTTTGTGTTCTGCATCTTCCATCTGATGTTCTACAGATTCTCCCCTGGGAGTCTCTGTTTTGCATCAGATAGAGTGTAATTGATGACTGATTCCGGGCCAGTTTTTTCAGTGCCTGGAGTCATGTTTTCTAGTGTGTTTACACTGTTTGTTTTCATTGGCAACAGCCTTTTTTGAGGGGGGCTGTTTGCCTTTGTGGTAGTTTATCTCATTATAAGATACATTTATATTATCCGTAAGTGTCTCATTAATTATTTTATATAAATTTAAAATTTTTGACCACACTTTGCCATCGGATCCATCGGGGCTCAACGTTACTTTTCAGCAACTTGGGCTTCTCTGAAAAAATATTTTTTCAAAATTATTTTGTTTTGCAATTGTTTTTTCATTTATTAATGGATCATGTTATTATGTATCTTTGTGTCAGGGGTTTTTGCGAGTAACTAGGACTTATTGTTGTTCTTTCACAATGAAGGGACATTGTTCAAATTGTAATAGGAAGAAATCTTCCTCTGACTTTCATGATCATTGTATTAATTGTAGTCAGTGTTCTCGCATTAATCCCTGTCCTATATGTGAACATTGGGATGAGAAACATTGGAAACGTGTGTCACGATATGTTGTTTCTGGAGAAAGAGCGATGCCGGCTCTTTCTCCACAAGGTCACTCTACTCTCTCAGTTTCTATTTCAGAGGAACCAGAACAGGGTGATGTTTCCATGTTATTTTCTTCAAGTGTGCGTCCGTCGTCACAAATGAATTCAGAGCTAGCGGCAAAAGTGCTCATGGAGATTAGACAAATGTCGTCCGCTAGCTCGCCCGGTGTAGCGTCCATTCACCGAATGGTTCGGCAGCCGGGTTCGTCCGATGCGGTCCAAGAGGAAATTTTGGGTGATGCGAGCACTATAAACATAATAGATGCACACCCAGTGACGGCGGATAGTAAGCGAAAACGGAGGAAGCCTTTTAGTCCGGTTCCTAGCTCGTCCAGGTCCAGCCGGGCCGCGAGCGAGAGAGGTCCCTCTCTCGTACAACAACATCTGGGACCAGATGTTGTGGTACAAAATGTGTCTTTAGCGGAGCATACGTCCGTCGCTCGGGACGCTCCGTTGTATAAGCAGTCCGCAGAGACTGTTAAGGCTTCCTCTTCTCGTCAGCGCACACGACCGCACCTTGGCTGCGTGACCGCCGATATTTTACCAGCTTCGCCGATGAAGGATTCTTCGGCGACCAAGTCACACCATCCGGCAGCCAGGGATTCGAGACCGATGGACTCCGGACGTTCGCATAGGAAAAGTATGCGGGAGCCATCTGATGCAGAGCTGCCCTCGGCGAAGCAGCGAAAGACTGCGCCTCCGCAGGTCTCGACGTCGGACATTCTTGTGCAGATAGCACAGCTTATCGCAGCATCCCAGCAGCCGACAGAAACGGTGTCGGATCGAGAATTATCCGACGGCGCTGGGTCGGTACGCTCCGCCGAAGCATCGGGGGCGGACGACCGGGAACATTGGGAGGTCCGACCGGATGGTGAAAGGGATACGGATGAATTGGAGCTATCCCTTTTGGAACAACATAAAGCTGCCGTGGACTTCATCCGGCACTTTCTCCCTCAAGTTGTTCCGTCGGGCCAGACTGCTGCGCTTCCGGACAAGAGAATTATAGCGTCATTGGACTCTGAATTTTTTGAGCGGTTCAGGGACATCGCTCCCGAGTTTCCGTCGCAGTCCAATAATGTTGCAAGAACATTTGAGTTATTGAACGACGCTATATTTAAACTTGCTTCCAGGACGGGGAAAGCAGGTTTCTTGTCCGCTAATACTCTTAACCTGCCTTTCATTAATGCAAGGAATAAATTCGATACGGCAGGACAGGGTATACCGAGAGTTCCTCTGCGTATGGACGACGATGCGGAAGACTTAGAGCTATCATTACCGTCGTCAGCTTCTATTCCAACCGCGGTGTTGGAAACAGCTATTGCGTCTAACAGAGCCAATTTAGATGCCTTATCTTACGCAGATCACCTTACTAAGGCGTTATCACTGCGCCTTCAAGGGGAAGAGTTTCAGGATATACAATCCTCTTTAAGACTTCTTTCAAGGGCAGTAGCTTATTCCACGTGTAACTCCGCCCTTTCAGTGGCAAATCTGGAGTTGGTTAGACGTGACGCAGCCCTAGCTACATCCACTCTTGTGGATTCTAAGGTGAAGAACTCTCTTAGAGTCGCTTCGGTCTCAGGAGAACTTCTCTTTGACGGCAAGCTTTCCGCTATTTATGATAAAATTAAAAAGAAAGCTAATGATTCTCTATTGTTCAGATCGGCTCCTAAAAAGTCGGATACAGCAGACACGAATAAGACAGGCACTTCTGGGTCTAATGCGCCCAAGAGAGGTTCCTATAGAGGTTCCGGTGCGTCCTCTTGGTCTTATTCGAGAGACCGTCAGGATAGCGACTCTCGTTCGGGACGTCCTTCAGGCCGGGACAATCGGTCGGACGCCCCGAGGTCGACGAGGCGAGGTGCGGGTCGTGGAAGACGTGGTTTCTCCTACCGCAGGCCTCGCAGGTCCAGGAGGTGATGGCTTAAACCTCTATCGCGTTCCGGTTGGCGGAAGGTTGTCGAGTTTTTCACAAGAGTGGGCGTCGATTACGGACGACCCTTGGGTGAGAGGAGTGACTTCGGAAGGTCTAAAGATATCCTTCAAACGAAAGCCTCCATTAACTCGAAGTCCAAAGTGGACTCATCTTCCGTCAAATCCACAGAAAAGAGACGCTCTGTTATCAGAGGTGCAGTCTCTTTTAATGAAGAACGCGGTAGAGGTCGTAGAAAACCAGGAATCTCTGGGATTCTACAGCCATCTGTTTCTGGTTCCGAAACCAGACGACTCGTTCCGTCCAGTCATAGATTTGAGCTGGATAAACAAGCTGATCATCGCTCCGAAGTTTTATATGGAGACGATTCGATCGGTCAGAGCGAGTATTCGGGTGAACGATTATGCAACGAGCATAGATCTCAAAGATGCGTACTTTCACGTCATGGTACATCCGACATTCCGAAAGTATCTACGCTTCGCAGTCCTAGGAGTGGTGTATCAGTTCCGGGCCATGTGCTTCGGATTGAATCTAGCACCCTGGGCTTTCACTCGGGTAATGAACTCAGTAATGATCTACTTCCGAGCTCATTCGTCTGCGGTAACGTCGGCCTACCTGGACGACATTCTTCAGAGGTACGGCAACGAGTTAACGCTTCAGAACGATGTTCAGAATCTTCTTCTATTGCTCCGACGTCTCGGTTTTATAGTGAACGAGGAGAAGTCGGATCTGGTGCCGTCCAAGTCATTCACTCATCTGGGAATGAGCTTCGAGACGCACAACAATCTCGTTCGTCTGCCGTTAACCAGAGCGAAATTAGTCAGTTGTTACGCTCGCTATTGTCTGCACGCAGACAAAGTCACGGCGAGAGAATTTATGAGACTGATAGGTCTGTGCGGAGCCGCCGCAGATCTCATTCCGATGGGGCGGCTACGCACACGTCCTCTTCAAATTTTCCTGACTCAGAATTGGAGTGTGAAAATTCATTCGCTCGATGTAGACGTTCTCTTGTCAGATCAAGTGAAACAAGAGATTCAGACTTGGGCAAACATTCAGTGGTTAACTCAAGGAGTTCCGCTGCAGTTGCCGGATCCGAGTTTTACCGTTATGACGGATGCCAGTCAAACAGGTTGGGGTGCATCATTAATCCCAACGGATTCGAGATGCCAGGGTCTTTGGGATCCGCAATTCCTGTGCAAGCACATAAACATCAAGGAAATGATGTCAATTTGGCTTGCGTTACGTCACTGGATGGACATTATTCACGATGCTCATGTCCAAATCCTATCCGACAATATGACAGTAGTGGCGTATATACGGAATCAGGGAGGCACTCATTCAGTTCCGTTGTTCAATCTAACGGAAAGAATCCTTCTGTTTGCGTTAGAACATCACGTTCTTCTTTCGGTCCGTCACATACCTGGTCGTCTGAATGTGCTAGCAGACTCCCTTTCACGAAAGGGTCGCTTGTTGCCGTCGGAGTGGACTCTCAACAAACAAGTATTCAATCAGATTTGCTACCAATGGGAACGGCCAATGATAGACTTATTTGCGACACATCTCAACAATCAGTTGCAGACGTATGTGTCTCCGTGTCCGGATCCAAGAGCATTTGCAGTAGACGCTCTGTCGATCCCTTGGGACGGAATGATAGGATATGCGTATCCTCCAGCGCCGTTAATTCAACAAGTATTGCTAAAGATAAAACAATCTCAATGCAAGATTCTGTTGGTAGCATCTCTGTCGCCACAGAGACCGTGGATAAATCTACTCAGGTGTCTGTTGTGGGACCTACCGCGGAAGCTTCCTCCACGAGAGGATCTTCTTTCGCAGGGGAAATCGCGCCAACTCCATCACAACCCGCAAGGTCTCAACCTTCACGTTTTTCCGTTGTGCGGTCCTTCTTGCATGGCAAGCACTTTACAGGATGAGCAGTGGACGCGATTTCTAACTGTAGGAGGACCTCCTCTTCGCTAAACTATGCGGCTAAGTGGAAGGTTTTTCGTCGTTGGTGTAGGGATCATTCTGTAGATATATTTGATCCCTCTATACCAGACATTGCAAACTTTCTAGTATACTTGTTTGACGAAATCAAACTGCAGCCTGTTACTATAAAGGGTTATAGATCTATGTTATCTGACACCTATGCACATCATGATAGTTTACAAATTGGATCTAATGTCTCTTTATCGAAGTTGGTTAGAAACTTTTCGATAAATAGACCCAGAACTCTTAGATTAATTCCTAAGTGGAATTTAGCTTGGGTTCTCCTTAAATTGAAGGAAAAGCCATTTGAACCTCTTGGGACAGTAGATTTCAAATTCTTATCTTATAAGACAGCTTTTCTCTTAGCTTTCTCTTCTGCCAGAAGAGTCGGTGAGCTTCATGCACTATCGGTGGATGATTCTCATTATCGTAGTGTTGGGAACACTATCACCTTCACTACTAATGTGGGTTTTTTAGCTAAGAATCAGGCTCCTAATAAATATCCGGAACCTATTGTTATTAAGGCTCTTCCGTCTTCAGACGGGCGTAGTCCTTTACTCTGTCCTGTTAGAGCACTACGTATCTATAAACAGAGATCTCAGTTTATCAGAAAGGGACGGAAACGTTTCTTTCTGTCTTTGATGCCTAATAGAAAGGACATTTCAGTCCATTCTATTGCTAGATGGATTCAGTTAACTATCCGTACTGCTTATGAAGATTTATCTTCTTCTCAGCAGTCTGTGCTTAAGATTTCTGCTCATGAAGTAAGAGCTCTTTCTACTTCCTGGGCTTATGCTAATAGTGTTGCTATTACAGATTTAATGAAGGCTGCTTATTGGTCTCAGCCATCCACATTTACGAATTTTTATCTCAGAAATATTGAGTCCATTTCTGGAGACCTGCATTGTTTAGGTCCGTTATCTGTTGCTCAGAATGTCGTCCACTAAACAGTTGCAACTATAGTTATGCAGGCTTTCTGTTCCGGCAGTGACTCCCTCCGGCTGCCCTCTTCGCTCTGGGCTATTTGACCCAGGGCAAGGGGAAGGGGGGGGGGGGGCGGGTGTTCCCTTAGGTCACCTGCTTTATAGTGAAAAGCAAAGGAATGCCTCCTCCAAGTCAGTATTTCTGAGTCGCTTCCGGGATGGTTTTAAAGTGTAATATTAATGTTTAAATTCATTCATGTCTTATTTTTAAAGTGTAGCTCTGTGTGAAGCATTTGTATATGTCAAGTGTCAAACGGGCTTTAATATACAATACTCGGACACTTTTAAATGATTATAAAGAGTCTCAATTCTCTGGACTACTTTATTTATTGGCTTGCTTTAAAAATAATTAGTATAAGGGTTATACTGGATGTTAATAGAGAACATGAATGTTATTGTGCTCAATTATTAAGGGTAGTGTATCTTTCTAATTTAATATTAAATAAGAAAGATACATGTAAAGCCTAATACTCCTTTTCTCCTTAAGGGGTTACCTGTTTACTATATAGTTGAGCTTATTGGATTTTCCTCTATGTCCTAGGCCCTCCAGCCTGTTTACTATTCAGCTAAGTCTGGGTCATTGGTACAGTATAAAAATGTTAAAAAATTTATAGTAATTTATATATTTTTTATACTTACCAATGACCCAGACGGGGATGGCCCTCCCTGGAGTTGGGAACTCTTGCCTCCCCGCTGAGTACATAGCGCTGACCAGGCACTGCCAGTAAGAATGATAATTGGCGTTAATTTCGGGACGACTGCGTCACTGCGCATGCGCAGTAGAGGCGTACTATGGAGGTCCTTTAGGACATGATTTCTTTTTGTTTTGGATGCAAATTTTGGGGATTGGGGGGCAAAATTTGTGTTTGGCCCTGGTTTTGTTGGAGTTAGCACCAGCTAAGTCTGGGTCATTGGTAAGTATAAAAAATATATAAATTACTATAAATTTTTTAACTTTCTGAACCGATGGTCCGGTATGAACCAAATTTGGTTTGTGGTAGTATTGGGTCATAAGTACTTGACCCACGCCAAAAAAAAAAAAAAATTCCCGCATCCCCATGGGAACCCTGGGAGCTAAAAATAGAAATATTAGAAATATTTTCAAACGCCCATATTTCCCAAACCCCACGGAACAGAGAGCTTTTATTTGGTATGAAGTATCCTTATGACCAGTAGAATTGAATGGTAAAAAAAAATTGCCATCGGTTATGTTAGGGTGTTCTGTAATGGGCATCGAATAAATGCTGAGTCAGCATATTTGCAAAAATTTAAAAAAATCTTTTCTCCAGAACCAATCATCAGAATCTTTTGATATTTGGTATACAGCATTCATAGGGGGGGGGGGGGGGGGGGGGGGGTGCAGCGTGATCAGGAAGTGACGTACGTGACGCCCCCCCCCCCCCTACAATTTTTTAATAAGCTTTCTAGTGATTATACGTATTCGTAAGGGTTGTATTCGAAGATGCCAATTCTCTCATGCTATTAGTTATATACTTTCTTAAAAGAAAATTGGTTAGGTCTACTTGGACTTGTGTCGGGTTATAGCGAAAACGGCACCGTGTGAAAACGGCACCTGGAGTAAACGGCACCGAGTGAGCGAAAACGGCACCAATTGATTGTGGCGAGAACGGCACCAGTTCCGATGGCGAAATTAATTCATTTAAATTCTGCCTTTTTTCTGTGTTTCGTTTTCAAACCGAGTATTTAGCCTATGGTTCTCTAATAAATTTGTGGAAAATTGAGCAGTTAAAAATGAGAGGATACATCTCCCCTCCCAACTATCTCATGGTTTGTTTAGCAGTGACTTCTAAACATTAAAAGCAATAACACCCCTTCCCCAACCCCATCCTTTCCTCGGCCCTAGAATCTATCCAACCTGGATTCACGATACACCTCCTTCTTTATTATTTGACGCAGAAATCAGAATCTTGTGTATGTGTGTGTGTGTGTGGGGGGGGGGGGGGGGAGGGTCCGAATTCAAAGGACGTGCCAAGGTAAAAAATTAAAACAAGGTCTTTTAGGCCATATTTGGATGGGGGCAGTCCAAACCCAAGACATCCGGAAAGTAACGGGCCCCGGATTTCACACGGTGCTGTTTTCGTCTGTACCCATGTCACTGTCACACAAACAATCAAAGCCTAAATGGAGGTCTGTAGCAACATACTGAGGGCAGTTGTCGGCAAAACATGACAAATTTGGAAAACTGGTACGGCACGTATTAATAAAATAATTTACAATACATGTATATTTTATTTATTCACTAATTCACTAACGCGTTTTGAACAAGACTTGAGTTTTATTTTGAACCATCATCACGACGAACTGATATTCCAACTTCGTCAAAACACGCCTTCTGCAAAGGCAAGCCGTGAAAATTCAAATTTACCTGTTCTCAAATGGACGGTCCCAGTTACGTCACTTGTGCATTGTTGCAAAATGGACGCTCTTCCGAAAATACACACAAATTCCCATAGAGAATTAAAAAATTCGTTCATATAATTTTCGAGCGAGCTAAAATCACAGAAACGTAACGACGGCGAAGTTAAATATATTACACGTAATCGGGAGCTGAAAACTAAAAGATATTTTCTTCATTTTGTATTATTCCAGAGTTTATTTACCATTGGGGGGTTATGGAAAGGACAATAGTAATATGTTGGAGCATGCCTAGGGAAGTAAAGGGAAACTCTATATACTGTAATGATTAATAATATCTCAAAGCTACCTGACAAGCTCGACAACAATACATTCCACGCATTGGCATACGGGAGCTTTACTCAATATCTGCTAATTACTCCTAAAGGTCTATTGTTAGCGACTTTTAGCACTTAGCGGTGTTTACCTTTGTTACTGTGACAGCAGGTAGCGACTCTAATGTATTTAAAAGGACACTATCAGGGTTGAACGTCATTTGTGACATCTCAACACTGATCGTGTGTTTTATTTATTTCTTTCCTATATTCAGCTAAGCTATAATTCACTTATTTTGTTTCGAAACATTACCAAGATCCTCCCAGCTCCCCGAGTCCCTTAGCCTCGACATTTTGGGTCCGAAATTTGCGCTAAACAGTTTCAATTCGGTTCAGTTTTACGTCATTGTGTGATTTTAGGTTTAATTCCTTGGGATACCTAACCATACAAAAGGGCACATGCCGGTTCATAACGATACATTGGTTGGTGATTCAGATATTTGCGAAAAATAGACGCTACAAATACTATCTCGTTTTTTTGTGACAGTAATTGTTCAAGCCACGGTATGACGATTTTAAAAGCGTTCAGTATTTATTGTGAGATTGTGGAATATTTGTAATTTAACCCTCGTGGCACAAAAATAAGGTGTGGTTAATAGAAATTTAAAATATCAACATCTTAAATTAATTCAACTACGTTATTCTTAAATGGTTAGTTTTTAAGGGTTCGACACAGCTGTTTTGATTTTTCCACAAACACAATTTATTAGATTCTGGCATGGCGTTCTATTATCTGGTGTGGAGGTGGCTTCTAATTCCATACCAAGCAGTTAACTTACCTTAACCCGTCGGTTATCAGTTTGGAGAGACGCCATGTAGGCCGGCATGGAAAAACACTGGAGTTGTAAGTTACTAACCTAAGTAAAAGTGCATCGATAATTTGGTTTGCATTTTTGACATCAGTGAGCTACAAGGGTCAACTTACAATAAAATACTACAAAATTAACAACTGCAGTTCTAATGGAAAGCGTGAACTTCCCTGGGGAGGAATGATGTTTAGACAGAATATTTTTGTTGCCCAACATTTCTTACTTTACCTGATCGTGCCTTACTTGATCAAGTAAAGCTAAGAAATCTGCACGCCATCATAGTTCATGCTGTTATACTGAGCTCGGAGTTTACTCACTGCTCGAGGTGGTCTTGACCACTGTGTTATGTGTATTTGGAACAGTGAATTTCAATTTACTCCAGCGGATTAATTTATATCCATAGTATAGGCCAATGAATAATAAATAGTCCTAGGTATTCTGAATTCCCAAAAAACCAAATCGAGCGCATGAGCTATGCTGGAGAATATGTACAAAATTGTTTTTTTTTTTGGTATATTGAACACGAGCGCGACAGGTTTGCTACTTAACTCTCTAACCTCTATTGTTAGAGTACATGAAATATCCATAAGCCACTACCGACGTTCTATAGTATTTCAACCAATCGTCGTCTCAGTGCTAAAATGTTCTATGTCCCCTATTGAATCCCCCGTTCAATATGGGGGTGTGAATTTTTACTTAGTGCAATTAAAGAAAAAATCTTTAATAACAATCTTCTTCACCAGAACCAGTGAGCAGAATCTTTAGACTAAATATTTGGTATGCGGCATCTTGGTATGGGTTGGATTCGCGTTTGTTCAAATTGAGTCTTTTGATCAATATTGAGGCTCACTATGGGGGCTGAATTTTTACGTAGTACAGTTAAAGAAAAATTCTTTAAAAATCTTCTCCAGAACCAGTGGGCAGAATCTTTTGGTATTTGGTATGCAGGATGCTAGTATGAGTCTCATTCAAGTTTGTTTAAATAGGGTATGATCGGTTGAATTCTCGAATGTGAGTGTTAACAGTTACACTCGGCTGATTAACCATGCAAATTATAATGTGTTAAATGAGTGCACCAAACCTACTAATGGTATCCGTTCGGTCACTGGCATTAAGTATCTATGTGTGTTTAGTAAATGATGCCTTTAAGGATTGAGTGTTCAATTTTTAATAATTACATTGTTAATGTAGCTATACGTTTTAGGTCCAAATACTCAATTCCCATTGGTCAACTAGATGCAAACGTCATGACCAAATGTAATTCATTTTCCAATGAATACATTTGGTCGAACTATGACCCCCATTTGAGTTAGAACGCAGTTGACAGAATGTAATTCGGGCGGTGTTTGGGTGGTTTTTTAACTTTTAGCGCCTCTCGCAGTGATCAACTCCGCTGCTGTTTCTTTGGTGACATTTTAGTAAAGCCCGTTACTAAAATACTCGCTTCCATTTCTAAAGTTGTGAAAATAAAAAATCAGAGTTGTGCGCTTTGTCTTTTGTGTGAGGGTGGTTTTTCGCGTAGTTCGTTCGTACATGTTTTATTTCGTCTTTCTACTTTGTTGTTTGGTAAGAAATAGTTTAAACAGTTACGGAATGTAATTATAAGAATTGAATGCATTTTTTATAATCTTTATTGGAGTATGAACGTGTGGGAATGTGTACAAATTGTATGAATCCCTTCAGGATTCATACATAATTTGTACCCATTTCCACACGTTCATACTCCAATAAACATTTATAAAAATTGCATTCAACTCTTAAAATGTAGCTAGAAAAACTAAAGATACGTTGTTGCATCATTGTTATCTGTGAATCAACGCTTATTGCGAGGCTTATTGCGAGGTAACACCGGTGCGCTTTATTTCTCCATAAAATAATTGTTTTCATTCTGCGTGTACACACGCTTGCATAGATAGTTTCAGGTTTTAGAATTTTGGATGTGTTCAGTATGGTTTTGCGTGACAAAGTCCATAAGCAAATTGACAAGCTTTAATGCATTTTGCACATGACAGTTCCAATAATTTCTTAACCCTTTACCGGTTATGGGCACAGGTGGTTAATAATGCTTTGTTTTTAATGTCAATATAAGTCATTGCTGCTTCTCAGCCAGCATGTCTTATACTGACAAAATACTTGCCATATTTTTCAAATGTTTCTGCAGCGGGAATTCCATGTGAAACTTTTATTTATAAAATTTTCAAGCGGATTTCATGTCGTTATATTGTATAAAGGTTGTTACATATTTGAATGTTATCTTACTGTATATATCTGTATGTATATTTAAGTCTGGTAATAGATTCGTCAATGCTGATCGTTGGTTTTATTCATTTCTTTCCTATATTCAGATCCCAGTATACAGTTCCAAGATCCTGGTAAAGCTAAATCCCCACAAAAAGACTACTAACAATCCCTTTTCATACCCTCGAGTGCTTGTCAAATCATTTGTAGCAGGGCCCCACGTTTGATACCCTATTTTTACGAGATTAGCCAAAGAGTCGTACATGGAGTCACCGCCCAGCAAGCATTTTATATCAAACCGACATTGGAACAATATTGTTATCAATATCGGCCCATCATCAGATTTCAATAACGGGCCACCATCAGTTTTGCAAAGTTGACGCAATATCGGCCCAACATTGTTTCCGACATCAAATCGATATTGGACTGATACAAAAACTATATTAGACCTGTGGTTTTTTTTCAATATCGACCCATCACCAGAGTTCAATATCGACCCATCATCAGAGTTCAATATCGGACCAACGATGTTTCCCACATCAAGCCGATATTGGACAGATATAAAATCAACATTGGATCTATATCAATTTCTCTCTAGATGCCACACCATATGATCCAACAAATTTGGCCTCTGTAGTAACAAGACAAATAGTCCTTTGTTCATTCACATGAGGTTTAATTTTAATAATGCGATGGAAAAATGCAAATATTCCACATCCTACAGCAAAGAAGTTTCCAGGCAGGAGAAACAAAAATATATTTTACTTACTGAAGGCATTTCTGAATAAGTTTCAAAGAATTATGATTACAAATTGTAGATGTTCACTTTCCCATTGCAATATAAACGCGTCAAATGAACTAACCAGGGACTATTAATCTAATTGCTTTTACCAGAACTGTTGGTTCAAACCCAGATTTCCAAGATCTTCACAATACTGAAAACATATTAAAAAACGTTAAACCGTGACATGAGAACAGGTGATATAAACAGTATAAACATTAACCACATGTGCAGTGCCGGCTCATTCACTGGGACTGATTGAACCACAAGAGACTAGAATGCAAACTTGAATACTAATGTTAATCAGAAAATTAATTTGGAGAATAATTCGAACGTTTCGGAAATTACCCAATATTTCAACGTTTAAATTTCGCGGTGTCAATTAAGTGTATCCAAGGTCGGCGGCGTGTGTAAAATCGTGCCTAAGAATTTCCGTACCACTTTCTCTCATACGCCGAACATACGGTTTGGATCTAACACTAAACTTTGTACTTGGAAGTACGTCCAATAGCATTATTTTGATCAAGAAAATTATTAGGATATAGGGGAGAATATAGAATAGAATATAAAGTGTTTGTCTTCTACCCCCACAATTATCTTGATATGAAATCGTAATTGGGCCGATATCGAAAGGTTATCTATTTTAAATGGGGATATTGACATTGATGAAATATCGGACAAATATCATAAACAGATATCAGCTATCCGATATTGATCTGATATCCAATGAAAGATCCCACGTTTTAAATGAGGATATCGATATCGATGAAATATCGGACCAATATCATAAATATATATCAACTATCCGATATTGGTCTGATATGTCGATGTTTGTTGGGCGGTTCGAGTAATTGCTCTTTTTCTCATTTGCTTGATAAGATTTGAGTCTTTCGAGCAATACCATTTCCAGTCACTGATCAATGGTTCATTTGATGGAATCATGAGCCATGTTTCTTGGCACTTCACTTTCAGAATACCTTTTAGGACACCGAACTTATTTTTACTAAAATCAGTCAAAGAGACGTAAGATCATGTGCTCAATGAGCAATTATGCGCAATTGCACTATAGCGCATTTGCTCGATGAGGTTCGAGTTGCAAGAGCACTTAGTCATGGAGCAATCACTTCCATGCTCCTTTAGCGCTTTCGATGAAATCATCAACATGCTTCTTACATTATAAGATGTAAGACGATCAGTGTTCATGCTGTCAATGAATGGTTGTTCAGCTCATGTACATAATATACTGTTTGGCAACACCTAATTTACAGAATTATTTTTTTCAGTGATTCAAGCCGTTTGAGAAATGACAGTTTCAGTAACTGCTTGATATCTTGTTAGGAGAACTCAGAATAGGTATGAAAAGTAGTTCGAGCAAGCCGACTGTATTCGACTACTTTAAGTAGTGGAAGCCAACATTGATAGTGATATAAACTCTGACTCGTAGCGGTAGTAGTGTATTATAGGTACTAAGAGCCCTAATAGTACCACAATTTAGTAATGGTGGAACTCTCTAGCACAGTACATCATAGTGGTGGCCAATAGTAATGGTATAAGACAATAATAGTGCAATGGTGGTAGAAACCCACACTAAAGATAACTACAATACAAGCTAACCAAAGGAAAAATAGTTCAAAACAATGGAGAACTGTATAGGAGCTAAGAGCCATATAGGAGATAGGAGCTTATATGAACCTACAGCCGAGATGAGTCATAGATCAGTATGTGGAGTCACTCGGTCACTTGACAGTTCATTTGCTACATGAGATTTGATTCGCCAGAGCGATGCCCGTTAGAGTCACTACGTGATAGCTTATGTACTCAATAAGATTTGAGTTGTTTGAGTAATACCTATCCCTGCTCGATTGTCTTTCAGGTTTCAGAATCAGAGGCCTTCATTTTACCAAGGGATGTAGCTCTGTATGGGTAAGTGCAGATTATGGGCAGTGAAGCAATCCGGTTGACGATTATAAGCCTTGGGCGAGGGCAGTGGTCGAAACAAGGGGTAGTCAAAAGCAGCTAGAACTAGATAAACCACCATTAGAGTAGCTAGAATAGCGACTGTAATAAGTAGAAAACAATCTGGAGGAAACTGATCCAGTAATGTACTATCCTTTAATAGAACGCACCTTATAGTACTATTTACAACCCTTATAAACCCAAACTAGGACTTTACCAAGGCCGTCCCTGAAGTGTTTGGTAATTTGGGGTGATTGTCAGGTCCCGTTGTATAATTTGATATACTACCATTTAATCGAACACACTTTTCGAACATGCCCAATCCTACTACAGGGTTATAAGTCACATAACAACCACGTGCTACCAAAGAAGCTAAGATTGCGGCCTCCAGTATACAAAATGGATGACGCAATCATGCACCACCTATACAACACACGCCGTGCATGCGCACTGACACTAGGTATCAGTATGATAATGATGTCACAACATGGCCACTCAGGCGGGTTACCATGATAACCCCCAGATAGTGCCGCTAGGTCACTTGACTATGATGCCACATGAGATCCCCCTAAATTACACACTGCTGTGATAAATTAACCATGGTCGGAAAAAAACTATCAAATTTCTTGTTTACATGACAAAAATCTCACATGTTTTCTTATCCCCATGGATAAACCATAATGTGATTTATATGTTCCAAATGATTATTCCCGTTCTGACTCGGTTTTCCACACTTTCACACCATCGGAGGTGTAAAATAGGCCATACACAATTAAATAATTAATTCTCAGGGTATTTTTGTAAAATGAATGAAGGAGGGCGGTTTTTATTCTTATTTTTTATTCCTGATGGCATGGTCGCCGATGGCTAAAATCCAGTTGTGAGAGCCTAAAATTAAGTACTAGAGCTTCCATGTTGATTTCAATGAAAAATGTTTTTTGTAACAGTGATCACACAACACGAAATCAATATAGAACAACTAAAATGGAGATTAAAAATAATAAGGGAATTTTTAAACTGGTTGAGTGCTAGAAGACACAACCAGGCCTTTCAAAAATGAGGGTACCATTGCAAAAGTAACAATTTCTTATGTTTCGTATTCTGCTGAATGTAAATAATAATTTGCTTATAGATATTTGTTCGATTACAAATGTTCTCATTTCTTTCCTCATTTTTGGCACCAGCTTGAAAAATTAATGTTTTGAGCAATTACTACCACACAATGCAGTTTTTTTGGCGAAAATCAATTGATAAATGCGATTTTGAGCACCTCAGCATTTTTCGGGTCGTAGGGTGCTCAATTTTGGGAGGGCCAGATGCCCAATTGTGGTGGTAATCTTCAAAATCTTTGTGCCACCCCAAAAGGCAGTTTATTTGGCGTAAATCGGAAGATAAATGTGATTTGGAGCAACTCAGCACTTTTGCGGTCATATGGTGCCCAATCTTGGGAGGGTCAGGTGCCCAATCTTGATAGCAATCTTAATGAATCTATTCGTACCACCCCACAACGCAGTTTATTTGGCGAAACTTTGCTGATAAATACGATTTTGAGCAATTCAGCATTTGTCGGCTCCCAGGGTGCCCAATTTTGCAAGGATCAGACGCCCAATTTTGGTGACAATCTATGAATAGATAGACAGATGGATAGATATTTTTTATTTAATGGTATAAGCATCAAATGCTGAGTCAGTGAGTAAAAGAAAAGATACAAATTAACTAATAACAATCTGTTTACAGTGTGAGGAGATAACATAGCCAGATTGTCTGTCTCCCTGTAATCCCGCATAACCTTTCACTCCAACACCGCTATATGATCCAAGACAACCTTCCTTAAGACAGTTTGATATTTAAAAGCTGCATACTGCAAACCATAGACTATAACTTGTAGACTCAAACGACAGACTCAGTTAAAAGACTTGGTGGTCTAAATGTTTGTGGATAGCGAGATTATCAGAAGTTATTCAAAGGTAATATGGCAGGTTAACTAGGAAAGGAAAGTTAAATATTCTTTCTGCGTAATTAAAAAAAATATTGAATTAAATATAGTCACAAAAGTCTCCACTGCATTGGTTGACTACCTCATAAAACATGAACCCGACAATCGATTTGTGCCATCCCACAATGCAGTTTATTTGGTGAAAATTGGTTGATAAATTCAATTTGGAGCAACTCCGTGCTTTTGCGGTCATAGGGTGCCCCATTTTGGGGTCGCAGGGTGCCCAGTTTTTAGAGGGCCAGGTGCCCAATTATGGTGGGGATCTTCATGAATTTATTCGTGCCACACCACAAAGCAGTTTATGTGGCGACAATAGGTTGATAAGTGCGATTGTGAGCAATTCAGTTCTTTTGGGCTCCCTGAGTGCCTAATTTTGGGAGCGGCAGGTGCCCAATTTTGGTGACAATCTTCATGAACCTATTTGTGCCACCCCACAATGCAGTTTATTTGGAGAAAATCTGTTGATAAATGCGATTTTGATCAACTCAGCACTTTTGGTCTCCCAGTGTGCTCAATTTTGTGATGTTCAGGTGCCCAATTTTGATGGCAGTCTTCATGAATCTATTTGTGACACCCCACAATGCAGTTTATTTGGCGAAAAGATGTTGATAAATGCGATTTGGAGCAACTCGGCAATTTTGGGCTCCAGAGTGCCCAATTTTGGGAGGGTCAAGCACCCAATTTTGGTGGCAATCTTCATGAAGCTGTTTGTGCCCCCCCCCCCCCCACAATGCAACAATGCAATGTATTAGTCGAAAATATGTTGATAAATGCGTTTTTGAACAACTCTGTCATTTTAGGCTCCCAAGGTGCCCAATTTTGGAAAGGAAAAGTGCCCAATTTTGGTGGCAATCTTCATGAATTTATTTTTGCAACCCTACAATGTAGTTTATTTGGCACAAATCGGTTGATAAGTGTAACTTGGAGCAACTCAGCACTTTTGGGCTCCTGTGGAGCCCACATTTGGGCAGTTCAGGTGCCCAACTTTGGTGGTAATCTTCATAAACCTATTTGTGCCACCCTACAAGGCAGTTTATTTTGCGAAAATCTGTTTGTAAATGTGATTTTGAGCAACACAGTACTTTTGGGCTCCCAGGGTGCCCAATTTTGTGAGGGGCAAGTGCCCAATTTTGGTGGCAATCTTGATGAATCTAGTTGTGCCATCCTATAAAGCAGTTTATTTGGCGAAAATCAATTGATAAATGCGATTTTGAGATACTCAGCATTTAGGAGCTCCCAGGATGCCCAATTTTCGGAGGGTCAGGTGCCCGATTTTGGTGGCAATCTTCATGAATCTCTCTGTGCCCAATTTTGGAGGCAATCTTCATAAATCTATTTGTGCCACCCCGCAAAGCAGCTTATTTGGCGAAAATTTGCAGATAAATGGTATTTTGAGCATCTCCGAACTTTTGGACTCCCAGGTTGCCCAATTTTGGGAGGGTCAGGTGCCCAATGGTGGTGGCAATCTTCATGAATCTACTTGTGACACACCACAAAGCAGTTTATTTGTCGAAAATCGGTTGATAAATTCGATTTGAATCATTTCAGCACTTTTGGGCTCCTAGGGTGCTCAATTTTAGGAGGGTCGGGTGCCCCCAACTTTTGGTGGCAATTTTCATAAATTTACTTATGCCATCCCACATCGCAGTTTATTTGGCGAAAATCTGCTGATAAATGCAGTTTTCAGCATCTCAACACTTTTGGACTCCCAGGGTGCCCAATTTTGGAAGGGACAGGTGCCCAATTTTGATGGCAATCTTCATGAATCTATTTGTGCCACCCACAATACAGTTTATTTGTCAAAAGTCGGTTGATAAATGCGATTTTGAGCATCTCTGTACTTTTGGGCTCCTAGGGTGTCCAATTCTGGGAGGGTCAGGTGGCCAATTTTGTTGGCAATCTTCATGAATCTATTTGTGCCACCTCACAATACAGTTTATGTGGCGAAAATCTTTTGATGAATGCAATTTGAAGCAAGTCTGCACTTTTTAGCTCCCAGTGTGTTCAATTTTGGGAGGGTAAGGTGCCCAGTTTTGGTGACAATCTTCATGAATCTATTTGTGCCACGCCACAACGTAGTTTATTTAGCAAAAATCTGTTGATAAATGCGATTTTGAGCAACTCAGTGATTTTGCGCTCCCAGTGTGCCCGATTTTGGGAGGGACATGTGTCCAATTTTGGTGACAATCTTCATGTATTTATTTGTGCCACCCACAATAGAGTTTATTTGGCGAAAATCGATTGATAGCAAATGTCAGTGGGATAAAAGTGGAGATACTGGACCACTTATCCTCTTGTACATGTACACGTACATGTACCCATAGAGTTCAGTGTTAAAATGTACACGAAATGTACAAAACATGTTTTTGTACATCTAGTCCAGAATCCCCACAAGTAGCTCATCGTGGTCATCGTGGTCTAGACGGTTCAAACAGCCGTTGGCGAACAAGTGCGAATTCAGCAGAGTTCGCGCGGAAGGTAAATCCACGGAAATCGAAGAAATCAACCTAAAATCTTCTCAATGTTCACCATCGTGGATCAGACCTTTCGATCGATCATTGGCGAACGCCGGCAAAACGCTTTGGGGATTCTGGACCACCATCAAAAATACATTTGGGGATTCTGGACCACTTACGTTCGCGATCGCGTTCCAGATGGCAGTGGGTGCGTTTCGATCGGGAAAAACGATTGGGGATTCTGGACTCGGAAAATCGATCTAAAATTTTTCTCCAACGTTCGCCAGCAGTCGATTGAACCGTCCAGACCACGATGACCAATTAGTTCGGATTCGAAGATGGGAAAATAAAAAAAATTAAGAAACGTCGAAAATTAGAACAGAGGGATCTGATGAGTGGCGGTCACGATCGAATTGCCTGGACCAGAACTCAAATCAAAAGGATGGATAAAGCGATTCGTGATAGAAGAGGGTTGACGGTGAGATTGAGTCCCGCTCAATTGAAATACAATATGAGAATGAAAGGCGGTTTCCAACTGCTATAGGGAATGCTCACAAAAGTATTGCCCACTGTCGGGCAGACCCTCGGCGTGGGAGCTCTCTCGGGACTCGTGAGTTCGGCAGTTCAGAAATTAATGGGTGGCAGCGGACTGTTTTTAAAGAAGGGAGGAGTCGTGTGTCACGTCCACATAGACGACGATGGAGAAAGATTGTATCTAAGTGACCCCATGAGAGGTGACAACCTTTTCGCTGGGAACGGTCCCTATCAGAAGAAAGGACAGAACGTGAAGCAACTTTGTGAGGGTTTGCTGTTTGGTCCGAATTCACTGTTTAAGAATATACCAATTTTGAGTATGTTATTATAAAGTAAAAAAAAATATACAATTATATAAAGTATAAAAATATAAATTATACAATAGTATAAAAAGTAATATAAAAATGGATAAAAAGGATTACAAGACCTTTTTGAATGATAATGATGGATATTTCAGGAAAGAACTGGAAAAAGAATTAAAAAAAAAATAGAGGAAGAAGAGTGAGTTGTTTTCCACCACCCCCATCACCACCATCACCTTCTGAAGAGAATGATAATGATGTGAGTGTTGCCAAGAGATGCACCACATTCGGTAATAACTATGATAGTGGAAATTGAATGTGTTATTATAAAAAACGTAATATATCAAAAAAAAGAAAAGAAGAATCGATGATGAAAGTGGAAAAAAATGGAAACGTTCTTATAATATATATGAGTGATAGTTAAGAAGAAGGAGGAAATAAAAAAAGAAAAAAGTAATGAACATCTCTAGATCTCATTACTTTTTTTCTTCCCTTCTTCACTAAATTGGTCTCTCTATTGTTTTTGTTTTTAATATTTCCAAGTCCGTTATTAGCATGTTGACGGTTGTGTCTTCTCCTTTTTCGCATATGTGTTGAATGTTTATCTTTACTTTTGCGAGTTTTTCTACTTTGGTCAACGCGCTCTCACCACCCGAATTGTTCATGATTTCGAGAGAGATTTTTGAATAAATGTAACTTCCGTGGGGCAATGACAAATCGCTCTTTTCAAATTCTCTGTCTTTGGTGATGACGATATTCTGTAGATCGTTTTCATACTCATAAAACAAATCGAGCGTGGCTTCATCCAATTTCGAAGGCATGCTATATTTGTCATATTTGTGCTGTAAGCCCTTCGTCTCGACCTCGTTCAATTCAATGACATCATGTCGTTGTAATTTGTAAATTTTACAACCGTGTTTCTTGCTCGTTTTGACTTGTTTCAATTTCATTTCGCATCTTTTAGGTGTTGTTGTCATGATCGATTATTTTTTTTTGTTTTTATGAATTATTGCAAATAATAATATATTTTGAATTTTGTGTTAAATAATAATTTTATGTAAAAAAGTTTTTTTTTCTCTCTATATATATATATACAGAAATTTTTAAATTTAATTTTCTTTAATGTGAAATTTTTGTAAAAGTTTTTTCTCTTTATATATATAAAAAAAGTTTAATTTCCTTTCTTTTTTTTCGTATTAATTCAATTTTATCTCACATTAAGGAAAATAAAAAAATCGATTAATCTCACCAAAATTTTTTTTTGAGGGAATTAAAAACGTTTATATAAAGACTATTTTAAAAACTTTTTACAAAAAATTATTATTTAAACAAAAACAAAATTCAAAATATATTCTTACAAATAAAGCAAACAAATAAAAAAAATGGAAAATTTAGATAAGTATACCGTACCTCGGTTAGACGAGATTTGTAAAGAATTAAAAATTTCAAATTTCAGAAATCATAGAACTAAATCAAAAAAAATTAAAGCCATACAGGAGTGTCATTCGCGAGGCGATGGAAAGAAAAAAATCGAAAGATCAAAAATGAACAAACTTAAACAGATTCGAATTGTGAAAAAAATAAGCTGATGGCAGTAACACCTGATGATAGAAAACGAAATGTGGAGCGTGAAAAACTTAGGGAGATCATACGCGAGGAGTTTCATAGTTTGCTCAATGTAAAGGCAAACGAATTGTCGATATCAACGACGTCAAAAAACGTTTTGGTTGCGAAAAATGAGAAGAAAAAGGTGGCAAAGGGAATCGAAATGTTGACGTCTAAAAAAAAGTTTTGGTTGCAAAAAATAAGAAGACGATCAAATGGAAAGCCGTCGAAGAACTGCAAGTTTAAAAAAAAAATAAAAAAACGAAAACGAATGATGCGGTTCAGAATCGAGACGAATGATATATATTGAATGAAATTCGATGAGCAATCGACGAAGGGAAAATAGAAGAATATGTAGAATGAATCATCTTGAAAGCATTCCAATCGAATCCCGTAGAATGGGAGAGTGTGATCAAAGGTGTTTTTAAAACTTTCGACGTGGTTCCCTCGTTCAGGAAAGTCGATCTGAAATTGTTCATGGAACGGGTGAAGAAAGAAGTATTGGATTTGTTTTGCGAACACATGGACATGGAAATAAAAAACTAGGATGATACTCCATTGCGTGATGAATAAAATCGACGTGAACTCCAGCGAGAGCATCGTGAGAGATGCATATTTCAGATCTAACGTCCAACCCATATTTCGAGGTTCAGATTTATCGGACGTTTTTGAAACGATGAAAGATAAGATGTTGACGTCTCTCCCGAATTATCAACATAAAGGTAGTAATTGGACGTTCAAAGAGGTGTCACCTCTGCTTTATACCTCGTCAAAATGCATTCCTATAGAGTTTCTCGTTATGAGGAGACTTGTAAAAATTTCGATTGGGCTGGAGTGACTTTTCCAACGCTGTTAAAAGACATCGAACGCTTCGAGGTTCAAAATCCCATCGTAGCGGTGAGCGTCTTGGGATACGATGAGAAAAACGAACGATCTATCCTCTCAGACAGACTTCATATCTCGGAAGAGAAAAGACGATTATTTTATTATTGATTTCAAACGGTGACATTCGTCATTATTGTCGGGTTACAAATCAAAGCCGATTACTGTGGAGCTAGAGTAGTAAACATAAAGAAAAGATATATTTATGTTGCAACTGCATGAACGCGTTTCGCAGTGAAAAATCGTTAGCAAAACATCAGGAATATTGCAACGAAAATCAAGGCGTCGCCGTTGAAATGCCCAAACCCAACACCATCATGAACTTTCGCGATCACAATAGAAAGTTAAAAGTACCATTCGTCGTGTACGCCGATTTTGAACGCTTCACCGTAAAAATGAGTTCCTGCCAACCCAATGCTCTTCGAAGTTACGTCGAAAGATATCAAAAACATACGCCTTCGGGCTATTGCATTTACGTGAAATGCGCTTCGGCTCGCAACACAACATGGGTCCCTTCACCTACACGAAATGGTGCGAAGATCATGACGTGGCTCAAAGGTTAGTGGAAGAATTAGAATCGAAAATTCAAATTTTATACGACAAATTCAAAACTTGAGCGGAAATGATCATCACGCCAGAGCAGCAGGACGAAAGTAACAGAGCCACCGAATGTCACATATGCAGACAATCGTCCGACGAGAATTCACAGGAAAATAAGAAGGTCAGAGACCATGGTCATTACACGGGTCTGTATCGTGATCCAGGCCACAGCAAGTGTAATTTAGGATATCGAGACGCAGCTTTCTATCCGGTGATTTTTCACAATCTCTCGGGTTATGACAGTCATCTGTTCGTGAAAAATCTCGGCACCTTCCACGAAGAATTAAATTGCATTGTGAACAGCGAAGAAAGATACATTTCCTTCACGAAAAAATACATTGATCTCAACACAAATCTCAGAATTCGAGCCGAGAACGATTTCAAAAAAGATTTCTTCAAACTCATGAACAACTGCGTGTACGGTAAATCGATGGAAACATCAGGAAGAGAACTGACATTCAACTCGTCACGTCCGAGAAAAGAGCTAAAAAATTAGTGGCAAAACCAATTACAGACACCGAACCATATTCGACGAAAATCTAGTGGCCATTCACATGCAAATGATGCATCTGAAGTTCGACAAACCCTATTATCTAGGACCGATCATCTTAGATATCAGCAAGCGATAGATGTACGAGTTTCACTATGATTACGTCAAACGGAAATTCGGTGAGAAAGCCAAACTACTGTTCACCGACATGGACAGTTTGGTTTACGAGATAGAGACGAAAGACGACTACCGAGATATATCTCTGGATGTGGTCATGTGGTTCGACACGAGCAATTATCCCGACGATCACCAGTCCAACATTCAATCGAACGACAACAAGAAGGTGTTGGGTAAATTTAAGGACGAGAGCGGTGGTAAACAAATCGTCGAATTTGTGGGTTTGAGACCTCAACTGTACGCTTATCGCCTAGAAGGTGAAGAGATAAAGAAGCGTAAATGCGTTAAAGCATGCGTGGTGAAGAAAAACATCTTTCTCCGAGAGTATAAAGATTGTCTGTTCGGAAGTGAACCGGTGTACAAGACTATGATATCAATTCGAAGTGACAATCATGACGTGTATATCGAAATAGTCAACAAGATTTCGCTGACGACCAACGACGATAAGAGATTCATGTTAGACGATAAAATAAGCACTTTGGCACTCGGACATTGGACTTTGGATATGATTAAGAACGATAGGATTCTAGAAAATCAAGAGGAATTAGACGAATTCTAGATTATGGAAGTCGATAGAGACATCGAGAGATTTAGTTTGAAAAGAAAAAAAAAATAACGCATCTAGTGAATTATAATAAAATAAATAAAAAAAAGATTTTCAAAGATTTTTATTTTCGCTCGATCTCCGAGATTTAATCGACAAGACGGAACAGATCTCGTCATAGTTTTTCTATCGACGATTCTATTTCCATCAGATTTCTGACTCGAAAATGTCGTATGTCGTCTTGTGGTGTATGATCTCATTTTGTAAGAAGTCTCTTGTTAGCTGGTATTGCAGTTTTTTGGACATAGGTGATTTCTCGAGAAAGTAAGCTTGAAAATTGCGAGTAGTTATCTCATTGCGTCAATGAGCTCGATTGCCCCTTTTCACTCTCCTTACACGCCCGTCGTTATGCAGGAGTTCGTCTCCTAACTCTTTGATGTGCAATGCAAAAACAATTGTCGAAAGGGTACACCCCTGTTTTAGGCCTATCCCCATAAGTACAAGTTTTGTTGTTACGTTACTCAGGCTAAGTTTATTTTATACATCTTCATATAATGCTTTCAGAATTCCATAAAACTCGCCCACAAGCACAATGCCTCAAGCTTTCACAGCATATCCTCCGATTGCGATTAAACATCTTTTTCGTTTTGAATTTTGCAGATTTTATCATTTGATTTGGCGTGAAAAGATGGTCAGTGCCTCTCCTTCCCGAAGCCATTCTAAATCACCCCCGAAACACTTTGATCTCTTCGATCACCGCCTCTATTCTTCCATACAGGACTTAAGAGAAAACTTTTCTAACGCTGTTACTGACAAAGATCCCTGATAATTATCCAAAATGTCATTTTTCACTTTTTGTATATAAATTTGGCCATGCTTTCTCTCAACTCTTTTGGGACTTCTTGGTGCTTCTATGGCTACATGGAATAGGGCCGTTAGGCTTCTACAGAGATTCCCCCCCCCCCTATTTTTTAGGAACTCGTGAGAACTTTCGTCCACCCTTCCCACTTTTCGAAGTTCGAAAAATTCTCCTCGAACTCATTCTGGCACTTCAGTGGATTCCCCATGCCCAATCGCTTATCATTTAGCTTTTTGCAGTGCTTGACTAGTTCTGATGCGATTTGGCCTTGATCGTCTGTATTTTTGCCCTCTACGTTAATACTCTTTGAATTACTTCCTTTGTTTCTTTTATTCACCCACTTCCAAAACAACTTCGAACTCGACCCCCTTCTATTCTTATCGTCCTAATAAGATTGCTGTTTCGCACTCTCCGATTATTCTTATTTACTTTATTTCGTGCCTGTTGGTATTCTTCCATTGCTACACTGGCCTCGTTGCACTCCCAGAGTTTTCTATTCCTCGTGTACGCAGCACACTTGACTTTTCTACCATTAATGTCCTTTTTTAAATTCATTATTCACTCTGTACCCAAGTTCCCGTGTTGGCACTCTAATTTGTTCTATATTTTCACCCCGTCTCCCCTAGGCTCACAACTATGGCATCTGCCATTTTCTGGGCATTGACCTCCCAGTGTACATTCACAAGTTTTGGTTTCAATTGTTTCTTCAAACTTCGACCAGTTAGCATCTGAATTCTCAAATGTTCGAAAAGCTTTATTTGCTTCTTACGGGATTTTTGGCCCTCATCGTCACTATAATCAAGTTGTGATCACTCGATTGCTTTGACCCTGGATATCACTCGAGCCTTCGGCTCTCGTGATATCCTGGGCCAAAGCAATCTCGTGCGATAATTCTTAACCCATTCAAACGTACATGTGGCTTTGTATACTTAGTTGTCTTTGCAGCTCTGTTCGATGGTGTATATTGATGCTACGTTTGACTCCGTATTGACTCACCGTGAGAAACAAAACATTTCTTTTAGTTGGTGATTGGACTCTGCAAGAATGTTGAACAAAACATTCTATTTCTTAATTTCCACTCAGATCTCTGCCGATCGATGGCCCTCTCTTATTCGCCCCACTGCAGCGCTGTCTCTCAAGCATTGACTGTTTGGGGGTTTCCCTGCATAATTGCATAATGCTTAATTTTCTGTCAGAATGCTCATGGCATTCGAACTGTCTGTGCAAGTTTCAAGAAGCTTTTGTATTTTATTTCTCTTCTTACACGCAGGATTATCTGGAACGTATCTCTTTGGTAAGACGCCTGGATTACGTAGAGATGGAATTCGCGAACTTGAAAGTGATAGAAAACCAGAATGATATCTTCAGCGAGGCTTGACTAGCAGAAAAATGTCTTTTGGCAACCAAGTCAGCTGTAATCGACTCTGAACCTTTTCTTGTTTGTGAGTCTGCAGTTGGAGTCTTGTGAGTTTCAAAGTCTTTTCGTGATCAAGTCTGCCCTTTCAACACTTTAGTTCATAACTTATCGTAAAACTGGTCCACTTTTGTTTTATCAGGGCCACGATCGTCTTGATATGAAAATAATTTTCCAGTAGGGTTCTCTGCAGCTGATGGATACGTTGTTGTATAAGTGTTCCGTGCCTGCAGAATAGCTGCAATGGCAGGGTGACGATTCCATTTATGTCGGTTTCCGCTCTTAGCTGCTTCCGAGTAAACTCACAACCCTTCCTTTCCCTTTAAGAATTATTTTCCTACGTTTCTTTTCGAATCATGCATCTATCACAGGAATCGTATCTCCTTTTTCGGTGTTTGATTTTCCATTTGATGGAGGCTGTGGTAGCCTGATTGCAAATCTTTGATCTCCATGAGATTTGGGAGAGTTCGATCCAGCAGATGTATTTATATATGTTTTGCGATTGAATACATGTGCCAAAAATAATAAATCGTTGTCAAGAAGAGAGGTCGGTTCTCGGTCTGGACAGCGAACTTTTCAGAAAATAACAGTCGCAATCGTAGACAATTAGCGAATTACCACAAAATAATCACAACATCCTGCAATTATATCAATTCTGTCGATTATATCGGACTTGTGGTGTATGCAGTCATTTCCATCCTTTTGGGGTTGTCGTTAGTTCAGCTCGTATAGTGGTGTAGACCATTCGGGACTCGGCAACTCGGGGTCGCTGATCCGACCTCGAACCCGACCCTAACTAATATCGCCAAGAAAATCGACTTTCGATAAAGCTACCGCCCTTGGAATTATTCGCAGAGGAGAGGGAGGTTCAATTAAGAAGCAGCTAATTGCTGTAATTTCTGAGAAAATCAGTAATGCCCCAAGACAACAGTTGAAAATAAAGCCAAGCTTCTTTTTGTTATTTTTAATGAACGAAAACAACAGACAGCTCAGGGAGCTGTCTGTTGTTTTCGTTTATTAAAAATAACAAAAGAAAGCATGTCGTGTTTGCTAATTAGAAGAAACTTGTCCACAGTAAATCCATCATAAAGAATATCTATCAGAATTGCTCCTCCCAACACCAAGGTCCCAGTTTAGCCCAAAATGTGTTTTTACAGTAAACGGCAAGTTTTTATTCTCCCCAGGAAAAAATTAGTAAGTTTTACAGCCTAGACTTTTAAATTAATGGAACAGACAGCTTCTGTATTTTTCATCACGATGCGCACACTGTTGATATAACGAACAGAAAAAAGTTAAAAAAAAACTGCAAAACATCGCGAAAACGATGTTTTCTTATTTTTTAAAAGGGGGTTCAACAGAGAATAATAGTCAAACGTTCAAACTAATTGGAAAAATTATAAAATGCCAGCGTATATAATTTTCGCCTACTGTACAGGACAATGCTCGAAGTTTGTGAAATGATGCGCACATCAAGGATACAAATTCGCTAACATTTCGAAATTTCAATGTTTATATGAAATTCCCTTTAGTGTTAAATTTACTGACAGCTTTGGGAAGTTAAGGGGTCATAACTTTCCCATAAATCTTTTCCAATGCCAAAAATTGTCAGGAACGGGCGGATGTTAAATGAACGAGCTAAGAAAGACAGAAATATGGAATTAGGCAGTTCAGCATTGTATATAGCAAATGAGAAGGCAACACAGCCATCAGTATTTCAGTGAAGATGGTTAATAGGCCTGCAGATTGAGGTACAGCGGTAGTTTCGACCGAATACATCCGCATGGCCGATGCTGTTTGAAGACCGATTGTGTCTGTAAAATGTGACGTCACTGTGTCGCAAGCAGACATCGGGCTGATTGTGTCCACAAAATTTGAGCCGATTGCGTCCGCATACCGATTGCGTCCGCTATGTGAGAGCCCACCACACCAGTAGATTTGGTTGATTTATAATTCATCTGATTTTTTTTTAATTGCATCCACAACAAGGCGTGCTGATTGCGTCCGTAGCCTACTTGCGTCCATAAATGGGAACCGATGCCGCCGAGACGAATCTGTAGACCGATTTCGTCCGAAAAATAGCGAGCCGATTGTTTCCTAACCACCGGCGGCCAACCATTCCTGCAAAATTGGTCAGCAATAGGAGAGTCACCCTGTGTGCAATCGCCAGGGTTTCTTGCAATGTTGTAAAAAAGAAACACATCGTCACCGATAATGATAATTATTTTAATTCATATCAAAATAATTGTTTGGATTTGGAATGTTAAACTTCACATGATTATCTATACACGTTCGTGTTAGATTTGATTGAAAGCGATAACGGAAGCTTGAACAATCGAGAGTTTTACTTTATTTTCTACATCCTTTCGTCAGTCACCTTTAACAAAAAAGTCTTTTTTACGTACCGGGAAAAATATTTATTCTGACATTTAAAATTACAAATGTGGTTAGGACACATCAAGCCTCGATTGAGAAACATTTCTTGGATTAATTCAAATAAATTTAATGTTAAAAGTACTTTTAGATTCAATCGTCTGAATATAGCACTTGATCGTAAAAACGTAGATTTTGCATTAAAACATAACTTCTGAATTCTCATTGGAATGAAAACTCGGTACAGTGTGGTTCATATTGATAAAATATGTTTTTGAAGCAAAGGTGGAAACTTCAAGTCTGGAATAATACAATTATGTTTGGCAAGTATGGGTCCCATGTCGTGCTAATATTATATTATTAGTAAACTAAAAAAAATGCAGTTTAGCGTTTTTAATTAATATAATCTGTAATCTCCAAATTAGTCAGGTACATATAAGGGGGTCTTCCTGTTTATCCGGCACCTATTATTTCGCTTGAAAGTGTGATAATCCGTCACATCAAAGCAAAGCCGACTATAGATGATGATTGTCAGTGGGGAAAAAGGAGAAAAAGAGTGAGCATATCCGAATAAAGCTTTAATATTTTAAAAATAAATAAAATAATGTACATTAACATGACAAGCTGAAGATTTAAATTTGACATGGATACTATAGATTGTACAAAGTCCATTATTTTAAAAATATATAAATTAACATGACAGCTGTGAGAGTATAAAAACATAAATTAACAGGACAAATTGAAGATTTTACACTAAAAACCAGAAGGATAAGATACAGAATCCAAATATTCCATAAAACTTATGCTCCTCTCACTGTATAACCTTTGTCTGTACCGGAGCCGGTTATTGACAGGTCTGTACTTCTTTTTTTTCGTGGCACGAGAACACCCACATTGATAAGCTGAATGTTGCTGGTCTCATGAAAGGCTTGCTCTTTCCGAATGCAGTCGATCATTCGGAATATATTTGGATGAGAGCCGGCAAGAAAAAGCTGCAGCTTGCGGTGCCAGCCCTCCACATGGTTTGTCGTTCTGGGGCTATTGGTACCATAATGATTCCACATGTGATGGCCATGAGTACCCTCCACCCAATATCCCGTAACATAGTCATAGAGCTTGGTAATGTTGCTGTTAAGTGCTGTATCAGTTTCTGGAATCTCTTCCATTGTTAGGAACCATGCGTTGTTAATATCATTGACTGGAACCAAAGGCAAGGCTATGGCACGTTTGATGAGTTTTTTATGTCTTCGTTGTCGTTGAATGCCTGCTGGAGATGACATTTCTGGGCATTCTTCCAAATGGCCTGTCCATAGTGGACGAAACATCCCTTCAGCTCAGCCATTGGAAATGTGGAAGCTATGGCATTCTGAGCAGCCGTCTGATAGTCTGTGAAAAATCTCTGTGGATTGATCTGGATACCTCGATCTACAGACCTTTGCTTTATTAGCGCGAAAAAGCGTTGATATGTCTGTTGTGTCTTATTTGGTAGGAATGCATAAAGAGGTGGACACATCTTCCCCGCGACAAAACAATGAATGGTATACAGCTGGAAGAACATCGCAGGACACTTCTCAAAAGTCCCATCACAGAACAAAGCGTCGGCTGTGACAATGTGCAGTAAGTTGAGGTCAACGCAGAATATCAGTATTTTGTCCACCTCTCCACCATCAGCCAACAAAAAATTGTCACTAGTTGTTGTCTTTGTGTAGGCTTCTGGAAGCGTTAGGTATGATCGTCGCTGTGGTAGATTCGGATGTGTCTAGGCTCTTGAACGGTATAAAGATGTTTTAATGCTGTAAAATGTAGGGATCTTTCCAAGTATTTCTTCATGCGTTTCATCAGTTCTCAGTTTGGCAATTTCTTCTTGGTAGATTGCTGTTATGGGCCTCGAACCCACTTCTACTGTTGATTTCAATTCAGACAGAAAAGTTTCTTCCGCAATTTGGCCTAAGCCCGATGGATGGTTTTGTATACCACCTGCTGTCGTGATGATGTCATTCATCGTATTGATAATGGCAGGACAATTCTTTTGGCAGCAACGTCAATGGATGCGCTGATTTCTTCTGGACTTAATACAGAACTTGAAACCATCAAAAATAAGACGTTTTCCTCCTCTTCCATTTGGGATGAAGATTGCGGTTACTTGTGCGTTAGCCATTGTGATATGACATTGCAGCAGAACTACCCCTATATGTACTACAATATTTACGAATAAATGCTCATGGAAATAAAATAATAAAAAACAAAATAAACTCATGAACCTATCTCATATCAATACCCATCATTAATGATAGCCGACAAAAATAACAATCGAGCAAACGCCTATTGTTTTGATACACACTATAACACAGCTCGATCAGTTAATTAATCTCAGTGTGCCGGATAAACAGGAATAACCACCCCATATAAGACTCGCCGATTTATTTTCATTCGAAAGCTGCGTCATGGGGGTGCCGGAAAAGAAATTACAAAATTATGTGCTTTCTAGGATCTCAAGCGACCTCCTACTGTCAAAGCGTTGGAATTGATCTCCTGGCACTTGAAATTGTCGGTTTTGCGTTTATTAACCCTTTACCTAAAATAAGGCAGACGACACTTGCAAATAAAATTCTTGAATAACTATTTTTTTCCATTTTTGCGTCAAAAACATAACTTACATTATTGTATGACACCTCATTGGAACGAGCTCATTGAGCACGTTCCAATGAGGGGTCATAAGCTATGTTTTTGGGACAAAAAGGAAAAAAAAATAATGAAAATTGGATGGCGATTTTTGTGAATAGCGCTGGTCAGTTTCGGTCGTTAAGTTGGGCAAAGGGTTAAAAACATTTTGAATGCTAATTTGAGTATGACGGCCAAAACCGGCCAAGACTATTCACAATAATCGCCAATTAATTTTCATAATTTTTTAATTTTTTTATTTTTTGTCTCAAAACATATGCTATGACCTCTCATTGGAACGAGCTCGACTATGAGGGGTCATAACCTATGTTATTGAGACAAAAAATAAAAAAAAAATAATTATTCAAGAATTCTGTTTGCAAGTGTCGTCTGTTTTTCAGGTTATGTAAAGGGTTAACTGCAGAATGATCACAGGGCGATGACCAGAAATTTGGTGTTATGCGTTGTCAGTTTAATTATGAAGTGACTTTTTCCTCTCTTTCCTGGAGGAAATCACACCTCTGCTAAAAAGCGCCCCTTTGTATATTACCGTCGATGAAATGGACAAATTTATTCTAGGATTTTTAGAATGCGGAGCTGTGATAAGTTAATTTTTCAATCCGCGCAAGGCAAGATGTTTGAATGTTCAGTGGTTCTTTATACAGGTTATGCTTCATTTTTATTAAAAATAAATGACTTTAAAAACTTAATTGCAGCCCTTTGTATAACGTAACGAGAAAGTCCGCCCGCGCTATAGAAAACAAGATTTACTATCTAAACCTTTTGCATTTCTATGAGGTTTAGTTATAATTTAAATCAACAGCCCTGTGGGGTTGTTGGATTCAATAAGTACTTACTCCTCTTAGCCGCGGATGTCCATTATTCTGTTTGCTAAAAGATCTCCTGAGTTTCTTTTGTGCAATGTGCAAAACGGACTAAAAGGTTAGATGTTTGTAGCTTTTAGATTGCTACTTCAAAACGCGGCCCCTGTCACCTCACTGAACGTCACCTCACTGAACGTGATCCAACGAGGTATCATTAGCTAAGCTTCTGAATTGAAAACGAACCTTTCAAAAACAAATGTTGTGTCTTGTTTTCGTCATACTGGTCTAGTCTGTACTTATTTCCAAATGTACATATATAAACAGCGACAAGCAGTAGGTTAGATTGTTAACCACAACCTTATAAAGGGTATTCTTCACCAAAAATTCAAATAGCATACAAACATTCAGAACGGCTAGAAGGTCAAAACCGAGTCAGTGATAACCAAACAAGCATTTGCTTGTTTTGAAATACATTTGAGAGAGAAAAATAGAGAGAGGTAGAGAAATAAACAGAGAGATAGATAGATAGGAAGAGAGATGACTATACAACAAGAATAAGTATAAATGTTTACCTGTTGCAACCGGTGGTGATTTATAAACACGCCCTTCTGTGATTGTTTCAATCAACGAATGGAGAGAAAGAAGAGAGAGAGCGAGAGAGAGAGGTAAAGAGAGAGAGAGAGAGAGAGAGAGAGAGAGAGAGAGTGCGTGTGAGAGAGCGAGAGAGAGAGAGATATGAGAGAAATAGATGGCCAGTTTACCTGCAGCAATCGGTGGTGATTTATAAACACGTCTTCGTGTGGTTGTTTCATTCTACGAATAGAGGGAGAGAGAGAGTGAGAATGAGAGAGAGAGAGAGAGAGAGAGAGAGAGAGAGAGAGAGAGAGAGAAAGATGACTACAAGTATAAAGGTTTTACCTGCAGCAGTCGCTGATGATTTAGGTGATTTATAAACACGTCCCCCTGTGATTGTTTCGTTCAAGGAATGAAGTGCATGGAAACAAATGTTTGTTTCTTTATTGAACGAAAATGTTCCACATGATCCTGACTGTGTGCATAGTGCTGAGCATTCAATCTTTGAACGACATTTTGTTGTGGTGGTCATTGCCTCTTGACTTGTTTCACCAACATGTAAAGCATAGTTTTGTGAAAAGAGGATGTGAGATAACGATATGTTCAGTTCCATGAAAAATAACACCATAACGTTGAAACGTGGGTAAAATATCATCGTTTCAAAATTGAGTAGGTAGTAATCTTCTACAGAAAACATACATCGCAGTGACTAAATGGTCTTAGCGACTGCCCCAAAATAATGACAAGTATGTTGGAAACCAGAAGCGCTTTGAGAAATATTGATTGTTTGTTCGCCAAGACACGATACGTGGAAAGAAGACAGCTGGTATCCAATAGAATTTGTTGTAACGTTAATAATCAACTAGGGGGCGCGGTGGCGTTGCGGTAAAGGGTTCTCGTCAGATCACGGAAGGAAAGCAACGTCGAGCCCGGTTAGTCCTCGGATGGGTGACCGTCTGAGCGATCGATTCGGACTCCCGCGTTGTGTCCTTGGGCAAGGTACTTAACCCCGATTGCCCACATGTGGGCACGATGACGCCGTGCAATAAGGCGTACTGCACGTCGATGGTGCGCATGTCTTCAACCAGTCTAACCCTGCGTGTGCTGCAGTGCGGAGTTACGATGTCGAGGAGCTGGCCGCTGCTCGTCGTTGCTCGGTGGTTCTCTCCGGGTACTCCGGTTTCCTCCACCTGTAAAACTGTCGCGGTCGTGATTAGACATTGTGCATAAGTATGTGACCTTAAAACACCAATAAATAAATAAGTAAATAAATAAATAAATAAATAAATAAATAAATAAATAAATAAATAATCAACTGTTGTCACTAATCGTGTGCGTGGAAAAATCTGTCTGAAGACAAGTATTTTCATTTTTAAAAGATGGATGTCACTATTGGAAATTACATCATAAAATTAAAATGAGTTTCGGACCAAACATGTCTGTAGTTTTAGACTATAGAAAACCGACACGAAATCTGAAATACAACGTAGAATCGTCCTCTCTGCACGACAAGATTTCGCCTGTCTGATCGTTTGTTGCTGTGCGGTAGAACTAGAGTACTTTCGTGTACTCGTAGTGCACGAGTTGTAGTTTTACCCAGTACTCGCCCCGTTTTGTTTTAACCCTTTACCTAACGAATCGCCCGCGTAATATGCAAATTGAGCAGTTGCAAAAATAAAATTTAAAAAAATGGTATGTAAAATAATAAATTTTGATATCGTCTGCGTTGGGTAAAGGGTCAAATACTTGTATTAGTTCTCATTAGTTTCAAGACATTGAATGGCACCTTGTGAATTTTGCGAGAACTTTACATATATACTCGCCCAAAAAAGAAAGTGTGCACTGCAGAAATTGATCAAACTCCAAAAAAATAATTTCGTAGGTGAAAAGAGTGTTAACCTGTTCATGAATAAGTTATATTGAACACAAAAACAGCTTTCCCCGTTAAAATTACATTAACGTTAAATGACGTGCTGCACGTTTGTGAAAAGGCATATTTTGCACGTGGAGAGTCTGAAAATTCATGCAGCAGTGTGAATCCTTGGGTATTTAAACACTAAAGTAAGGCCTTCCTATCGTTCACATTCAAACTTGCGTTGCTGTTAAAACGACTCCACATTAGCATGCCAAGATTGACAATGAATCAACTTCTCCTTGCCCTGGGTATGATTAGAGCTGGTAGAACACACAGAGAGGTTGCCCAGCATTTGAACTGCCACCGTAACACTGTGGACAGTTTAGTCCATCGACATGCACAACATGATGACGTTCGAGACCGACCCCGCCCCGGGAGACCCCGAGTGACCATCCCTGCACAAGATCGGTATATCCGTGTCGTCCATCTCAGGAACCGGCAACAAACGGCAATGACGACAGCCAGGAACATCCCTAACCTGAGACGGATACATCCTCAAACAGTAATCAACCGGCTAAGAGAATACGGCTTACGTCCTCGAAGACCTGCAATTCGTCCGATTTTGACGTTACGTCATCGTCGTGCTTGACTGCAGTGGTGTAGACAACATCCCAGGCATCCCTTACACTGGTGGCGACGTGTTTTATTCACAGATGAATGTCGTTTCCATCTTTCGTCATCAGATGGCCGCCAGAGAGTGTACAGCCGTCGAAACGAACGCTACGCAGATCCATGTGTCGTGGAGCGAAACCGTTATGGGGAAGGGTCTCTCATGGTGTGGGGTGGCATCACTGCCCGTAACAGAACTGAGCTGGTCATTATTGATGGCAATCTCAATGCAGCCAGATATCGTGATGAAGTGCTTACACCTGTTGTTGTCCCATTTCTGCAACGTCACGGCCCCGGCGTCATTCTACAGCAGGACAACGCCCGACCCCACGCAGCTCGTGCTGTTCAACAGTATCTGCAGCAACAACAAGTGGATGTTCTTCCCTGGCCCGCAAATTCGCCCGATATCTCACCCATTGAGCACGTATGGGACGAAATGAAACGTCAGCTACGCCGGCTTCCCCATGCACCGTCAACGCTTGTGGAACTCCAAAGACAGCTTATCAGAATATGGAACAACATCCCACAACACTTCCATGCTAACTTGTTCGCTTCCACGAGGCGTAGATGCACAGCAGTAGTCAATGCAGACGGAGGTCATACCAGATATTGAGTGTGTGACTTTTGTATTTGACCCTTAGTGTCTTTGACTCTCCATGGCACCAAGAGTATTCGACGTAGCGTAATGAAATTTCTATTTCTCGTGTTGATCACAAATTGATTCATCTGTGATTGAATAAAATTTCCATGAATGAAAATGATATATATCTTTTTTTAGTGTTTTTTTTTAGGATGCACACTTTCTTTTTTGGGAGAGTATATTTTCTGCACATATTTATAAGTTTGAAAACTTTGACATCTTCGTGTCTACTGAGTATACAGCTGAGCCCTCTAAACTAGATATCTCTTAAATTTTTAACCCTATTAACTGCATATAATTACCAAACACCAAACGATATACCATACTTTAAATGCTAATTTGACCTGTTAATTACATATATGTTATACCGTAAAACTCTGCTACTTGATTGAGTAACTAATCTTCTAATATGTCGAGACATTTTCCTGACTATCACCAAATTTTCTTGTTTATCAACCTTTTCGGCCTCAGTACATCAAGTGCTGGCATTTAATTTATAAAATCTTGGTTGACAGATCTCAATGAGCTCTGTCAAACAAGATCCAATAGAATAAATGCTCAGTTTATCTCTCGAATACAGAAAAACGATCGCATACCTGTTAATTCAATACTACTTTTAATTGCATGTTTTTAGTGCCAAAGTGACTATTCAATTAACAGGGTTCTGCTAAATATGTTATAATGCAAACAATAAGGTTTAGTCACTGAAACGAAGTCAGCATTGTAAACTGAAATCTAATTTGGCAGTATTATGTGTGGCAGGCAGCTGGTTTTATATCTTAATGTAAGGACACTGCACAATCCCATTGGTTCATATTTATATGGGTGCGCGTAGGCCAACAAGACTTATTCCGATTTTATTCACAGATAATACCAATTTAGACTTTAAATTTCCATTAAAGGTAATTATGACAAGATCTAAAGCCAATCAAGAATTGTTGTCTCGATATCTGAATTTTTATTTGATGTTACGATGTGAAAACAATCCCCACCTATCCGGGCATTGTGCTATGGATTTCAAGTATTATTTATTTATTTATTTATTGGTGTTTAAGGTCACATACTTATGCACAATGGCTAATCGTGACCGTGACAGTTTTACGGGTGGAAGAAGCCGGAGTACCCGGAGAGAACCACCGAGCATCGACGAGCAACTGTCAGCTCCTTAACATTCTAACTCTGTTCAAGTTCCGCTCAAGCAGGGTTACAGCTGTTGAAGACATGTGCGCCATCGACGTGCAGGACGCCTTAGTACACGGCGTCATCGTCGCCCTTGTTGGCAACCGGAATAAAGCGCCTGGCCCAAGAACTTTGGATTTCAAGATAATGTTCGTATATTACGTAGCAAATTCCAGTCGAATTTAATTGAGTTTTTAATTAATTTCACCGCTTTGAAAGTGGTAATTCTTTCTCATTTCGTGCTAACATGTAAGATGGCATCCAATTTAATTAAGGTTAATGTCTGATTATTCATCTTATAAAAGAGAGTACTTCCAACGATACAAATAAACACGTCAAGACACAATACAAATCTATATTGAAAGTAACAACCGCGAGTGCGATCATACGATTCAGAAAGAGAACGTTTTAACCTTTACCCAACGTAACGGCCAAAACCGGCCAGCGCTATTTACAAAAATCGTCAATAAATTTTCATTATTTTTTCATTTTTTGTCTCAAAAACATAGGTTATGACCCCTCTTTGGAACGAGTTCGTCGAGCTTGTTCCAAAGAGGAGTCATAACCTATGCTTTTGAGACAAAAAATGAAAAAAAAATAGTTATTCAAGAATTTTGTTTGCAAGTGTCGTCTGCTTTTCATGTTAGGTAAAGGGTTAACCCGCGCTCATCGAAAACTGAGTACACTACACATGCCTAGACTAGAAACACACAACTGAAACACTGCTGTAAACGTCAAAAGCTACAGTACAGGCAAAATATGAATAGGGTTTACGTCATGTATAGCGCAAGAATGCAATACCATGAGGTCATGACCTTCATTCATAAACAAAATCAACTCACGCAGACAGAATGATTGCCAAAATACACGCGAAGAAGTCCATGAAGGGAGGGAAATTGTAAAAAAAAATGGTTATTGCACCTTGTGGGTTTCCGAGAAGGTGTATTAAGTCTCGCCCTCGCCACTGTGCCATATATTGACTAACGGACTCGTCAGTATATGCCCCAAGGTCTCGACTTCAATACCCATCTCGGAAGCCCACATTAACCAACATATATCTCGTGGCTATATTCAACAAACCATTGATAGACGACATCGTGTACACCACTGCACAAGTTCAGTTATTGTATTGCAGTAAGAGTGACGTCAAACTGAAAGGATACTTGGTCGAATCGCGAATTATCGAGTTCTGAATTTTACCTACCAATGTTGCAAAAGTCAAAATGAGTCCGTTCAAGATTCGAAGAGAATCAAAAATTTTTTGTGAACAGAATTCCGAATAAGATGCGATCCGCGAAAACTGGAAGTACAGCTCATGTCACTTCCAATACGCTATACCTCATGGGTGTCAGATGTCATTTACACTACATGTCAAAATGCAGTGTCGGATCCATTTTTCTGGGTTCGGGTGGGTGTGGGTTGAGGTGTATGGGTGCTTTACTTCAATCAAGATTCACGAAGCAAATTGTCATCCGACGCACGTAAAGACACGCACGAGAGAGGATATTCCACTCTCGTCGGTAGTGCGCAGGTCTCCCCAAGAGAAATTTTGTAAAACGAAAGGTCAGTATGGCCATCCGATGTCTCCTTTGTTCGAGACAACAATGTTTTACAGTAAAGACATTCCCGCGATTTTGTATACAAAAAGGGGAATCCATTTAGGAGTTCTGCTTTGGATTAACCCTTTACGTAACATGCAAAGCAGACGACACTTGCAAACAAAATTCTTGAATAACTGTTTTTCATTTTTTGTCTCAAAAACATAGGTTATGACCCCTCTTTGGAACGAGCTCGACGAGCTCGTTTCAAAGAGAGGTCATAACCTATGTTTTTGAGACAAAAAATTAAAAACATAATGAAAATTAATTTGCGATGTTTGTGAATAGCGCTGGCCAGTTTTGACCGTTATGCTGGGTAAAGGGTTAAAAGCTGCGTATATGGGGTACGTTATAAAGTGAGATGACATATGGTGGTGGGTATCCTTGTGTTACCGCAGAATATAGATAATGGGAGTATTGACGCAATTTTTCCCATATACTTTAATCACACATCGGAAAAAGTATGCACTTTTACCCATGTCTATAAGGCAATTTTACAGTCAAGGTATACATTCAATGTATCACATACCAGTAACAAGCGAAGTTCACGGGACTAAACTTGTACTTTGAGGACAGATCGGAAAAAGTATGCACGGTATCGACACACTTTTACCCATGTTTATAACGCAATTTTACATTCAAGGTATGCATTCAAGGTATACATTCAATGTATCACATATTAGTATCAAGCGAAGATCGCGGCACTAAACTGGTACTTTAAGCACACATCGGAAAATGTATATAGGGTCTCGACGCACCTTCACCCATTTCAAAAACGCAATTTTACATTCAAATTATACATTCAAGGTATACATTCAATGTGTCACAAAATAGAAATAAGCGAAGTGAGCGGAGATAGTTTCCAGTGTGATCCATATTGTATGGTTATACTGATAGGCAGGGGGTGCAGGATGCTTGTCACGATATCCAAACAACAGTTGAGCCCGGCAGTTGCCATAGGATGATTAACAAGCGAAGACTGAACACAGTGAGTGGATGATAGGTTATTATATTTTTTCATTGTATAATTTATTCGCATTTCAAAAATGTGTGACTATTGGGCAACAATTAGATACATGGTCATCAAGATCCTTCAACTCGCGGATTAAATCTTTATAATCATAATCTTTACCACGCAAATATGAGCACAATTCGATTAATATTTTCTCATAATTCGTGTATGCAAAACGGCAATATTCCGTCTTTCTTTTATAATCATTGGTAGTTAAAATTGTTTGAATCAAAATACCAGAACCACATATAACCCCGATAACGATGGGATTAATACTTACAGCACCTGAAATAACACCCGCACTGGTTATGCCTATTGATGATATACTAAGAAGGATAATCCATCTTGAATAATATTTAAAAGCCTTTGCATAACACCAGTACTTCTATATGATATTCACAATATAACAATTTTAATTGTTCTATATCTGATTCTTTTAAATCTTTCGTTATAGAATTAAAATTAAAGACAATTTTGTTTCATATATGTTAAATGGCTTAACCCTTTACCCAACGTAACGGCCAAAACCGCCAGCGCCATTCACAAAAGTCGCAAATTATTTTTCATTATTGTTTTTATTTTTTCTCTCAAAAAATAGGTCATGACCCCTCTTTAGAACGAGCTCGTCGAGCTCGTTCCAATGAGGGGTCATAACCTATGTTTTTGAGACAAAAAATAAAAAATAAATAGTTATTCAAGAATTTTGTTTGCAAGTGTCGTCTGCTTTTCAAGTTAGGTAAAGGGTTAAATACTAGAAATCCCTCAAATCAGTAAATCGAGGTCTATCAGCAGACACTCGATTGTACTCATAGATGTTGAATCACTAATAGACAAAATAAAATTAATTCTATCCCCCTGTCCGAATTAGAGAGGAGTGGGAAAAATGATCGTGGAAGAATATTGATTCTCGAGTTTCACAATATCGCACTTTACTCTTTCATTGACACCATTCACAACGAGTCGAACTCCCACTCTCACGTGAAAATTGCTAGACGATATTCCCACTCGAAGTATCCGACCCCTCTGTAGCATGGTGTAACCGATCTTACCATGAATAGGTCCACTAGCACCTTTTCCGAAAGACCATTCCGATATTTTCCAGATTCTAGACGACCGCTTTGTTCTGCCCAGGTCGTCACCATAGATCTAACATTCATTTTTATTTCAGTCACCGCTATTAACGAGCAAGCATCACCCATATGGTCAGGTTCGCGTAGTTGTCACGCGATGTCCAGTCATGTCCAAATTACCTGTCATGATGTCCACAGTTTTCCAAACTTTCGTGTCTTCCACATATTTGTACTGACAGCACTCTTGTCGAAAGGAGGATCGCTCGGCAGACCGAATAGATTATTTTCATTTATGCCTATACACTTATTCATTTTACCACCGCTATCTTTACTAAGACAGAGTCTATCGACGTATCCCTTGTTACTCGCATGCGAATTTTCGATATTGGTACTGCCAAAGGATGTATAATATAGCGCGGATATAGGTGGGTAATTAATGGGAATGACAATGACGTAGAAACGGGGCGGTGAGAGGGGGTTTAAGAATATCCCCTCGAATGTGCTAAACGCTCTCTTGCTCATCACCTAAGACGTGTTCCGCAACGAATATCACTGTCCGATGGCATGTTTTAACCCGCCTACTACCCCACAAAACGTATTACGTTTCTACGCAGCTGGTGTATGGCATCGTTCAAACTACACTTTCCCATGTTTTATGGCGCTTTCATATTTTGGAAAACGTCTGTGGCTATGGAATCCCTTTTCGTATGTGCGAGTCACTCGATCGAGCAATTGCTCGATAACTCATTTGATCAATCGAGTGACTAGCACATACGACTCTTCGACCCATTTCAGAAAAAAGGATTCCATAGCCACAGACGTTTTCTTAAAAAGAGATTCTTAAAAAGGGATTCCGTAAAATAGGATTCCTATCCTACTCTGTAAAATGTGATTCCGTGTTTTAACATTTTAACACTCGAGGACATGGAAAGGGATTAGTAACACACAATTAAACTCCTATTGCAATAACCCAAATGAACAAACGAGACACGAACGAAGAAGAACTGGTTGGTCAGAGCTGAATTATGAACAGATCCAACACAACTAAGGTTGAACTGTTCGAATGAAGTCGAAGGGAATGAAGATCCAACACAACCAAGATCGAAGGGAACATAACATAACAAAGTGAACGAAGATGGAACTAGTTGGATTGATCGAACACAACCAAGATCGAAGTGAACTGACCCAATGAAGTTGGCGAAGTGAACTGAACATAACAAAGTGAACAAAGATCCAACACAACCAAGATCGAAGTTAACATAACAAATATAACGAACTTTGACTTAATCTTAACGACCAATAACTTCAATAAAACTTTCACCCCATTTGAATTCAATAAAGTTTTGATCTATACCCATAAATGCAACGCTGTGTTAACTGAACAAAACGAAGATCCAACACAACCAAGATCGAAGTGAACAGAACAATGTGAAGAAAATCAAACTGATCTGACTGAACAAAGACTGGTCTCCATAACAAACTTTTGAACCTTAATGAAGGTATATAGAATTAGCACCTTTGAACTGAATTCTTTCAATAGGGAAGGAGAATACCCCCGAGTGCTAAAATGTTAAAACACGGAATCCCATTTTACAGAGTCGGATAGGAATCCCATTTTACGGAATCCCTTTTTAAGAATCCCTTTTTGGTAAACGTCTGAGGCTATGGAATCCCTTTTTTCTGAAATGAGTCGAAGAGTCGTATGTGCGAGTCACTCGATCGAGCAATTGCTTGCTAGATCATTTGCTCGTTGGACTTCGAGTCGTTCGAGCAGTATGTGTGAGTCACTCGACGTTAGACGGAATCCCACGTATGGAATCCCTTTTTTTAGGAACACCATTTCTGGAATCCCTTTTTCGAAAACATATGGCCTTCGGCACCCCTTTTTTGAAATGACGTTAAGAGTCGTATGTGCGAATCACTTGAACGAGTAATTGCTCGATAGCTCATTTGCTCGGTAGACTTCGAGTCGTTCGAGCAGTATGTGCGAGTCACTCGAACGAGCAGTTGCTCGATTGCTCATTTGCTCGGTGAGCTTCGAGTATTCCGAGTAATTACTTTTCAGTAACCGTTCGATAGCTTATAAGGTGTATTTGGGATAGGTATGTCTTGTGATGCCCGAGAAGGTTGGGTCAAATAGGTAACAATATCCTTAGATAAGTAACCTATAAAAAGGTCTTCGAAAGGTATCCTGAAACAATACAATACCTGGCCAAAGGTATCCTCAAATACTGAAATGAGGCTAAGAGTCGTATGTGCGAGTCACTCGAACGAGCAATTGCTCGATAGCTCATTTGCTCGGTAGACTTCGAATCGTTCGAGCAGTATGTGCGAGTCACTCAAACGAGCAATTACTCGTTAGCTAATTTGCTCGATGGGTTTCGAGTCGTTAGAGCAAGATTCAGATCAGATTCAGATTCTTTATTCACGGTACACATACATGTAAAATGGTTACAAATAAACATATTGCACAAATGTAATGTGAAGTATACCGTAGAAAGTGGCATAGCCAGATTGGCTGTCTACCTGCCACCCCCTGGAAGAAGATGAGGTGATTGCAAACAGACTGTGACTGAAAGAATGAACTGAGAGCCAATTATGTGACACATGATGGAGAATGACGATCGAATCATTACTTTTCTGATATTAGAGTATTAGTGTTTCATTTTCGCCAGCGGAAAGACGGTGATTCAAGGTAGGCAAGAAGCAACCTGCCTATAGGACTCCCTCCACTACTTATCATAACACATGAGGGCGGCAACAAGTCCCATCGTGAAGTTCGTATCGTTTAGACTGCGACAAGGAGGTTGGTCATGATGTTTGGGTGTGGTGTCTACGTTAGCTGCATCATCATCGTAGGATGACGAATGTTATTGATTTATTTGTGTAGACTTTTATTTGCAAGTTCTTACTTATATCCATATAGTATTTTCCATAGCACCACTGTAAGGAGGAAGCGCGACAGGTTGCACAAGACGAGGATTCCAGATTTAGACGCTGACCACGACTTTGACAATTTACGAAGTTTACGAAGTGCAGTCAGGGCAGTAGGGATTGTTGCAGCTGACATAACTGGAATATGAGGAAATGAATGAGGAAGTTAGCTTGTTCTTAAGCATGTTTCTGTCGCTAATATTACGAGTTGTGTCGTCCAGAGCATTCCATAGTTTCGGGAGGGAGTATAAAGGAAATTTATCCAGAGTTTGGGTCCGTGTTTTTTCTATGTATAGGAGGCCTGACTGTCTAGTTCTCCTACCAGATGGGTTGTCAGTAATTTTAAATATATCATTGAGCAATGACTTCAGTAACTGCTCGATAGCTTACTGGCTTTGGGAATGTAGGCTTTTGTTATACAGAAGGGAGATAACTCTGCATACAGATTATGCAAAATTAAGCAATCAGATTGGTTAGTTAGCGCCAGTAAAGTGAAATGTTGGGTGACCCTATTCCGAGTACAAGAGTACTCGGAATAGGGTCAGAAATAACAAGAACATACCAGAACAGCTAAAAATAGCAATAATAAGCAAAGCTGTTCCAGTTAATAGGGTTTTCTACTCTACTGGCGTATACAAACGGACAAATGAACAAACGAACATGGTCAGGTAGACGAAAACTATTACATAGATAGATAGATAGAAACAAAAAAATTTGAAAGAATTCGAAACGGTACAACATGTCGGGTTGCTTGTGGTAATTCTACGAATCGGGAAATTACTCCTATTTAATCGATCACACCCTCCGAACATACCCCTGTCTTGTTGTAGGCCTTTGGGTAACATAGCAACCACGTGCTACCATAGAAACCAAGATGGCGGCCTCTAGTATACAAAATGGACGACGGAAACACGTATCACCCAAAGAACACGCGCTGTGCATTCGCACCAACACCACGTATCACTATGGGGATGATGATCATGTTCATCAAATCGAATCACGGCTGCTTTGAGGCTGGCATGGCTGGATTTGATAAACATATCGGAAATATTGAAAGGTAAGTCCAGTGTTCCACTACCAGAATGGATATTTTCATCATATATTGGATTTTAATTAAGATGTTTAATATCCGTGTATTGGATTTTAATTAAGATGTTTAATATGCTTAATAGGTCAGGACTGTTGCCTTTTAAACAGAAATAAATATTCACCTTTCACGCTATTGAACAACTGAAGATTGCAAAATTTCCCATCCGTCCTATGGAGGACTGTACGAGTTTTGAAATAACCCAGAGTCTTTCATATGAAAACTTCAGTCGTTGTTTTTGTCCACTTTTTCATCAAACCGGGTCACGGCTGCTGAATGGCAGACAAATTTCGCATCCGTCCTATGGAGGACTGTACGAGTTTTGAAATAGCCCAGAGTCTTTCATATGATAACTTCAGTCGTTGTTTTTGTTCACTTTTTCATCAAACCGGGTCACGGCTGCTGAATGGCAGACATGGCCGGATTTGGTGAAAAAGATATGGAATATCGACAGCTGAGTTCTGTAACTTGAATATATATTTTCACCAGTGATTTCTCGCATTCTGGATTTAATAGTATAGAATTAAAGGATGTAAATAAATCACTTGAATGGAGGACTGTTCGAGTGTTGAAATAACCCAGAGTTTTTCATATGATAACTTTAGTCGTTGTTTTTCTCCACTTTTTCATCAAACCGGATCACGACTGCTGAATGGCGGGCATGGTCGGATTTGATGAAAAAGATCTGGAATATTGACAGCTGAGTCCTGTAACTTGAATTAATATTTTCACCAGTGATTGTGCGACTGACTGTTCGAGTGTTAAAGTGTCCGAACGCCCAAAATAAGTCCATGAAATGCTAATTGTTTTCATAACTTGACTATTTGTAAAAGATCATGTTCATTAAAACAGTCACGGCTGCTTTGCGGCAGACACGGCTAGATTTGATAGACATATTTGAAATATTGAAAGATGAGTCCAGTGTTCCACTACCAGAATTGATATTTTCATCAGTAATTTGGTGTATTTGATTTTAACTAAGATGTTTAGTATCCTTAATAGGTGAAGTCTGTTGCCGTCTAAACAGAAAAGAAATACTCACGTTTGTCGCAATCGAACAATTGAAGATTGCTAATTTCCCCATCCGTTCTGTGGAGGACTGTGCGAGAGATGAAATGGCCCAGATTTTTTTTTTTTTTTTTTTTTTTCTTTCTTCTTTTTTTTTTTTCTTTTTTTTCAAGACAAATTAAGTCGTTGTATCTCACCAATTTTCATCAAACCGGGTCATGGCTGCTTAATGGCAGACATGGCCGGAGTTGATGAAAAATATGTGGAATATTGAGAGCTGAGTTCAGTGTTTTGTAACTGAAATTGATATCTTTCACCAGTGATTTCTTGCATGACAGTACTGTGCAGCATGGAATTAAATTATGTAAATAAATCACTTTAGCGTGTATAATTCAGCAACACCAAAGGGTCAGCCAGCCTTGATGCAGTCTTTATTTTCACCAGTGATTTATTGCATTGTAGATCTAAATGCAGGGAAACAAAGCTTATAAAAAAATTACTTGAGTGTGTGTAACTCAACAGCAATACTTTGCAGCAAACAAGGCAGTATAAGATAATCGTATCTAAAATACTGAAAGTTGAGTCCAGCGTTCCGTTTTCAGAATGGATATTATCATCATTTGTTGTAATAAATTTGTTGTAAGTAATATTGCGATATCCTCCCATGTGAAAGTCCTCCAAATCCAAATCCCATAACAGTTTTTTGAACAACCTAATTTAAAACATATACCCACCCGAATTATCGCGTGACAACAACTGTAAGTAAAGTGATGTCGCACTCAATAAGTATATGTATATGTATATGTATATTTTTAACAGTTTTGATATATGTACAGAGTTATTGTGTACCCAATCTGACCTCAAATCATGGATTCATATTGCAACAGACTGTGACTAAAAGTGAAACTGAAGTATCGATAGTCCCTCATGAACAGTTCATTTACCACTTATTATTTAGGGAAATATTATTATACTTTTCCTGCGAAAGAGCGGGCGGTACGATAATGACCTATGGCGGGTAATGTTGCACTAGACGAGGTGCAAATGGAACCAGAGTATGACTTTATACAGCTCTATAATGAGAAAGTATGTTCCTCCCCAGAAAATAACGAATCTCCGTTTAAACTCCACTCAAATGAGTGTAAATACTTTACACCTAAAGATTTTCAGTCTATGACTAGTAAAATAAACTCAGAATTTTCTTTGTTCCATCTTAACTGTCAAAGCTTAAAGGCTCACTGGGATTCCTTCCAGAACCTGCTCTTTAATTTACAAACAAATAATAATTTTTTTGACATAATTGGACTCACAGAAATATTTCAAATTCCCCCACAAAACTCGTTTACTCTGGAGGGTTATGCGCCAATTATCAAATGCATGAGACCCGAAAATGATGATGGCCGAGGGGGAGTTGGGCTATATATAAAAGAGGGGATATCCTATAAAGTTCGAAGTGATATTACAATTTTCATCCCCCACGTTTTCGAATCTCTATTCATAGAAGTTGAAGATAAACACAACTCTAAAATAATTGGCGTCATATATAGACCAAACACTCCACCGAAAGCCGATATAAACCTCCTCATATTAAAATTAGGTGAAATAATGGATGTTCTGAATGCCGAAAACAAGAAAGTTTATATCATGGGGGATCTCAACCTGGACCTTTTAAAAGCAAATATACATTCCAAGACAGAAGAATTTGTCGATCTCATGTTTAGCCAAGGATTCTTGCCTCATATAACCAAACCAACGAGAATAACTAATCATTCAGCTACTCTGATAGACCACATATTTTCAAACAATGTTTCACAAACAACAATACCGGGTATAATTATAACAGATGTATCAGATCACTTTGGTGTTTTTTACATTGAAGAATCTACCAAGGCAAATGATACACCACGGTTTACTATAAAACGAATCATAAACGCGGAAAAAATGTCTGAATTTAAAGAATTACTCTCAGAAAGTAATTTTTACCCTGTCTTGCTTTCAAACTGTCCCAATGAATCATATGAAACATTTTTAAACATCTATATGGAAGCTTACGATAAGGCATTCCCTTTGAAGCGTGTCCGCCAGAACAATAAATTTATTAAAAAACAACCTTGGATGACAAAGGGACTTGTCATATCCTCAGTTAATAAAGAAAAATTCTATACAAGAAAACTTAAAAACCCTAATGAACATAATTTACGAAATTACAAAAACTACTGTAAAATTTTTAATAAAGTTAAGAAACAATGTAAATCAATTTATTATAGGGATATCTTGAATGAAAATAGGAACAATATGCGAAGAACATGGCAGATCTTAAACGAAGCTATCAATAAAGGAAAACGTGAAAGCAGACTACCCACTTTCTTTGTCCAGGGGGGTACAGAAATAATCGAAGCCCAGGACATTGCAAGAGAATTCAATAATTTTTTCGTCAACGTTGGTAGAACCATATCCGAACAGATCCAGAAACCGGATAAATCGTATTTAAACTACATGCATGGTAGTGTTTCCAACAACTTTTATCTTCTACCCACAAATCCTGGAGAAGTTAGTCAAATTGTAAACAGAATGAAAGTAAAATCGTCGAAAGATTGCGATAGTATCACAACCAGTCTTCTTAAACAAACGATAAATGAGATATTAGTCCCCATTACCCACATAATCAATAATTCCTTTACCGAGGGCAAAGTACCAGATAGAATGAAAATCGCAAAGGTGGTACCCATTTTCAAATCAGGCGACGAGCACAGCTTTACAAACTACAGACCCATTAGTATCCTTCCAGCTTTTTCAAAAGTAATGGAAAAGCTCATGGACAAAAGACTTAGAATTTATCTCGAGAGGTTTAATATCTTATATCCTTATCAATACGGGTTTCAAAAACGTCATAGCACGATTCACCCAGTCCTCCAACTCCTCAAAAGCACCGCTATGGAAAACAATAAACGGGAAAAGAATAGTACACTGGCACTATTCTTGGACCTGTCTAAAGCATTCGACACGATAAACCATGAAATACTATTGGGCAAACTCGAATACTACGGCATCAGAGGACTAGCCAACAACTGGTTTAGAAGCTACTTGTCCGATAGATTCCAATATGTTCTATATGACGAACAAAAATCTGACTTTGCCAGGCAAAGCTGTGGTGTCCCACAGGGCTCGATCTTGGGCCCCGTTTTATTTCTTCTGTATATAAATGATATTAGTAACTCAACTTCGCTTAATCTCTTGTCGTTCGCTGATGACACTACAGTACACTGCTCTGGTCGCAACAGTAGTTCAATAACACCTTATTTTAACGAAGAACTTCAAAAATTATTCGAATGGTGCTCTGTGAACGAGTTGATGCTGAATGCTAAAAAAACCTCATACATTATACTTAATCCAACAAAAGGAAGGAATACTGATTCCCGTCATGAGGTAAAAATAAATAACCAAGTTATTAAGAAGGTCGGAGACAACGAACCAGAAAAATCCATAAAGTTTTTGGGAATAAGCCTCGATGAACATTTATCCTACAAAGCCCACATATCCCGAATAAGCTCGAAAATAGCGCGAGCAAACTATAGTCTCAACAAAGTAAAAAATATCCTCCCTCATCGAGTCCTGAAGACATTGTATTTCGCCCTGGTTCACAGCCATTTAATATATGGAATCGTAACATGGGGGAGCTCGAAAGCAATTAATAAATTAGCTATTATGCAGAAGCGTTCATTACGAATTGCCAATAACAAAAAATACAACTCTCATACTGACCCTCTGTTCAAGAAGGATGAAATCCTCAAAGTTGACGATTTGTTTAAACTACATGCATTGCTGTTCATGTTTGACTGGCATAGAGGCCATTTACCTTCTTCCTTTAATGATATGTTCAACGTAAATGACAATTCGTCAGGTAGAACAACCAGACAGTCTGGACTTCTGAACATAGAAAAAACACGAAACCGTACCTTAGATAAACTTCCATTATACACGTTCCCGAAATTATGGAATGCTCTAGACGTCACTGTTCGAAATATTAACAATAGAACCGTCTTTAGACGCAAATTAACCTCCGATTTTATTTCTTCCTACTCAAATTATGTCCGGTGTAATAACCCTTATTGCCCAGAATGTACATAATAAAAATCAGTATTTTCATTAAATTACCGAGAAGAACTTACCAAAAAGAACTTATACACACAAGTTATGCTCTGTGTCCCATTCTGGTATCCTCGTCCTGTACAACCTGCAAATCCTTCGATTTGATCCGTGAAAATGCACAAATAATTTACGTGTCATGCCGACTGTCACACCGTGAGGTACCGCGGGGGGAGCCGTTCCAGTTTAAACTGAAACGGGCTGATTCACCGCTATTTGCGCCCCATCGTGTGTCAGCCGATGTGGACCTCCCATTAACAGACTTGTATTATTCCAAGATTTATACGATAGTTTATGACGGGATCTGTTGTTACTGTTTGCAACCCTGAACTGTGTTAACAATATATTAAGCAGGTTGTTTCGGGATATTAGCAATATTGAGGTACCAGTCGTCCGCTGGAATCTATAATTATTTCCCCCTAACTTATTTTTTATACGAGAACAAATTATTGGCAAAAGAATATGAACACCCATTCCTCATTAGGAATTAGACTAATTACGTCAAGTCCGATCACTTCATCACAGTCTGTTGCGATTTTTATTTTTCTAGGGAGTGTCAGGTAGACAGCCAATCTGGCTATGTCACTTCCCACGGTATGCTGAATACATTGTCTGTAAAACATTTATCTGTAAAACGTTTTTTTTATATGTATACCGTAAATAAAGAATCTGAATCTGAATCTGAATCTGGGGGTGAAGCGTGCGAGACATACTACTCACAATAACGCCGTGTACTTAGGCATGTCTTCAGCCGCTGTAACCCTGCTTGAACGGAGCATGAACAAAGTTAGAATGTTGAGGGGCAGACAGTTGCTCGTCGATGCCCGGTGGTTCTCTCGGGGTACTCCGGCTTCCTCCACCCGTAAAACCGTCACGGTCACGATTAGCCATTTTGCATAAGTATGCGACCTTAAACACCAATAAATAAACAGTAAATCTGAAGTCTCAAGAACATAATCAGTATCACATTGCACCAGGTCTTCATGATGCTCCGGGCTTTCTGTGATTGGTTACTGTTCCTGGCCCTGTTTAAGTTTCCTTTAAACGTGATCACATAGTCCAGCGGAGAAACTTCAGGTGCTAACCCTGTCTTTCTCCTCCAAAACAGTGCGTGGCCCCTCACCGAGTGTCCAAACACTAATTCAAAGGGGTTAAACCCCAGATAATCTTGTACAGATGCACACACTGCAGCTGAAAGAAGATATATTTCTTCACCTTAATGCTTTTCATTATCATACCCATGGGCCTTTGTTATGGTTTTTAATGTTTGATGGAAACGTTCTAGTGTCCCTTGGCTTTCGGGATGGCAGGCACTTGATGTGTACTGTTTAAGTTCAATGTCTGATTGCATGGACCTGGGTCGACCAAAATGTGTGCAAAATTTAGCCAAGGTCTTTAATGTGGTCTTAGTTTTAATATCTCATAGAAGGATATTCATTTCGAGATCTTGTTCTGGGCAATGGCCAACACAATCAATAATAATTCTACTAATTGGTTCCTCGAAATCAGGAATTGGTTGGAGGAGACAAAAGAAATCTTCTAGTTTGGCTTCGCTATTTATTTAACTGGTTGAGGGCTAGATTATTTTTGGTGATCTGAATTTGTTCAGCAAAAAATGTTTTAGTACAAATTATTGCAGAGTGCCACCAGGCACTCTCCAATAATTTTTAATAGAACAAATTTGCATAAACGAAATATTATTTACGTTTGAATGAATACGAAACATGGGTAAAGAAAATGTTGGATTTTGCAGTGTTACCTTCATTTTTTTGAAAGGCCTGATTGTGGCTTCTAGCACTCAACCAGTTAACAAACTCCTAATTATTTTGTATCCCCATTTTAGTTGTTCTACACTGATTTTGTGTTGTATGATCACTGTTAGAAAAAACACTATCAGTGGGTAGTAGGACAGCGATGAACCGAGCCCTATTGGTAGGACCCCGGAAGTGACGTCATGTCACGTGACCCAGTGGCGCCATGTTCGATTGCCATGGTAACCCGCGTGAGCGGCCATCTTGTGACGCCATCCCCATAGTTATACGTGATGTTAGTGCGCATGTTAGGGTGATAATGTTTCCGTCGGCCATTTTTGTATACTGGAGGCCGCCATTTTGGTTTCTATGGTAGTACGTGGTTGCTATGTTACCCAAAGGCTTATAATAGGACAGGAGTATGTTCGGAGGGTGTGTTCCTTTGAACAGAAGTAATTTCCTGTTTCCTAGAATTACCACAAACAACCCAAAAATTTATCCAAATCACCAAAATCCACCCCAAACTACCGAAATTGGCTTTATTTGATACGGATCTCCCCAGAATTCTATTTAGGACCGCTATACCATGATACCGAGAGGCCCCTAGGTACCGAGAAGGCCTCCAGGGGGTAAGACCGATTGAACTAGAGTAGTTTTTCTGGTTCTGATTTACCCCAGAATCCTTTTTAGGGCCGCCATACCATGGCTTATGATAATAATAATATAGTACTGAGAGGTGGGGGGGGGGGGGGGGGGGGCTTTGGTTTATAGCCAACTGATAGACAACCTCAATGAAAGCCTATATCATTCCTAATGCCAAGAATCCATCGAGTAGTTACTGATAAGTCATTGATCGAACTACTCGAATCCCACCGAGGAGCAAATAAGCCATAGAGTATTTACTCGAACGAGTGAGTCGCATATACGACTATTAGCCTCATTTCGGTATTTAAGGATACCTATGACATGGCATTGTATTATTTGAGGATACCTATCGAGGATACCTTCTGGAGAATCCCTTTTTGTCGTATGAGGCCATGAGGGTCATGCGAAAATATCTCAATGAGGGCTAATATACTATCCCTCTTAACCTCATTTCTTTTGCGGGCACGAGGGCCATGAAAAAATCCCTCAATGAGGCCTAATTTACTATCCCTCTTAATCTCATTTCGGTATTTGAGGATACCTATGGCCTGGTATTGTATTATTTGATGATACCTATCGAGGGTATTTTCTGAAGAACCCTTTTTGTTGTATGAGGCCATTAGGGCAATGAGAAAACCCCTCAATGAGGTCTAATTTACTATCCCTCTTAACCCCATTTCTTTTAAGGGCATGAGGGCCATGAAAAGATCCCTCAATGAGGCCTAATGTACTATCCATCTTAGCCTCACCTCGGTATTTAACAACCATAACCCCTTCGGCGTCCCTTTTAGTCGAATGAGGCCATGAGGGCTATGAGAAAGACCTCAATGAGGTCTAATTTACTATCCCTCTTAGCCTCATTTCATTTGAGGCTTTGAGAGCCATGAAAGTCCCTCATTGAGGTCTAATTCACTATCCCTCTTAGCCTCATCCCGGTATTTAACAGCCATACCCCCTGGGACCCCAATTTCAGTACCCCTTTTTGAAAAAACGTCTGGCCTTCGGCACCCCGTTTTAGTCGTATGAGGGCATGAGGGCTATGAGAAAAGCCCTCAATGACGTCTATTCTACTATCCCTTTTAGCCTCATTTCAGTTGAGGCCATGAGGGCCATGAAAAAATCCCTCAATCAGGTCTAATTTACCAGCCCTCTTAGCCTCATTTCGGTATTTAAGGATACGTATGATCCAGCTCCTGTGCCCATAGTCTTACCAATGGCTTCCATCTTATCCCCAAAGCTCCAAGGCCACTACTTGTCTGTGGTCTATCTGTCCTATCCTTAGCTTCTACACCAGTCTTGTGCCATTACGGTCTTGTACCAGTACTATTGGCTATACTATCATCCATTAATATCGAGTTGTAACACTACTTTCTAGCTATACCTATCTCAGTCTCGACTATAACATCGATCAAGGTTGAATCATATTGCTTCATGCCCCTGTATACATATAAACGGGGTATAAGACATTCCGTAAATGAGATTCATATCTGAATCCGTAAAATTTGGATTTCGTGTTTTTACATATACACACGAGAGTATGGAAAGGGACTGATAACACCCAATTCAAGAACTACTACAAGAACCTGAACAGATAGCACATGATAACAACCACTACAAAACGACGAATGTACAAAAGTGAACGAAGATCCAACACCATCAAGATCGAAGTGAACATAACAAACATAACGAACTTAATCTTAACGCCCAATAAATACAATAAAATGTTTAACCTGAATGGACTACAATCCTAATGACAATATTACACGCAACAACCCAACTGAACAGACGAAACATGAACGAAGATCAAATAGTTGGACCGAACTGAATTATGAACAGATCCAACCTAACCACGGTTGAACAGATCCCAATGAAGTCGTGGGGAACGAAGATCCAACTCAACCAAGATCGAAGTGAACATAACATAACAAACTAAACGAAGATTGAACTAGTTGGACTGATCGAACACAACGGAGATCGAAGTAAACAGAAAAAACACAAAGTGAACGAAAATCGAAGTGATCTCATTGAACACAACCAAGATCGAAGTCAACATAACAAAGTGAACAAAGTATTGAACTATAACCCCTAAATATAACCCAATGTTAACCCCCTGGAACTGAACAAAACTGAATGAACCAAACAAAGGTGTTTTGAACTATAACCCTAATGAAAATATAACCCAGTGTTAACCCCCTTGAACTGCTTGAATGAACTCTATATTTTAACTATAACACCAATGAAGATATATATAATTAACACCCTTGAAGCGAACAAAACGAAGATCCAACACAACTAAGATAGAAGTGAACAGAACATACCAATGACTGAGCGAAGACTGGGCTCCATAACAAACCTTTTTAACTTCAGCCAAAATGAAAATATAACGAAGGTGATCTAAAAGACATTTTTGAACTATAACTCCAATGAAGGTATTAACTCCCTTTGAACTTAATTCTTTTAATAGTGAAGGGGAATACCCCCGAGTGTATATTTAAAAACGGAATCCAAATTTTACGGAATCGGATAAGAATCTTAATCACGAAATGTCTTATATACCCCGTTTATATGTATACAGGGGAAATGAAGCAATATGATTCAACCTTGATCGATGTTATAGTCGAGACTGAGATAGGTATAGCTAGGAAGTATTGTTACAAGTCATATTAATGGATGATAATATAGCCAATAGTACTGCTACAAGGCCACAATGGCACAAGACTGGTGTAGAAGCTAATGATAGGACAGAGAGACCATAGGCAAGCAGTGGCCTTAGAGCTTTGGAGATAAGATGGAAGCCATTGGTAAGACTACCTGTATAGGAACTGTATAGGAGCCATATAGGAGATAGGTTTTGTACAGGAGCTGAATCACAGGTATCCTTAAATACCGAAATGAGGCTAAGAAGGCTGGTAAATTAGACCTCTTTGGGGGATTTTTTCATGGGCCTCATGGCCTCAACAGAATTGAGGCCAGGGGGGACAGTAGAATAGACGTCATTGAGGGCTTTTCTCATAGCCCGCATGGCCTCATACGACTAAAAAGGGGTGCCGAAGGCCAGACGTTTTTTTTCAAAAAGGGGTACTGAAATTGTGGTCCCAGGAGTTATGTCTGTTAAATACCGAGATAGGGCTAAGATGGATAGTACATTAGACCTCATTGAGGGATTTGTCATGGCCCTCATAGCCTCAAACGAAATGAGGCTAAGAGGGATAGTAAATTAGACCTCATTGAGGGCTTTTCTCATAGCCCTCATACGACTAAAAAGGGGTGCCGAGGGCCAGACGTTCTTTTCAAAAAGGAGTGCTGAAAAAATTGGGGTTCCAGGGGTTATGGTTATTAATTACCGAGATGATGCTAAGAGGGGTAGTAAATTAGGACTCGTCTCTCTCCTACTACTTCAGTGAAATCAGCATGGAAGCTCTAATATTCGATTTAGGCTCTCACAACTGGATTTTAGGCATCGGCGACCATTCCATCAGGAAAAAAAAAAAAAAAAAAACGCCCTCCCTCATCTTTTAAAAAAAAATGCCTGAGAATCAATTATTTAATTAATCTTTAAAATCATGAGTGTGATAGCAAAGCCATGGTTCAGACCAAGAGGATCATAACTGCTGACCCCGATCACTGACTACAGCATTTAAATTCTAACAATCATGCTCAAACTTTATATGATAACAAAACGTTACATAAGTGGCTATATTGATATAAAAAACACAAAAATTCGAAAAGATTGCCCGGTCACACCAAGGGAGGCAAGTAGTATTGCTGCTGAAGCAAATTAAATTGCATTACTATTTTAATTATGTCCATTGATTGACATCAGTAACCGGCCATGCCAATGGATCACTCAAAGTAACCACAATTACATTTAGCAAAATATTACTTGTAACATATTATACAGCTAAAATTAACTAAGCAATTAACAGATGTGTATTTCAACAGGCAAGTATTTAAAGTGGTAATTAATATTACCTGTAATAGATCAGTGATTAACGTAAGTGCCTGTGAGATACCGCCTGAATACCTAACGGTCTAAAATTGACAACTAATCTGAGAAGCCTCTGTTCCAGTATAGACGCAAACTGAAAATTGCGATGATTTATCAGGCTATCGAACTAGAATGGCTGAAGGCTATGATATACATGGGAAATTAACTACTGGGCGAATAATGATGTTTCCGATTTTGAGGCGAGCTGTCCGCACCTGTATTGTTTTACTTTTTGCGTGTAGACGCAACAGATCGCGACTCAGTTCCTGAGGTAACTTCATATCAACCATTTGACCGAAAGTCGAAAGCTAATGTTAAATTAGCGAGGGTTGCTATCTCGGCCAATATGAAACTAATCAAATAATATCTTTTTTATTTATTAAACCGAACCCAATAATTAAAAGATATTCCCAGATCTGTTACAGTTTTCTGAGAGCGTTAATGTTTCTCGTTCTTTTCACAATGTCCGAAGCCTCCTCTTCTTGTAGTTCAGCTACCCGAACGTCTCGGTTTCCCCCTGGGGAAACCGAGACGTTCAGACTGCTGACCTCTCCCCCACCTACGTCGTCAAATCTGTACAACTTTCTTCTTTCTTCTCTCTATCCACCTAATCCTTACTTATTGCCATCATTAATTCCACACCTCAGCTTCAAACCGGTAAAGCTCATTTTCGTGATTGCGTACGACGAATAAAAGTGAATTTCAACTGAACGGCTTCGATATAAGAAATTCGTTGCACTCAACAGGACACAACTCTTGCTTGGTTCATGTTGGCTGTGATCTGCATAATATCAGCCGATTTGAAGTCATATCTGTCGAGTTTGTTAATGAGCATGTCTGATAGAGAAAATCATATATAGGAAATAAAGTATATTTTTACTTAGAAATTCGTGCTATCTGTCAAATTCCACAGGGATCAAGACAATTGACTTATCACAAGTACATATTTTTAGAACTTGGAGCTTTCCCATAATCACCTACTAACAATGACAACCATTTGCAAATAAACGTTTTGTTTCGGAAAGAAACGAGACAAATTTGCTTTAAAAATGTCGTGAGATATTTTCTTTTTCATAAATAAGATACATCGTAATATTTTCAGTCCCTTGAATAAGTAATGATGCTATATTACTCACACGTATGGGGGATAATGTAATCACACGATACTACATACGGCAAATAACATTTTTAGTTACCGCTGCAGTGAATATTTACTGAGAACCATTTTGATGGATAGCTGATTTAACACAACAGTAAAACTACACAAATGTTTTTCCGCGTACATGACTACTGAATTGTCACATATTTGCAACGAGCGCTTCCACGCAAAGGATATATGTAAATTTGTAACGTTATAAAAATACTGACCTGGCTTGAGATAACATTTCAGATTATCTCCTCGAGGAACCAATGATTTTGTTCCACTGGGAGATAATGTGCAATACTACACTCACGACGGGTCATTATTATTATTTTTATTATTCCGAGTGGTTTTGTCTCCCGATATCCAGAAACTCTATACAAATACTTGAGCACTTGATTTAATGTTCAACACAGGAGTTTCAACGAGCCAGGACCATATTGAATGACTGAACCTTGAATAATTTATTTTAAATGGTTAAAATTTGGTTAATATGGTTAAGTTGAATGGTTAAATTCAATGATCATTAATCTGAGAGAGTGCAACGCTTCTTCTTCTTCGGTTGTTCCGGTATCTCTTTCGGTGAACCTCGACCCGAACGAGAGACATTGCCGACGATATCACACTGGAATATTACCCGTGAAGGGAAGATTGTAGAATAGCAAATCAAGTCGAATGACAGTCTACAATAAGGCTTTCAAAATGAGGTATAACAAAAAGATATTTGTTTTCAAATTGAAAATTATGGTTCTTCAAATTGCCAACTTTTTCTTCGAATTTGTGGCTTTCAGAAAATATATTGGCGTCATGGAGGGACCAACACTGTTCCCGACATCCCCCCGAACCAAACATTTCCGACGGATGCCGTTATGGTGTGTTTGTGTGTGTGTGAAAAAAGTGAATAATGCATAGATGAATACTTTCAGCATGCGACAACCTCTCGGCGACGAAATATTGAACAGGCGTTTGTGCAACAGAACTGTCCGTGTCCGAAATCGTCTCAAAGCAATGAGTATGAGTTCCATAAGGGTCACCAAGCGTCCAGCACTGTTCGATCAGCGTCAAAGACGCCGTTTGAAGTGGTGTATGGCACGACGACATTGGAATCTCAGGACGTGGAGGAGAGTCCATTGGTCAGACGAGAGGAGGTTCCTGCTTCACGTCACAGATGGTCACATGAGAGTGTGGAGGCATAGACATACTGCTTACGTATCTAGGAACATCAGACCTATTGCTCATTATGGTGGAGGAATCAGTAATGATCTGGAGATGCTTGTAAATTTGATAAGGTGACTATACGTGGGAATTTCAATGGTCATCAGTCCATCCGGGACATTCTCAATCCTGTTGTCGTGCCTCATTTTGACAACCACCCGCTGGCTACTCGCCCTGTGTTCATGGACGACAATGCAACGCCACATCGTTCCCATGCTGTGAGAGCATTCCTTCAGAACAACTCTATTACAACACTACCTTGGCCTGCAAAGATCCCTGAATTGAATCCCTTCGAACACATCTGGGACTTTCTAGGACGTTGTGTGAAAGCACGGGATCTGCCTTAAAGTGCCCTTACAGAATTTGGCTGATTTGGAAGCTGCATTGCATGAGGAGGAGCAGTAGTTGCCTCTGGACCGCATCAGAAAGCCCACGGGTAGCATTAGGAGGAGGGTTCAGGCTGTCATCCGAGCGTGTGGTGGATACACTCGCTACTGACGACAGACACTGCTGTTGTGTTCAGAAGATCACAAATTACATTTTATGTCAGTAATTGCCGGCATTGTTTCATCATGGACCGTTCCAACACCATACTTGTCGAAAGAACATTTTTCCATCAAAAACATTAGTGACAGATATGTGTAATTAGCGCCATTAAAATATTGCATATTTTCATCATTGTGTTGAATTTCATTTGTGAATAGACCATTCTTTCCACAAACAATCACTTTTGGCCATCTGAAAGATAGCATGAAAGTAATGACAATTTCTGTTAACACCGCTGCGAAAAAACGCGGGGTGCTTAACTTAGTTCCATGTATATACATAGATTGAGCTAAAAGTAACTTCTCTGTTGGTAACCATCCGGGACACCCCGTGAACCATAATAGTCCCCCAGTTCCAGTTCAGTAATACTCCATGAGTTCAGGGCAGACTGAGTGCCATGTCACATGAGTAGCTCGCACGTTTCGTCCACCATCACCAGGACCCCGGCCCTGAGCCCGGATGTTACGTCATAATCATAGTCGACCCAGTTACGTCATGTTTGGTTGTCATGGTAGCCCGAGTTATCGAGTATGTTATGAGGTCACCCCCATAGTGATACGTGGTGTCAGTGCGCGTGCTTAGCGAGTGATGTTGGGGTGATACGCGTTTCCATCGTTCATTTTGTATACTGGAGGCAGCCATGGTTTTTGTGTGACCCAATACCCTCTAATAGGACGAAGGTATGTTTGGAGGGTCTGTTCGATTCAACGGTTAAATTTGCTTACCCCAATTCACCAAAAAACAACCCATATCAATTTATTTAGTATGTATTTCCCTAGAATCCTCCTTGTTTTCAATGATTAGGGCGTTCCTTTGTATAAGAGTAGTTTTTTGGTTTGGGATTTTTTTCAAAATCCTTGGTTACTTCGTAGAATTACCCCCAAAAGACCACAAAATCACCCCAAATCACCAAAAACTACAAAAACGGACTTGGCAAAGTCCCATTTTGGGCTCATAATATTATCGCGTTGTGTTATATTATGCGTTTTATTGACCCTTTACCCAACGTAACGGCCAAAGTGGGCCAGCGCTATTCCCAAAAATCACCATCAAGTTTCGTTATTTATTCAATTTTGTCCTCAAAAACATAGGTTATGACTCTTCTTTGGAATGAGTTCGTCGAGATCGTTCCAATGAGGAGCCATAACCTATGTTTTTTAGTCAAAAAATAAAAAAAATAGTTATTGAAGAATTTTGTTTGCAAGTGTCGTCCACTTTTCAGGCTGGGTAAAGGATTAAACTAGACTCATTGTTCTTTTGTTGGTACGGATTTTCTCCACATCCTCAGTTTCTAACTGTTATTCGGATCCTGGCGAATCATTTTTATAAATGTAGACGTAGTGCTATAGGGCCCTGAAAAGGTCGGGAATGGGGGTGTTCTATTGTACAAGAGTACTTTTAATAGTTCGGGTTTCCCACTAAATCCTCGGCTTCTATCTATTACAGACGCTATTCTAGCAACTCTAACCCTAACAGTTTATGTAGTCCCAGCTACTATAGACTACCCCTTACGACCACTGCCCTTGTCCAAGTCTTATGGTCACCAGTCAGATTGCTTGATTTTCCGTAATCTCTACCTAACCATACAGAGTCATCTCCTTGTGTATGACCGAGGCCTCAATGATTCCTAAACCCGAAAGACAATCGAGCAGGGATAGGTATTACCCGAGCGACTCGAATCTTATCGAGCAAACAAGCTATCGAGTAGTGACTCGAATAGGCCTCGCTCGGACGACTCGAATCCCATCAAGCAAATGAGCTATAACGCAATTGCTCGAAGGCGTGACTCTAAATACGGCTCTCGGTGTTTGAGGATACTTTTGAAATGCCAATGTACTATTTGTGGATACCTCTCAGGATACTTTTTGAGTATACCAGTTGAGGATACCTTTAGAGTATACATTTTCAGAATATCTTTCTGAAGATAGCTATGGCTCCTAACCCTATTTAGCGCTGGCTTCTGGGCCATCCCTACACTCTTCATAGCTGTGTTCTACCAGCCTTGTGTCTTGTACCATTACTGTCTTGTACCATTACTACTGGCTATCCCTATTCTGCCTTGTGCTGGAGTGTCTCGCTATTCATAACTTGTGACACTACTACGGCTTTTAGTACATTAATGCCGCTACAGTTCCCAGTTCATATCACTTTCAAAGTTGCCTTCCACTATCAGAAGCTTTCGAATACAGTCTGCTTGCTCGAACAACTTTTTCACACCTATTCCAAGTTCCCGTAATAAGCTATCGAACAGTTACTGAACAGTTATTGCTCGAACGCCACGAATCCCATCGAGCAAATGAGCAACCAAGCAATTGCTCGAACGAGTTTGTCATGTTCTACTCTCCTGAAATGTGGAAGTAGTAGCATTCACGTCTCTGCTCTGTCACAGTATTGTCACGAATCTCTTCTCGAAAGTTTATCATGTCTCACTTTCCCAAAATGTAGTAGTAGTAGTCGTCAGATTTCTTTCACAATATTTTCACGAATCTCTTGCCTCAAAGTTTGTCATGTTTCACTCTCCCAAACTGTGGAAGTGGTAGCAGTCTGATCCCCGCTCTTTCACAATAACTTCACGAATCTCCTCTCGAAAGTTTGTCATGATTCACTCTCCAGAAATGTGGTAGTAGTCAGATCACTGTCTCAGTATGTTCACGAATCTTCCACTTTCCTGAAATGTAGTTGTAGTAGTCAGATCCCTGTCGCAGTATGTTCACAAATATCTTGCCAAAAGTGTGTGTCATATTCCACTGTCCTGAAATGGGGTAGTAGTAGTAGTCAGATCTCTACTCTATGACAATAGATTCACGAATCTCTTGCCTGAAAGTTTGTCATGTTTGACTCTCCCAAAATGTGGTAGTATTCATATCTTTGTCTCAGTAAGTTCACGAACCTCATGCCGAAAGTTTATCATGTGCCACTCTCCTGAAATATGGTAGTAGACGGACCTCTGTAGTAATACGTTCACGAGTATCCTGACTGAAATATATTCCATCCGCTCAGAAACGTATATATCCATCGCGATCACGGTCTTGTTGGTTGTCATATGGTAATCTGATCTCTGCACTGTCACATTACGTCCACGAATCTCCTGCCGTACTTTCACTCGCTCCATTTGAATCCAAGCATTCGCCATTCCGCATGCCACGCGGTTGAAAATCTCTTTCGCCCGGAGATATCGCTGTCGAATCAATCACATCCGTTGATTAAACAGACATGCAGAACCGTGATCGATCGAATTGGAGAGGAGGAGGAAATCTTCTGTCTCACCCTGGAGATCTGTACCGACCCGACATCGCTAGTCGTCAAAACACTGCAAAATACGGGCGGAAAATTACATGTTTTTTTGCAATTTTGACGATTGGGAATCTTTAACATACGAGAGGTCACTGCCGAATCGATGAAATCCGTCGCTGGAACACTTAAGAAAACCGACAAAAAATTACACGTTTTGACATTTTTGAATCGCGTTTTGTAATTTCAGATCCGAGAGATCTCGGCAAAACCGATGCAATTGGTCGAGGGAACGCTTAAAAAGCCGAGAGTAAAAAATTCACTGTTTGGTTTTTGCCTTCAGCTTAGGATTTTTTCATCGCGGGTTCGCGTGGTTTCAATGCCATGTCGTGAAAAAATGCGGTGTTTTCTCGGACAGGGCTTGAAATGGGCGATATTTTCTAAGTTTTTCTATGATTTTTTAAGATTTTCATTTTCAGACTCGAAAATGTCGCGTGTCGTCTCGTGGTATTCAAGCCCACTTAGCGGGAAGTCTAAAGTGGGCACGTATCGCACTTAAAATAAGCTCGAAAATCGCGAGAAATTACCTAAGTAAAAAAACAGGTTGTTGCTTCACTCGAATCGGCTTTTCACCTATAGTACTATCTTCAAATATATATTCTGAAAAAGTATCCTCAAAAGGTATCCTCAAAAAATATTCTCAAAAGGTATTCTCAAAATTTACATCAACATGTCATAAGTATCCTCAAATACCGGTAGCCTTATGTGAAGTCATTAATTCGGCAATTGCTCAAAAGCTCGTTTGCTCGATGGGATTCGATTCGTCCGAGCGATAGTGATATATCGAGGATATGGAATGAGTGTTTTCTCATATAATATTTATGAAACGAGTCTAAGAATTTTCCGGTTTGGCGAACCTCTGGCGAGCCCAAACGGAAAATTCGGACGAGTTTCATAAATATTATATGAGAAAAACACTCATTTCATATTCTATTTATCATATGACATACACACGCACAAATTAGCCACTTAGTATGACTTTTTAACCCATCACCTAACTTGAGTTGCTGACGGCGCTTGGAAAAAAAACATCCTCGTATAACTAATAATTTTCATTTTTGCTTCCAAAACATAGGTTATGGCGCCTCATTGGAACGAGCTCATCGAGCTCGTTCCATTTAGGGGTCATAACCTATGTTTTGGAAGCAAAAAGTGAAAATATAAAAAAAAATGAATGGCGTTTTTCTTGTAGGTAAAAGATTAATACAATATAACCCACCCTAAATAGGACATATAACCTAAATTCTCCCTACTGAAATTATGCAAATGTCACCCAGTTGTATTTTGTTTCGCCAATCAAATTGTCCAGTTTTCAAATTGACCAATGAATGCTCCAAACTCTAATTATGCAAATTATGAAAATGTGGCCTAGTTTTATTTGGGTCAGCCAATCAAATTGTCTAGTTTTGAAATTGACGACTGAAATTGACGGAAGGCTTTATTTATCACTGATTAATATGAAAACAAAATATCAAATGTTTTAATGTGAACAAAACGGACGCGTCATATGATAAAAAGTAATAAGTAATAGAGATTTTTTTTTATTTCAAATAATAGTAATCTAATATAATAGTCTGAAAAATAACTGAGTAATGTTTATTACTTTTTTTATTACTATTTCATTACAACTGAGATACTGGAAATGTTTAATTTGTGTTTGGAGCAAATCATTAAATAAAGTTATAATATATTTAAACATGATATAAACACAGTCAATTTGTGCTTTAACAGATAAGCTGTTGTATATACACATTATTATGTGAAGGGTTTCAATCCAAGATTATCATCTGCACTTTGCATTTATAAACAGAAAATCTCCACAATTATTAACCCTTTACTACAATAGTGTTTCTTAAAATAGTATATAATTCAAGTTTCAGATTTTGATCAATGAGCTAATCATTTATCTAACAGAGCTTTGTTAACCCTTTACCCAACGTAACGGCAAAAACCGGCTAGCGCTATTCTCAAAAATCACCAATGAATTTTCACTATTTTTTCATTTTGTGTCTCAAAAACATAGGTTATGACCCTCGTTGGAACGAGCTCATCGAACTCGTTCCAATGAGGGGTAAAACCTATGTTTTTGAGACAAAAAATGAAAAAATAGTTATTCAAGAATTTTGTTTGCAAGTGTCTTTTTCTTCTCATGTTAGGTAAAGGGTTAACAAATAAATGAAATTGCGCATTTAAAAACATATTATTGAAGTTTTTTCAATGAAAACATACAAATACGGATTTCATTACAACCATCTAGTCAAGTCGGTTCTAGTGGTATCCATATATGTATGATTATATTGATGAATTTTAGTTTTCTGTCCGAACACAGCTTTATTAAAACATAAATTAAATTCCACATTTTCTGAAAAAAACATTATTGCAATTTTTCAAGGAAAACATAGAAATATGTCTCTATGTTAGGTAATAGGTTACGTTTGACAGACCAATAGAATATAACGAAATTCTAAGTTGACCTTGACATCATCCAGTGTGTATTTTTCCTGCGATAATAAAGCCAGTCAATGGTTTCATTTATTGGAATCTTATCAAATCTAACAAGTGATGTCAGTAAGACAGAACAGGGATTAAATTGTTTTCTTACTTTTATGCCTTTGACACTTGTATTTATATTTAATCCTATTGTTCTCTCCGACCAACTGCTTTAATAGGCATGGAATGCCTACTGACCTATTAAACAATGGGCAAAGGTTACATGAGGAGATTAACGACAATGTAACACAAAATATCAATGTGATTAGAACAGTGTCAACTGAAAAAAGTTGTAGCATAAATGTGAATTAATGTACAGAAAATATATCTGTGTCGAGAAAGGCAGCCCCTGGTGTCATTTTTTGTAAGACAAGAAATGTTGCCCTTCAAGCAATGATACCAGGAACTATATAACAAAGACCACATATCAAGCATGCTTTTGTTCCCTTAATGCATGTCGTGATCTGCATCATAGGAACAAATTTATTCATGAAATTTGGGTATTTGACAAATGTAATAAAAGTAATAAAAAAGTAATTAATATTTATTGCACTTTTAAAAGTAATTGTATCATAATATCATAATCAAATTCCAAAAGTAAGTGAAATATAATATAATAAGAAAAAAATCAAAAGTAATAGTAATATAATATATTACATTTGAAAGTAACAGACCCCAACCCTGTGGGTGGGGGGTTGTGGTGCCTTAAGATTTTCTTAGGCCCTCCCCCAAATATTTGTCTAATGCAAGTTTCACACAATAGAGAACCCCAAACTGGTCTCTAATTTCGGGTCTACACGCGCTACAAATGTCTCAGATTCGCTTGGAGTTTGCAAAATTTTCTCGTGGATGTGGGGGGGGGGGGAGGGTGGGGGTGGGGTTGGGGTAGTCTTTACCAGGACGCTCCAGTCGTTTCCCCTCCTCCCGCTTCCTAATTGCGTTGATAAGTTATTCCCCAAACAGCCCTATTATAGATTTATTTGTCTACGGCTTAGCACCTCAATCTCTCGAGTTCGGGTCTTGGTTCGGTATTTATGGTAGTCACGGACTACATGGATTGGTGCTGATTGCCCCAAGGATTAAACTTCTTTAAGTGGTTCATCCTGGCGTCAAGCTCAACAAATCATCATAAATCATTCATCTCATGCCTTGTGCCCTTTCTTGTAACCATTTCGTATTCATGTTCACCTTCGTGCGACCATTTGATTGAAAAATGCGAAAAACTAGAAATCTCAGGAATATTAATTCTGCTTGATTGTGAGTGGTCTTTTATTGAAAGAACTCTTCGATTTTTCAAATTTGGTCCATCTATAATAAATTGGTTTAACATATTTTACAAAAACATTCACAGTTCCGTCTTTAACCCTTTACCTAACATGAAAAGCAGACGACACTTCCAAAAAAATTTTTGAATAACTAAATTTTTTCATTTTTTGTCTCAAAAACATAGGTTATGACCCCTCGTTGGAACGAGCTCGACGAGCTCGTTCCAACGAGGGGTCATAACCTATGTTTTTGAGACAAAAAATGAAAATATTTTGAAAATTAATTGGCGATTTTTGAGAATAGCGCTGGCCGTTTTTGGCCGTTACGTTGGGTAAAGGGTTAATAATGGCCACTGCTCTGAACCGTTTTCTGTGCAACGTGGCGTGAGACAGGACGATCCTTTATCGCCCTAACTCTTCATTCTTTGTGCAGAAATTCTCAGCGCAAAATTGAAAAACTTCCCAAACATCAACGGAATCAGAATAGATGACTCCGAATATCTAATTTGTCAAAATGTTGATGACTCAACTCTCTTTTCAGTCGCTGAATTCTGCACTAGATGTCGTACAGGCATTTTTGCAATTATCAGGTCTCCGTGCAGATTATATGGATTGGCTCAAAGAAACGGCACCATGAAGAATGTCAGACAGCCCAGCCCGTCCTTTGGAACCATGGCAGTACCTTCACAATCCTTGGTATTAAATTTAACCTCTCCGCTCGAGACTATGTGCTCCAAAACGTCGAAGACAAAATAGATGCCATTAGTAAATTATTAAATGATTGGTCTTTCTGAAATCTGACCTTGATGGGAAAAACTGTAGTTGTCAAAACCCTAACATTCCCAATATTAATACACTGCTTGACTTTATTACCCGACCCCCCAAAACATGTCGAGTATAAGCTCCAAAATATACTTTTTAACTTTTTTTGATCCACAAAAATGATAAAATCAAACACACTATGACTATAAGTCTGATAGAAAAGGAATTTCTCTACATCAGAATAAAAAGTAATGCATTAAAACTTACATGGATAACAAAACTTGCATGTGCCAGGAAGGCGGGGGGGGGGGGGGGGGGGGGAGGTCGGAAAAATATTCCCGGAACATAGGCGGGGTGGTGGGTGTCCGTTGGCCTCAAAATGAGGTTTTTCCATGAGCTAAAAAGATTTTCCACAAGGTTTTTTGCTACAATTTGTGATCTAGTTGGAAAGGAAATGACAAAACACAACTGCTAGAGCATGTGCAAATGTTGGAGTACCATATATAATGGGGTATGGCTTGGGAATTTTCAGGATATGTCAGAATATGTTATATGAATATGTATGTTGCCTCACAGCGACAAAACAAGGCAAATTTGCAATCATTGACTTCGCCAATAAGTGCATTAACGTTCCAAATTAAATGAGAATTGTATGATTTTAACAAATTTAATCAAAATAAAATACAACAAATAACTGAACTTAATTAAATAAACTTGGCACTATCCAATGTGCATCACAAAACGCTTTCCGTAAAGCTGAAAACAAAAAGTACCCTGCTTCATGATGGCATACAAGAGAACTGTTTGCACCTGTGAACTTATTCTCGGACCATTGATGGGGACTGTGTATGAATTTGGTGCAAATAGTTCTCTCGGGTGATTCTTTGATTTGTCTCATAGTCTGTCAGAGAATATTATTCATAAGCAGAATGAGGTTTCAAGAGCTGTCCAGAGGGGAATTTGGTGACGCTGCCCCGCATGACAAAATCTGTCATCGTGTTTGACGTAATTAGCCTTTTGGCTTCAAAATTGACCAGAATATAAAAGCCCAACACGTACATAGTACCAATGTCATGCGATGTGGTGAATATTCGGGATTACTTCAAATATTTCTTGAAATGGGGGGTGGGTGTATGAAAATTACGCGGAAAAAACTTTCCAAAATTTTTTTTCAGGGGTGGGATGGTCATTTTCGGCAAAATTAAAAAATGCGCCTATGTTCCTGGAGTCTTCTTTCCGACCGCCCCCCCCCCCCCCCCCCCCCCCCCAACCACCCTGCATGTGCAGTGATTTTTGCCGAATGGAAAGCTCTTGTCTTTAACGATTTTGAAGAAAAAAATTGACAGTTGCAAGATATGGTACTTGCACCGTGTGTTTTGTTAGAAATTCCAAAACTCACCAACCAGTTCTGCGCAAGCGTGTTCAAAGCCTGGTAATTACTGGGAGGATTCACAAAACCCTTCTGTGCAAAACCCACATTTAGAACTGATTTTTTATAATCAGAATATAAAGATCGGCAACAAATCCATTTTCTATAAGACTTGATGTGATTAGGTCAATTATTTTATAAATGACATGTACCATAATGAGCGATTTTTGATATATACGGAATTTTCGACAAAGTTTGATATTAATACTCCTTCAACTGTCTACATGGGAGTATTGAGCGCTATACCAAAAACATCGGCCGAAATACTGAAACAGGGCTTAAGAAACGATCAGCTAAGAAACGAACATTTAGAAAAATTAAAATATACAAAAAAGTGTGTCAAACTATTTACCCCGTGTCACTCCGTTTAGTAGCCACCCAACCGATGGGCTTACAGGAAAAGTGGAAGTTTGTACTTTGTATAAATAGAGTCAGCAGATTGTCACTTTATACACAAGAAAACGTTTATCTTGACTAATGACACAGTATTGCGAAAGCCACAATTAAAATCATTCATAGGATACTATACACAAAATCCAGGTTTATAAATGTAACTGAGTGAAATCGAACTTTGCACATTCTGTACTAACCCAAAAGAGTACATAGTACATCATTTTTGTGACTGCTTTTTCTCTACATCCGTTTTATTGAATGAATCTTTAATGCAATATGGATGAAACGTGTTATGCCCGTATCCCATTGAAGGCGCAATATATTTTATCAGGGCACGATGACAGAAGTATAGCTCAGTCAAAACACACCTTTTTATCAGAACCTCGAGGTCCGACCCCGAGATCATTGACGTCGACTCCCAAATCCATTAGGCCTCCCCCTCCCTGTCCTGCATGTACCATATTGTTAGGCGCTTCCACCCCTTCCCACCCTGTATGTGCCTTATATTTAGGCTCTCCCTCCCGAAAGTCCATTGGAGAAGCTTTGAGGCTGGGCCCTACATGGAGTTTCGAGAGGGAGAGCCTAAATATAAGGCACACAAGGGCGGGAAGGAGGTATATACAGGGCCGGGAGAGGGAGGGGAGGCCAAACGGCCGAGCTTTTCTACTGATGACAAGGAAATTCAAGCAGACGAAACAGCCTATTTTTGCGTTTTAATGTACACAAAATTATATTCATTCCTGCAAAATGTCTGCTTGAATATTCTGCCTTTACAGAGTATTTAAAAAATTACAAAACGACAGAAATGCTTTCTTTACCTGCATATTGAAACAGAAAGACAGAAGCAATAAACTTAAGATGGAACCCAACTGATAAAATTATGTGATAACTCATTATCAATGTTCAGGTCAAATCAACCATATTGCTCATTTCAACTTCCATTTCCTCTTAGACATGGTTCCTGTTTTCTCCATGAATCCTATCTGGACTCGCCCAAAATATTTCATTCTGCTTTGCCAGGAGCTCAGCAGGATGAGGATTTTTGGCAAATCTCATAGGAACTACAAGAGGAGAGATAACGTTTTTCTTAACACCTTTCCATGGAGCGTATTTATTTTTTAACTTTCTTCAAATCCTAGGCTGGCAGAAGAAACAAAGCTTGTTTCACTAATTTCACGAAAGAGTATGGAGAACTCCTGCTGCAAACTTTCCATAAGGAACAATTTAACTTTGAAGTAAACTATTATTTATAATTTGAATACAACGGATACCTGTCTGTTCTAATTATGCATTTCTAAAACACTGTACAACATTTTATATCTGAATAAATGTATAAAAAAAACACAAAAAGTTAACAAATCACAAATGATAACAAATTCTGCAGTTGTTAAATGGACTTACTTTCTTCTTACTTAATCTTTACTGTAGACTTTGTCTTATGGTGTCGGTATCTTGACAGATTATTTCTAGCGATGCATTGCAGAAAGCAAAAGATGTCCCATTTTAATCAGTCTGACTCTCAATGCTGGAATAACATACATGGGACCCATGTAGTCTGTTCCAGGGTTGAAGGTCATTCCGAAATATATTTGGTTTTATTTATATAATATCTTTCAGTACAAATCGAATTTCTGCAAATTACAGCATTTTTCCTCTTTTGCCGTATACAGACCTAGAGTTATCTCCCTTTATCTTTTTAACCTTTGCCAAGTTCTCCTTTTTATCCCATTTATGGTATTTAAGGAGATCCTTCCCAGTGTTCATAAAGTTTTCAAATGGGTTTATAACTTAGTTCTGGCTAACTTACTAACAGGCAGATCTGTGAAGCAGACATGATTATGAATTGGGACGTTGAATTGTTATTCACGCTATGTCTGGGCCACCGGTTTGCCGTTACAAGAAAGAGATGAAAAGCTTGCACACAGTATGGTATGGTACCATGGTCGAATATCTATAGCAAATGTTGTCCATCTCCGACCAACCAGTCCCGAGGAAAATGATGGCAAGGCAACCCACATGCTTCTATAGTATTTTATACTACGGAAAGATAAAAAAGAAAAACAAATTAAAAAAAAAGAAAAAAAACAAGGAAAGCAATATGGTTCCATTATCATGGGGAAACCATAATTATTTACAACAAAGTGGTGAATCGATTTTGTACCTTAGGGAGTCTCAGTAAAATAATCTATAAAACGTTGTAGAATAAATTGTTTCTTACCCTCCCTAACTATGTTCAGGCGAACGTTCGACATTCCATTTAGTTTCGATTTTTTCACAGATTCAATTTGTTCCAAAAAAGTGAATCCCAGAGAGTTCTGGATTTCATGTATTTCTTTGATGTCGACTTTTTGAAGATGACATTTTTGGTCCTACATTTTTCTGATAAACGAGATTACCCAAATACAGTCTAACGAGAAAATACAAATTTAGTCGGAAATGTCATTTGAGGCGATAGTGGAGATGTGGTTCGACTAGTTTTCACAATATACTGCCCCTTGAGTGGAAGAAGACGCCATCTGCAATACTAAAGCATTGAAGGTGGCGCCTTGTTCGACTCAATGGGTGATATATGTATTTTTCTTCCTCCACTTTGGTGATACCTCTTTACTTCTTGTTTCAACCCAGTTGTTAAGATAAAGGCCAGATGATTCGTTACAACTAGAAGATTAAGTTTTGAAAATGTCTAAACTCTTCATTTAATGCAATACATTCGAAAACTTTAAATGTCAAAGCGTCAGAATATCGTTCTGCACAATGTATTTAATGAAAAGAACGCTGCACATCGTGTCTATGCACTTGGCCATGCCGGAATTTCTATGCGGAATACATTTGGTTGCTATATGAAGAAATGGCTCAACATTTCAGAAACAAATGAAAAGTTCATTTCCTTGTACTTGCGATTAGATGAAACAAAAAGGTGTAACCAGTTCGCATGTTTATATCTGGTAGACATAGAATATAGACAGCTCCAGTAAGACAGCCTTAGTGTCGTAACAAGTGGGACGTGTATTCGATTCGAGATGCGATTCGAGGGAAAAATCATGATTCGCTGGGTCCTAACTTTCATTTTTTCTTCCTGTATCGTCCAAATGCTGATGCTAAATTTTCATCACACAAAAATAAAAATACAGACCCCATGTTGAAAGAGTAAATGGGGTTAAAGGTCTACATGAGTTAATTACTATCACAAACCTTCTCACAATTTCTTTTCTTTTAAGTGTCAATATATCGTTGAATGCATCATTTTGTTTATGCGATCACTTATGCATACATATTTAAATGATCCGCATCTTGACACCCACAGTCAACGTTTGTAATGCCGAACATCAAGGTGTATCCCTGCGGTATACTAGGTAGGACATACTATTGGTTCCGATTTGCGAAAATCAGGTTTGATTCTCGCGAACTCCTACTACAAGAATCAATGGTCTATTCTTAAATTGTTTAGAATTTGGGAGTCCCGCTGTATCATTATGAGGCAGCCAGTACATGTTCGACATACCTCATATTTATATATATTTACTAGAGTTTAGCCCTTACTGGCCTAGTTTCACTTTTGGTGAGTTTCCTGTCTTACAGGTACATATGCATGTTCCAATATAAGGCGTTCCGTTGCCTTGCTGATGAAAGTTACAGTACTTTGGTAGTGGTTTCCAGAGAAGTTTTAGTTTAAGCAGTCAAGACTCCACTATATGTCGCTGCTATTTCAAAGTACTTGTTTGTTTGTTTATTGGAGTTTACCAAACTTTCAACAGCTAGGGACGCATCGTGGCGTTTAGGTTTAAGGTGGAGAAGGTCGGAGTACCCGGATAGAACCCCTATCTGGGGTGGGTAACTGCCAGACTCTCCCGTGTACAGACTAAGCGTAAGCAGAGCTAGCCGCATGTGTAGACACATGCATCATCGACTTCCCAGAGGAAGGATGTGGAGGGGTTCTCACCCCAAACGGTCAATTATCGCCTAAAATTTCAAAAGTTGGAAATTCGCTGATGTAAATTCCAAAAGTTGAATATTCAACAATATCAGTTCAGTTTGCTCTTGTCATATTTTTTCGGTCAGAGCCAAGGTAATTTACAAGGTTCGATCAAATTTTCTGACTTTTCCAATCAACTTACAAAATTTTCTAAAATCCCGACTCGAATCTCTGACTAGTCCGTATTTTCGAATTCATCGTTCGTTTCCATTACAATGACCAGGCTGTACAAGGACTATAGACTGACAGCTATTCAACCAATACCACATCCTTCAAACGAACTGACAGTCAGTTGGAAGGGGTGGGTATTGCTTGAATGACTGTCAGTCTATAGTCCTTGGGTAGCCTGGTCAGTGTAAGGGAAAACTCATAGACCCTCCTTTGAAATGCGTTTTCTTTGACTAGATTTAAGCCAGACAGAGGCCTCATAATCCTTCGCAGTGGTTCAAAAAATAAACATTTCAATGGGGGTGCCCTACTCCCCCCCCCCCCCGGACCTCCACCATCGACCATGAGATACCTCCACTCCAACTCTACAACAACACAGACCTGCGACACACGGGGTACCCAAACCCCACATAGAAATCTAATTGATCACACACCCCATTGAAGACCCTCTAGCTACGTCCCTGTGTAAAGTACGCCTTCATGCCATACACACCCATTCCGCCAAGGACACAACGCGGTAACGTCTCGTCAAGATCGAACCGCCGACCTTTCCGTTCAAACCCCAAACGCTCTACATACTGAGCCATAGGGCTTCCATTCACGATGTTACCTTATTATGAATAATATGAATAGCCGCTATGAAGGACATCCCACACACCTACGCCATTGGACCAAGGAGAGGCGTTAATATAAGTTGCATAACTTGTTTGCCAATCCTTGTAAAATTAATAAGATTAAATAAAAAATATTAAATATTATGAATGATACAAAAGAGCATTCTCGAGGCCTTTAAAGACACTTTCACAATTTATGACAAGAAAATCAAATGAAAATTTTGCGAGGACCAAAGCTGAGTCTTATTTTTCTTGCAAGATTCTCTCTCTCATGATTTTCAAACCCTTCCGTCAATCAATCAGTAATATTTGTAGGATTGGTCATTTACGGGTGGAGGAAGTCGGAGTTCCCGGAGAGAAGCACCGTGGAACGGCCAGCAACTGTCAGACTTCCCAACGTACTTACTCCATACAAACAGGGTTAGCATTGGTTGTAGAGAAGTGCACCATAGATGTGCAGTACGCCTTAGTACACACCGCCACCGTGCCCCCACGTGGGTATTTAGGATTAACCCTTTACCTAACATGAAAAGCAGACGACACTTGCAAAAAAAAATTCTTGAATAACTAATTTTTTTCATTTTTTGTCTCAAAAACATAGGTTATGACCCCTCGTTGGAACGAGCTCGACGAGCTCGTTCCAACGAGGGGTCATAACCTATGTTTTTGAGACAAAAAATGAAAAAATAATAAAAATTCATTGGCGATTTTTGAGAATCGCGCTGGCCGGTTTTGGCCGTTACGTTGGGTAAAGGGTTAAGTGTCTTGCCCAACGACACAACGCGGTTGCCGCATGTGGAATTCGAATCGAGGACCTCTTGAATTGCAGTCTGCATCTCCACCTTCTGAGTCAATCAGACTAAAATCCTCACCTTCTGATTGGACGAGGGCTCGCATATTTCTTTCTATGTTTAAGGCCCCTATAACACACATCACCCCGCGAAATAGTTTGTAATAACTGTGCCCATTTCGTAATTATATTGTCAAAAACCGCTTCATTTTGTTTTTAGTTTTTTTCACACCAGCAGCAGACGATGTTCCGAATGAGGAGTTGCTCGAATTTCAAATCAGTTTACGATTTGAAGTAAGATCGGAGGACCTCAACCTTTATTGCTTATTAATTAATTATCTAGTGACGTCATGGGGCACACGAGAGATTTATTTACTACATTCATTAATGCCCTATGCCCTGATCATTTCACGATGTGGGCTTTGGGCTGTCGATAGGGACCTTTTTGGAACATATGCCATATCGTGATTAAGTGACCATAACATGGTATGAGGACCTCAGCTTATGTTCGACCTAGACGCTCCACATCAAACCTCAGACCATGTTACTGTCACCTCATCACATCAACTTATAATGCCAAAAAAGACAAGTTTGAAACGTGTTCAAAGTGATGACACTTCTAGGAACCAACTAACAGCCGGGGGGGGGGGGGGGGGGGGGTGTAGTTTGTGTCGTACAGGGCCCGGCGAATCGCGATTTTTTTACCCGATGATCGAATCAAACAAAAGGTTCCAAACCGAATCGACTCCACTTTCCAATTATTAGATACTACGCCTATCTTACTTGTGCTGTCTATCTTTCACGTGTACCTACCATCAGTATGCGTACTGGTTAGACGATTTCGTAACGTCGAATCACAAGTACAAGTAGATGGACTTGTCACTAGTTTTGGAAAGGCTGAGCAATTTACTCATATGGCAAACAGAAGTATTCCGCGTGGAAATGTCTGTAAGGACGAGTACAAAGACACAACGAGCAACGTGCTGTCATTAACACGACCCGAAAAAGATGGGGTTCCGATGCATTGGTATTAAAATTACTCGAAGCTATCGCTCTGAATGAGTCACTACCAAAAATAATTTGGACATTTTCTGTTCTTAACCCCTTTTCTCTGGTGGTATCTTCCACGTCAGTTCAATGGCAGCCGATGGAAGAGTTCACATTCATTGCATGGAGTTGACCAAATAATATTTTCAACGTGCAGAGTTGGGGCTGGACCACCACACACATTCACTAAACAGTCCTCCTACTTAATGAAATTATAACGTTTCATGTTCCTGGGCCGGAAAAGCGGCCTCTCCTTTTCAAAGGGTTAATCAACTAGTGGTGACAGCTCACCTTGCAGATATCTTTGCAGCGGGCCTAGATTCAAACTAGAATGAAGCACTTTCACCAGAACGGACGACTCAACAAGCATCCATTGAATTGAACAAGGTGCCGTCTGTAATGCTTCATCTTGAGCAGTGCAGATGGTGCCTTGTTCCACTCAGTGTGTAATATAGTGTGCAATCGAGACGTAACGTGATTTCCGCTATTGCTTCAAAAATTTACATTGTCAGAAATTTTCCGACTAATGCTGTGTTATGTAGTTATACCGGATATGGACAATATCGTTCCTCATAAAAAAATGTAGGAACAGTTGTCATCTCCCAAAAGTTGGCAATAATAAAATACAGTAATAAAATATAAGAAATCCAAAACTTTCCAGTTTTCGAATTTATTTCGAATAATCAAGATGGTTTCGAATCGAATCGAAATAGAGAAAAGTTTCGAAATCTAATCGAATCCCGCACGTTCTCGGAACCATAGTTTCGCTTGGAAATGGTATCGATAGACTGTTTTACAACAGGAAGTTATTCTATCTGACAAATATAATTCCACAATACGGAACAAGAATGGTCAATAACATGCAGATTGACACCATATGGTTCATACAATGCCATACAATTTTCAGTGTCACTATCGGGCTCATCTCTCCCCCAGTTCGCCCATGTTATATTTGTACCATCGCTGTATTTCCATGTACCAAGATGTCCTTCTTCCGTACCATCAATCCAAATACCTTTGGAGGTGGCTATGAAATAGAAAAAACAAAGATAATGTTACGCCACTAAAATCCAACAAGGGTAACAACTCGCAAAAAATGCTCGTCATTTTCTTCACGATATTGTTGCCAAATAGCTACATATTAAATTAGGTAAAACATCTTGAATGGTTTTCTTTGAAATGTGGTGACAAAAAATGTTAACCCTTTACCCAACAAATCGCCCGCATCCTACTGCGTAATATGCAAATTTAGCAGCTGAAAAACATTTTATTTTTCGAAAAAATTCAACAAAACCATACCATGTGACCCCTCTTCGGAACGAGCTCGTCGAGCTCGTTCCAATAAGGGGTCACATGATATGGTTTTGTTGAAATGTTTTTAAAAAATTTAAAAAATGATATTTAATATAATAAATTTTGATATCGTCTGCGTTGGGTAAAGGGTTAAAGTTCTATAAGGGCAATAACTCTTGAAAAAGTACTTGAACACAGTTTGTTCGCAACTCCATTTACGATGTTATCACCAAACAACTATTTATTAAATTTTGAAAGAAGACGCGGAACGGTTCTGTTTGAAATGTGATGAGAATAAATATGGTAATATGCTTAAAATCCAAGTCCAACAAGGACAATAACTCTAGAAAAAAACGCTTGAACATAGCTGGTTTGTCAGGAACACAAGACACACGTAATTATCACAAAACGAGTAACTTTACTCGACAGTAATGATTAAAAGCAACCAGAAACAAATGGGTGGATCAAAGTGTGGTCGTTTGTATGAACGACCAGTAGAAAATAACAGCTCAATGAATGGAAAGTCAGTAGTATAGCTCGTACGTTTCGAACCCGATCAGGGTGAGGGAATGGGTAAGGTGGAAGTGACGTCATAGTCACATGACCCAGCGGCGCTATGTTGAATTGTTATTGTAACCCGCATAAGCGGTCATCTTGTGACGTCATCTCCACATTGATATGCGGTCTTAGTGCACATGCTGTAAAGGGGGGGGGGGGGGGCACGTTTCCGTCATTCATTTTGTATCCCGGAGGCCGCTGTCTTGGCTGCTATGTGACCCCAAACCCAATAACAGGACATGATGTGTTCAGGGAGGGGAGGGGTTGTGAGATTAAATAGGAGTTTGTCTAATTACCCAAATAGACTCGACATTCACCACAAATCACTTTATTTGGTACGGATTCCTCGATAATCCTCCTTCTTCCAATAACTGGCGTGTTCCTTTGTATAAGAATAGTTCTCTGGTTTCAATTTTTCCCAAATCCGCGACTACTTCGTCGAATTATCCAAATAGACCCAACAATCACTGCAAAACCCCCAAAATACTGAAACGATCTATGCGAAGCCCTATTTAGGGCTTAAAATAGTGTCATGTATTGTATTGATATAAGGCGCATTCTGTTAAACTGGAGTAGTTTACTGGACGCGATTCCCCAGAATTCTCATTTTCTACCGATTACAAATGCTGTTCTAGCTCTTTTAATCTTAGCAGTTCACCAAGTCCATTCCACTCATGACAACCGCTTGTTACGACATCTGACCTCGACCAAGTCTTATAATCTCCAGTCAGAATGCTTGATTTCCCATAATCTCCTTTGTGTATAAGGACGGTCTCCATGTTTCTCAAATCCAAAAGACAATCGAGCAAGGATAGGCATTACTAGAACGAATCGATGCTTATCGAGCAAATAAGCTATCAAGTAGTGACTCAAACATGTCTCGTCGAGCAAATGAGCTATAAAGCAGTTGCTCGAACTAGTAACTCCTCACACGGATCTCCGACCCATCCAGGTATTTGAGGATACTTATGAAACGGCCATGTACTATATGAGGATACCTTTTGAGGCTACTTTTTGAGGATATCTTTTGAGGATACCTCTGGAGAATATCTATCTGAAAATAGTTATGGCCTCTAACCCTATTCAGCACCTGGTTTCTGGATCACCTCACACCCTTCATAGCTCCAAAGCCCCAAGTGCTGACTTGTCCATTGCCACCACCATCTGTTCTGTGGTCAGCCTGTATTGTATTCACCTTTAGTATGGTGTTCTACCATCACTGCAGTCTTGACAATTACTGCCCTGTATCATTACTATTAGCTACCATTACTCTGTCCTGTGATAGAATGTCTCAAACATGACCAAATCATATCTCTATTATACTTGTTTTGTTCACTACTGCTTGCTCAAGCGACTCGAATCTTATCGAGAAAATGAGCTATCGGGCAATTGCTTGAACGAGTGTCTCCACATACGCCTCTTATGCTGATCTCGAAAAAAGCGATTCCATAAGTGGGGTTCCGAAAGTGGGATTCCAAGCTCCCATCTAGCCTTTGATTTTCCTCTACTGTAGTCACCCAATACTATAGTCTTCTATCGCCCTTATGGTTGTGTACCATTACTGCCTTATACAATTCGTCGTGTGAGAACCAGAAGGTTCTATCTTCCAGCGGAAGATAGAACCTTCTGGTTCTCACACGACGAATTAGTATCGGCTACTAATATTTTGTCCTGTGCTAGGGAGTCGCACCATTACTATGTTGTGATACTACTACGGCGCGTAGTATCTACCGTTACACTACTGCCGCTAAGTTCATATCTCTATCAAAGATGTCTTCCTCTACTAGAAGCAGTCGAATACACTCTTCATGATCTGTCGTCTTTTTCATATCTATTCCAAGTTCCAAGTTCTCCAAAATGAAATATCCAGCATTTTCTTCAAAAGTCATTACTCGAACGACTCGACTTCCAATAGGCAAATGATCTTTAAACCAATGGCTCATTATTGCTCCATGAGTGAGAGAACTATAGAGTAATTGCTCATAGTTTCTCATTGGGCAAATGCTCTTGTAACTAATCGACTCATTTTGATAAAAAATGACTATAAGGAATTCTGTAAGAGGGGTGCCGAGAAACGTGGATGATCATTTCATCGAATTAGCTTATCAACAATTGCTCATAATTGCGCAATGAGCAAATGAGCTTTATGGCAACTGCTGCTCGTAATTGCTCATTGAACAAATATTCATGCGCCTCTTCGGCTTATTTCGGTAAAAATGAAATGAGATCTGTGTCTGATTCTGAAAGTGGAATGCCAAGAAACATGGATCATAATATCATCACATGAACCATCGAGCAGTGACTGGGAAAAGCACTGCTCGAACGACTCGAATCTTATCGAGGAAATGAGCTCTGGCTCAACTTGTAAACACGGAGGTTGAAAAGTGTGGCTCTACTACTGATGGGATTTCGCGGTTTGACATAATCTCTCATTGATATGAAACGGGATTGATAACACCTATTGAACATCAGAGTAATTAAAGAATGGAACTACGTAAACATTTGCAATAACATCAGTACCAATGCCCCACTTTCCACAATCCATTTTACGAGATGCATAAGAGTAGTACGTGGAGTCATTTGATTGAGTAATTGCTCTATAGCCCATTTCATGGATAAGTTTCGAGTCGTTCGAGCAATGCTTTTTTCCAGTCACTGCCCGATGGTTCATTTGATGATATCATGATCTATGTTTCTCGTAATTCCACTTTGAAAATCCCTTCTAGGACATAGAACCCCTTTATTACCGAAATGAGTCGAAGAGTCGCATTAGTATTCGCCCAATGAGCAAAAACGAGCAATTGCTATATAGCTCACTTGCTCATTGGGCAATTAGGAGCAATTGGTCATTAGCTCATCCGATGAAACCATAAACCACATTTCTCAGCACTCCACTTAAGAATTACGTTTAGTCCATAGAATCCAATTTTACAAAATGAGTCGAAGAGTCGGAAGAGCATCTGCTCAAAGAGTAATAATAAGCAATTCCTTTATAGGTCATTTGCTTATTGAGCAATTATAAGCACTAGCTCTTTAGCTCATTCGATGAAATCATCTACCCAATTTCTCGACATCACACATACAGAATCCCTTTCAGTCCATAGGATCCCTCTAATACGAAATGAGCTGAAGATTAGCAAGAGCATTTGCTCATTGAGCAATTATGAGAAATTGGTCTATAGCTCATTTCCTCGATGGATTCGAGTCGTTCGATCAATAGCATTTATAGTAATTGCTCGACAGCTGATTGGGTGAACTTGGAATAGGTATGAACAAGTCGTTAGAGCAAGCAGAGTGTATTCGACTGATTCTAATGGCGGAAGACAACTTTGATAAGGATATGAACTGGGACCCGTTGCGACAGTATTGTTATGGTAGGTACTAAGAGTCGTCGTAGTAGTACCACAATTTAGTAATGATGGTACCCCAAGCGCAGGACAGAGTAGCAGTAGCCAATACAAATGGTACAAGGCAGTGATGGTACACGGCTATAAGGGCGGTAGAAGTCTATAGTATTGGGGGCCTACTATTGAGGCTAATCAGAGGACATTTAGTTCAAGATAAGGTGGAAACCGATGGTAATATTTTCAGGATCTCTGCCGGAGCTTGGAATCCCACTTACGGAATCCCGCTTATTGAATCTCTTTTTTCCGAGATAAGCATAAGAGTCGTGAGTAGTGTCACTCGTTCGAGCTATTGCTCGATAGCTTATTGCTCGATAGATTCGAGTCACGCGAGCAAGCAGTGGTGACAAAACAAGTATGAACTGGGATCCTTAGCAGCAGTACTGTACTAAGAGCCCCATTAGCGCCATGCGTTAGTAATGGTTGAGACCTTCTAGGGCAGGACAGAATAGTTGTAGCCAATATAGATGGTACAAGGTAGTAATGGCACAAGATTGCAATTCTGGTAGAACACCATACTGAAAGTGAATAAAATACAGACTGATCGCAGGGCAGCTCGTGGTGTCTATGGACAAGTGAGCAGTGGTAGCCTTGGGACTATGAAGGAGGTGATGCTGAACCACAAGCAAGGTGCTGAGTGGGATTAGTAGCCATATCTATCGTCATATAGATATTCTCTAAAAGGTGTCTCCAAAATGTACCCTCAAAAAGTGTCCTCAAAAAGTAACCTCAAAGGGTATCCTCAGTAGTAAATGTCTGTCAACAGAAAGTGTCATTATATACCGAGATGAGTCGTAAAGCCGTATGCGGCGTCACTCGTTTGAGCAATAGTTCTACAGCTCATTTGCTCGATGGGATTCGAGTCGTCCGAACGAGGCCAGTCTGAGCCACCACTTGGTAGCTTATTTGCTCGATAAGATTCGAATCGTTCGAGTAATATCTATCCCTTCTCGATTGTCTTTTGGGTTTGATGACCATAGAGCTCTTCGTTATACACAAGGCGGCCAACCCTGCGTGGTAGTCAAGAGAAGCTAGGACTAGATCAACTGCTGGGGTTAGAGTAGCGTATGTAATAGGTGGAACATGAGAATGTTTTGGGGAATCCATTCCAGTAAAGTACTCCATTTTAATCGAATGCGCCTTATAGAACTACGTACTTCTCTTAACTGATAGAGTGCTGGAAGCCCATATGTGGGCTTTATCCTGAAGTGCAGGTACTGCAACTTAAAGGCTTCAAATTCAGTGGCTGTATTTGTATTATCTTTGAAGTGATATTATTTAGTCTGTTAGTAGTTGCATTGTTACAATTTACGGGAGAGTGCCAACAGGCACTCTCCCATAAATTATAACAAGGCAAAGACATGTGAACAAATTTTTATTGCCAAAAATAATTTAGCACTCTACCAGTTAAGAGCCCAAACTCTTGCTTCGCGAAGTCCGTCTCGGCAGCTGTTGGTGATTTGGCGTGATTGTCGGGTCCACTGGGTAATTCTACGAAGTAACCAGCGAACTGATCTTCTACAAAGGAATGCGCTTATTATTGAAAAAGAGGATGCTTGGGGAATCCGTGCCGAATAATTTGATTTGGGGGTGTTTTTTGTGATTTGGGGTGATTGCCGGGTCTATTTGGGTATTTAGATACATTCCCATTCAATCGAACAAGCACTCCGAACACACATCTGTCCTATTAGAAGATTTGGGGTCACATAGCAACCAAGTGACACCAAAGAGTCTAAGATGGCAGCCTCCAGCATACACAATGGACGACGGAAACATTTGTCACCACAACAACACGCACTGCGCATGCAAACTAACTATGGGGACGATGTCACCAGATGGCCGCTCATGCGGGTTGACACGACAACCCAATACAGTGCCACTGGGCCACGTAACTATGACGTCACTCCCTCCATCCATTCGAAACGTGTGAGGTATACTATTAATGACATTTCTTTTTTGTTTTGAAAAAGTAAGCTTTCAAGCCAGCGATCAAGCAAACAACCGAATGAGTAGAGAATGAATGAAGGAATGAATGAACGAAGGAACGAATGAATGGAATGCCTTATTTCTCAGTACCATTTTATTACAGTTCGCTCGACCAAACGCTCACTGAGTCTGCCGCCGAAAACTAAGGACTACTAAGGACTGAAATGACCACAATATAATTGCTCTCGAATATAGAGCAAACGAGCAACGCAGTAGGTACACGCGTGTGTGACAACTCGGACGAGACACATTCTTGTTTTATAATACGCAACGGCCAAAACCATCGCCATTCACAAAAAAAATTTCAAATGTTATTAATTTTAAGCTTTCTTCTAAATAAATAACACATCTTATGCCACTCAATGAAACGAGGTCGTCATGCTAGCTTTTGAGATAAAATGTAAAGGTTTTAGTTATTCAATATCAATATATTATTTAATGTCATCTGTTATTCGTTTTATCAAACGCTGATATTGATTTTCAAACTGAAGACATATTCACTCATTTTTGTCGAAAAAGATATTAGTATCTCTGTTTCACCCTCTCGCGTCCTTCTATCACTTTAAACCAGATGCGGCGGAACCAGTGGATGTAGGGGTAGGCACATGGAAGACTGGCCCATACACGTTTTTTTCGCAAACATGTTACCCGGCTATACAAGAGTTAAGCGGGCATATGCAAACGGTTCAATATACAGGTATTCCTGCAATGTATTATTTGCAAATCCAAACACCATTTGGACAAAACATCCCACATTCGGTCGTTTCGGTCCGTTTCTTCTACTCCAAGCATCTTCCAACCCGAGGGCTAGCCTTTCGGTTGGAAGAAGACTGAAGCAGAAGAAATGGACTGGGCAGTGACCTCAAAACGGATGCTCATCGAAACGAGAGACTATAATGTGTGGTGGTACATTTACCTATAAGCGATTGTAACTTTTCTCTCACTGGGCCGAACTATGGTAGCCTTGAAAATGTGTGCTCCTCCATTTTTATCTAGCTTGCGTCGCCTCTGCTTTAAGCAGAATACAAAACAAATCTCCAGTGCGGCATCTCCCATCAAGTAACCCACCTAACAAAGTAAACATGATTTGGTCTTCGCAATTCGAGCTAATACTCGCTACCCTTATACATAAACTAAAAATACACCCAGAACAGCAGAGGGATCAGACAGGCCCTCTCACTCCCATCTTTCACACTTTCGTAGCACACTTCAAATGGTATAGTCAAGATACCTACTGTGCGACCCGAGAGCCGATGTTATCATTGACCAAATATCCATGTCTTTAACCCTTAGTAGGTGCCCTCCATCCGAAGCACATGCTATTTCAGCATCGGAGAAGTTAGATAAAACTGTTGACACCCTGTAGTAAACATCGGTACCACTGTCGTAGTCATATGTTCCTGGATTTTAAAATAGATCAAACACTTTCAGTTAGGCACGAAACATACGTTGCAATACTATCGCGTGCTTATTTCATTAGTTTAGCTTGAACGCTAAAACTTAGTCACCGCGTTGATGTTGTCAAATATACGTCACACCACCTTCGCGTTGATTTTATCCCTGGCTGTGTCCATTGAATTGAATAAGACAATGTTCAAATAAGACTAAACTCTTTACCCTCTGATTGGACGAGAGCTCGCGTCATTTTTTTTATGTTTACTGCTCCAGAGGCATATGTTACTGTTTGACATCCCCATGCGAAATATTTTTAATCACATTGCCCGTTTCGTAAACAGAGTGACTTGCAAACCGCTTCATTTTCTTCTACATTTTACGATGTCCCGAATAAAGTGTTGTTTAAATTTCTAAATCAGTTTACGATTTGATCTAAGATAGAGTGACACCAATCTTTATCTGATTCATTGATTATTTATCCTGGAAAGGCGTGGAATACATGAGGTGTTTATTTACAAAACTTGTAAAGTAAAGTAAAGTAATCTTGTTCATTTCACGATGTGACTTTTGTTCTGTGTGTTGGGTCTGCTTGGAACATATACGTTATTGTGACGACTTGCCGGTAACATGGTCTGAGGTTTGCCTCCGCACCTCGGTTGAACATAAATTCTGAGCCGCAAATCTCAGACCATGTTACTGCCCAGCCACCACAATAACTTATAGTAGTGCTATGTATGTTCCCATATTCGATTCGATATCCTAGTTGAGCTAGGATTCGAGCTTTGGTTCCAACAAATATTTGGAATTTCCAGGGACCTTTGCTCGCCGGAATCTGTAAAAGTTGACCAAACGAATATATGTACGTACAAATTAAGCAAGTATAATTATTACCAATTAAAGTGGTTAAAGTTGTGTATTCATACGTGACTAATCAGCTATAATCAACATTTGCCTTCCCGACACTTCAGTATTATCCAAACTATGGTTCATGTAGTTATTAATAAAATATATCTAACGAAAGATAAATACACAAGCACTCTAGATGTATTAGAAAAACGAAATACGGATGGATATTCAAAAGACATGATTTGTATGATTCAAATTTATCAGCTTTTTAACATTTTAAACACGAACGGTACGTAAAATACATCAATGCTTGCGCATTAATCAAATTATAAAATTATAAAGTCCTTTACAATGGACTACATTTAGTACAAGGAACTGGGGTGATCAAATACTCTTACTCGCCCAAAGGCTGCATGTTGGAAATATTATTTATTCTCTCCCAGAATAACGAATGTGGACGCTTTCATTTGATGTTATCGAACCTACCCGGAGGAACTATCAGGGTTTAAAACTCACTGAAGCTAATACACGAAATAGAAATATGGTTGTAACAGATCGGGCTATGCTGCACTGGGACACGTGGCTATACATTTTACTTTGGGAAAATTGTGTTTTCGAAGATGTGAAATCTGCAGAAACTTGATTGCCCTTTGCCAAAGCTGCACGACACAAAAAGGATGCTGACTGGACGAAGTTCGAAGAAAAATTGAAACCCAAGCATGCAGCAGTACACAAGGGGACAAGTGTCCAGAAAATGGCCGACGCCATAGTTGCGAGCCTACTGGAGGCAGGAAAGGAAAGTGTAGTAAGGATTAGGGTTCCAACACCGGAATTTGGGTACCGAGTGAACGAAGCACTGAAAAGGGCCATAAAGGGTAGAAAAGCTAAATATGCTGCATACAGGAGAAGTAGAAAACTCAAGGGACGGAACGCAACGATGTCATGGTAGCAAAGGAAGGATACTGACAAGCACGAAATGAAGTTAATAACATTAAAGACGATAATCGGAGAGTGCGAAATAGCAGTCTTATTAGGACGATATGAATGGCAGGGGGGTCGAGTTCGAACGTATTTTAGAAATGGGTGAATAAACGTAACAAAGGAAGTAACCCACAGAGTATTAACGTAGATGGCAGAGGTACAGACGATCAAGATCAAATCGCATTAGAGCTAGTCAAACACTGGGAAAAGGTAAACGATAAGTGATTGGCATGGGAAACCCACCAGAGTGTCCGAGGAAAATCTATCGAACTTCGTGTGCAGCGAACTTAAAACCGAGGAGGTACGAAAGGTGATCTCAAAACTAAAGAATGGAAAAGCGTGAGGGGTGGACGAAATTCCTAAAAGGGGGAGAGGAACTCTGCGAAAGCCTAACTGCCTTATTCAATTTAGCCATAGAAAAACAAGAGGTCCCAAAAGAGTGGACAGAAAGAAAAACGACATTTATTCACAAAAAGGGGGAAAAAGACGTTTTGGATAACTATCGGTAAAGTTCTGTATGGGAGATTAGACGAGGTGATTGACAACAAGGGTTTTTGGGGAGAAATTCAGAATGGCTTCAGGAAGGGAAGGAGAGTCACTGACCATCTTTTCACGCTATCCCAAATGATAGAATCCGTGAAAGTAAAAGAGAAAAAGATGTTTATGGCCTTTTTGGATGTTAAACAGGCATAGGATAGAGTATGGAGGGAGGGAGGGTATTTGGCGAAAGCTTGAGGCTTTGGGCTTGGGAGGCGAGATTATTGGAATTCTGAAAGCATTATATTTAAGAGTGAACTTAGCCTGGGTAACATAACAACAAAACGTGTGCCTATGGAGATAGGCCTAAAACATGGATGTGTCCTTTCGCCGCCAATTCCTTTTGTATTGTACATGAAAGGTTTAGGAGATGACCTCCTGCGTAGCGACGAAGGGGTAGCAGTTGGGAACTTGAAGATCCCATGGCTATTTTTTGCAGACGATATGGCGCTAGTGTCAGAAAGCGAAGAGGGACTAGCGAAAATGCTGGAAATTGTTGGGAAATATCGGAACAAATGGAGACTCGAACTAAATGAAAGCAAAAGCAAAGTTATACCCGTGGGCCGTAAAGTGGACCCAACTCGAAGGTGAAGAGTGGGGGAGTTTTGTATTCCGAAAGTTAGCAGAAAACTTCTTAGTGTAGGAGAGACAGGTCACTACGAGTATCTGGGGGAAAATATAAACATCACAGGAAGAGGCATCTACCGAAACCACACAAATAAATTGATTCTGAAGGGGAGGCGAATCCTTAACCAAATGAAACTTATAGGGAGAAACAGTTTCAATAAGGTTTTCGTGGGGAAAACCATTTGGGAAATGGCGCGTCTGTCAAGTATAACATATGGTACGGAAGTGGTACCCCTAAACTAGACAGTTGCAAAGAGCTTGGAAATCCTACAGAACGATGCAGGCCGATAGATAACGGGGTCGTGTAATGCCGCAGCGCTAGAAGCAATCAGGGGTGAGGTAGGGTGGATGAGAATCAAGGGCAGAATAGATTTATTGAAACTCGGTTATCTTAATTATTTGGTAAATCTCTCCGACAGCCGATGGTGTGAAGTAATGTTCCAGAGTATTTTCAGCTCAAATATCAAGACAGGGTGGATGGTCCAAGTGAGGGAGCTAATAGAGAACTACTCATTGGACATCTCGGACCTCGACGTAGGGGCAACCGAGGGCCAAAAAATCGTCAGAGAAAGGGTCATGGAAGATGGTAACCTTAATTGTGGAGAGGGGGTCAAATCAAAGAGGTCTTTGGGTGGCCTGCGTGAGAAAGAGAAACCTGGTTTTGAGGAAAAATTGAGAAAAACATTAAAAAGGAGTGCCAGATGTGTAATTTAGGCGTGGTGGAGACCCTAGAACGCTTTCTTCGAGAATGCCCAAAATACCAGTCTAAAAGAATAATATTCACTGGGATTATATTGGGGGAGTGGGATGGGAGAATGAAGGACATGTGGTTAGTGGGTGACTCAAGGGAGAGGGTTAATATGCTAATCGAAGGGATTGGGAAGAATGTGGCAAGGGATGTCATCAAGCAGTTCGTCCCTAAGTGTTGGGAGGAGGGAAGAAGTGTGGGAATAGGGAGGCGGTTGGGAACGCAGGGGTAACCAAGGCCTTTTCGCCCGAGAACCGCGACAAATCAGCGGCCGGCCAAAGTGTTATTATTATTATTATGCAACTGTAAACGTACAATGCTCTCGCCGGAGATCTTTCAATAGCAATGCAGTTACGTATATACTGCGAAATAAAGTCGATTGTACCAATTCAAATTTCATCACCAACCCAATTCCGCTTTCAGGAAAAGGGTCACAACGCCGATATTTTGTAATTCTGTTTTTTTCTAATTGCCTTGATGTGAAATATAAAAATTAGGCTTGGAAACAAATAAATTCACATCAGCAGAAATAGCCGTCCTCAGAATTGTGTAATCTAATAATAGACCAAGCTCTATTTGTCACGGATCTTCCTATTTATGCTAAAGGCATTCACCTACCTTTCCAATCTGCTACAGAATATGCTGTCAAAATGCAAAACTAGTTCTTTCAGTTGTCCAAATTTTATTCGTCCAAATGTAGTAACATCGTATTTTCAGCTTTCATTTTAAGGCAACGTTGTTGGGTGAATTGTAGATCAATTTTGATTTTCGTCGCTCTACACATATTATTGTGATATTACTTTCCCGAAAGTGCATATCAAAACAAAAATTCAACTCGATGGCACTAGCGTGGCTCATGCACGCTAATTACCAATATGAGACCAAAACGCCTCTTAAGTATTTAGAGAAATGAATTCAATAATAAACAATAATAATAAATATTTATTATTAATATAAATAATCTTGCTTTTATTAGGCCTGCCACTGACTGCCAGTCAATTTGTAACATATTAGTTATTATGGTCTCCCCGTGGGAGCCCCGAGAGATGAAGCAGTGCTTGTTTGCTGCGGTAAACAAGCTCTGTTGTATTGGTAAAATAGGACCTGGTCACCAATGTCTTGGTCGGAAGTCCTCTAAAATGGGCAACATGGGAATAAACGAATGGTTTGACTTCACGTTACCTCCATTTGCGGTCAAGAATAGCCACTGTGCAGACGTAAAGGACCTTAAACACCAATAAATAAATAAATAAATAAATAAATAAATAAATAAATAAATAAATAAATAAATAAATAAATAAATTAATAAATAAATAAATAAATAGTCATTATGGTTGTTAATTTTCCTGGCGCCGGCAACAGTCAAGGCTCCACCGGCAGTAACTACAGGAAAGCGGTGGTTTTAAAACAAAAACAGCAGTAGAAAGCTAGTTAAAAGAGAGAATTAAAACCCTTTCTCTCTACACTAAATCTGTTAATTTCTACACATTTACTGCCTGTAGGACCGAAAATTCTTTGCTTGCCTTACTTGAGCATTCGCATGACAGAAACGACAAACATGATACCAAGTTCAAAGGCCACCAGTCTAATTCTGCACGGAATTCGACACTGTTACCGCCTGAATCTAGTCTAACCCTGAAGTAGGCCATAACTTATGTTTTGATTCAATTTTATGGAATGTTTCAGTTGGTCGAAAAAGTGGACCAACTGAAATATTAGATCCGGCTGTATGTAAACACATCGATGGACATTCAGTTTCTTTGAATCAATCCAGACTTGATTTGGCCGAATTGTTGATGTATGATGTTGTATGAATCTCATCATTGTCGTCCATTAACACACAAATTAAAGCATATTTCAACAAATTCATGTATGCTCACTACAAAATGAAACTAAACGTAACACAAAACATTCTGCATTTTGCACAGATGAAGCGAGGTGGGTCAATACACAACTGTATGGATCTGACACCTGCTGAAGTGTCTGCATCTAAAACATGCAAGAACAATGGCAGCTTTTGTAAAGTTCAGACACCGTGGATTGGAACAGATCTTACTATTCATTCCCCAAGGAATGGTAAAATGATTTATCCAAGGTTATACCCGAAGATTCTAAAGAACAATTATTCAGCCATGTATAGGGCTTTATTCTTGTACTTTAGATCTCTAAGGCTGCAACAGAATCTCAGGAAGCCCCTCCTTGCACAATGAAACAGTTCAAGGTAAACGCTAGCTTCTAACCGGCTCCTGCTTCATTACAAACATTTGGGTACATGAGACATGCGGGTTATTTCTCTTTGTTGGGGCTTTGAATATAGGGATCGGCATTTTTAGAAAAGTCAAGTTGGATGACCCATGAAGATTTTTGTGACAAATTTATTTTAATTCTCATTACTTAGCTAATTTTTCTTTCTTGGATTATAAAATAGGATTTGTAGTCAAACTAAAACTCGAACGTCTGGTAAGTTCTGATAAGTATACAGGATATGCAGGATTATGTGGCAGAGACATGTTGCCTGTTAGATGTTTTACTTTGACATTTCTGTAAAAGCTAAAACCTTTCTTTTTTTACCGATAGGACTCGTGTGTGGGATGAAATGTTTCATGCAAATATTGAAATAAACCTTATTCATTCCCCACATCACACTCAAAATAAAATGTAAATTATTTGAATTCATTACATTTTATTTCCAGTGTGATGCGATAAAAGCAAAAGGTTTACTTCAATAATTACATGAAACATTTCTTAATAGTAGAGTATAAAAGGCCATCGATTCTCAGCTTTCTTCAACTTGCTTTTAGACTATCAAGAGGTGAAGACTGAATTTAACACTGCTCCATGTATAAAGTGAGAGATCTAAGATTACAAAAAAGCAAGTAATCCAAGCAGTAGTTACTGCAAACTCTTCTTTACAGTCAACGTAAGAAGACTTATCAGTGAACTTTATGAGATGATACCTAGTATACTTCATGAAGTAAGAACTGTTATCAATGAATTTACGGACTGACGAGAAAACAACTGAAGAGCTAAAGTGTTTTATTTGTAAAGACAACAAATATCATGCTAATAAAAGTCCAAATAGAGGACCACGTTTTTGCTGTAATGAAAAGTATCTTATCAACCATTGTGGGGACACCAGATGTTCCAACACCTACTACAGGGTTTGGTGTTTATAAACAGCAGATCGAACGAAACATTTCACCACTGGATACCACAACACCTAATACCTCACCAAAATAGAGTGTTGATAATATCTTACCAGACTTTGATGAGAATATTTTAATGTGTGACATAACAAGTAAAACTAAAACAGATGATGAATTAGAGACATTATATCCAGAGAAATAGGCACCGCCAATGGAAGTTTCACGAAAACGTAAAGCCAAGGTCAGTAAACCAAAAGTGTCGAAACTGACTACGCAGGTGTTAATGAACGTTTGAAAAGTGACATTTAAAAAGTGACATTCAGAAAGGGAAACATAACTGAGTTGTATTACAAAATGTTCATAGAATAAAATTCAGAAAAGATAATGAAGTTCATTTTATCTCTGGAATGAAAAAAGTTTTTCAAAAGAAAATAAGACTGATGAACTGCAAAAACCTTTTAGTGTTACATATAGGTTGTTTTTGTTTTTCAGAATCTGTGCATTGCACAAATTCTGAAATAAAAAGAAAATTATGTGTAACACAAAAAAAGGTTTTGCAATACATCAAACTTATTTTCTTCTAAAAAAAATATTTGCCCAAGTAAAAATAATCTCCTGTTAGAAATATAACTTTGATGTACAGCAAAAACTTTTTGTGTTACATATAAGTTATTTTGTGTGATACAAAATGTGTTTTGCTGTTCACCAAACATATTTTCCTCTGAAAAAATATTATTCGTGAAAGTATAAAATAATATAATGTTAGAAAAATAAATTGGTGTACAGCTAACACATTTTTGTGTTACACATACGTTTTGCATTGCACACATTCTGAAAAACAAAAGTGTATGTGTCGCACAAATATATTTTTGCAGTACACCATTTTTAAAATGCAATACTTGCTGATTAAAATCACAAAATATGTAAATCATCTCCTACTAATGTGATTTCTAGGGAATACATCTAAGGTTTTCTTCAATGCAATGAAAAAAACTTAGATTGTCAAAACATGTGGAAGATATGAGGCTTACGCCTCTTGAATTGAATAAAAGTCTTGACACCAAGACTCAAGTGCGAAACTGCCAAGCGTGTGTATCAAGAGTATTCTTTTACAAATATGTGTGGCCCTGAATGGGGCCTTTGCTTGTTTCTTTTTAATTGCTATTCCAGCATAATTATTCCATTTGTCTTACATCATCTGCTAACATCATCTCAACTAAAAATTGCTCGTTCTCTTTCTCTTAATCATGTGTATCGGATAGTATCTCTGATGACATTCTGTAGAAATCATTGTAAACCTTATTGAATTTCGTCAAACACTAATGGTGAAATTTTCTGGACTCCAGCTCTTCTTGCAAGTCGACATAAATTATTTCTTGGAATAGTACTGCTTGATTCCCGCTTCGTTCCACCTGTTCCAATTCCATTTCTTCCATTCGATCTCTTCATCTCTTTGAATAGCTGTATTCTCATGGTTGGATCAGTATCAAGCAATAACTAAGCTTCTTCCACCTGACAGTCTTATACTTACTCTAACGACGGGATAGTAAGCGTTGTAAATGATTGATTTTCTACCGCTCTATAATCAAAATAGCACATGAGCGTTCTTTGGAGATATTTTCATCTGAATGATAACTTGCTTTACCTATAAATGCCACGTGACAATAAAAAGTGATGATTGTATTTGTTCAGTCAAGAAAATATGGCAGACCTCCATTTTTATCGGACTTGGAAGATTTAATAAGCACTGATCCTGCAATTCTAGCATCAGCAGATGGAAAATAAAAGTCAAAAGTGACTGATTCGACATCAATCACTACTTAAACATTAACCGATCCTAGTGTATGTATACTGAAGGATAGTTTGAAAGACATACAAGAAATGAAATTTTGTTACAACCATATGGTCCTGTCAGTAGAGAAACCAAAGTTACCAGATGAATTTAAGATCGTAGAAGGAATCCAATACAAATTCTACAACTGCAAAATCTGGAAGACAACCACGTAAACGACATGCTACCATTGCAACACAAACTGAGGTGTCTGAAGGAGAAAAAACGGAACAGATAAAAAACCACTAATTCCACAATCCAACATGAAACGTATATATTTCAATTGGATTGGAAGATATTCGAAGAGAATGGATAAGTGATTGCATTGACCAGAACAGAATGAAAGAGCCCATTTCAGAGCTACTTCAAATTATTAGAAAGAGGGATACCTGATCACATTTTAAAATGAACAAAACAGTCATGTCTAAAAGTGCGACACATACTCTAAAAACAAAAAAGTCTGAGAAAGATAGATATAGTTCCAAAACCGTTACTGGCAAAAAATGTATTCCCCTACTTTTAATACGGAATTTTACTCTAGACAACCCTGGATGCACTCTGGTGTAATTAGTCCCTTAAACGGATGGCACTTTGGGCCCCTATGGGAAATTACTACAGGAAGTCCCTTGAATGGATGGAACTCTAGGCCTCCATGGGGAAAACAAATCCTACAGTCATTTCCCTTAGGGGCCCAGAGTGCCTACCCACACTGGAGACTTTTTGATAAAAAAGTCTCCGAAGTTGGTAGGCACTCTGTGCCCCTATAGGAAATTACTCTAGAATTGTTTTTTTTTCCTATAGTAGATTCCCATAGGGACTCAGAGTGCCTCCCCTCTAATGGGAAATTAACATAGGATTTTCTTCTATAGTAATTTCCCACAGGGTCCCAGATTGCCTCCCTACACTACTGTGGATAATTTGCACTGCCTTATTTGCTTACATAGTATGAACATACAACACTAGCGTTATTTTATGTGATGAGATGAACCCTGTAGATCTGTGGATTATATATTTGGGACCTGTTGTTGTTGTTTGAAATGGATACAATACTAGTGTCCGAAAGTGAAAAGGGCTAGAACAAATGCTGGAAATTGTCTGGGCACATGTGAACAAATAGAGGTTTAAACCGAATGAAAACAGCAAGGCTATACCTGTTGGCGATAAAAAATAAGAGGCCCACTCGAATATGGTGGGTAAATACCAGAGAGTGACAGCAAACTGCATAATGTAGAAGAGACAGGTGACTACGAGTTACGCCCATATTTCAGGCGTGATATGACCTATGGATCTGGGACAAATGCCAAATGAGTTGATACTCGATGGAGGTTCAAAATATGGGTCAAGTCACTGCAGTCACCCAGGGGTCATTGAGTGCATTCTTCAGAATTGCTGGAAATCACATTTTTTGCCCCCCAATGCATCCCCGGGGTACAGACATATATGTTTACACGACAAAAAGAGGGCTTGGTCAAAAACTTTGAAAGTGGGTCACGCCCGATGTAGTGTGACCTATGGATCTGGGATCAATGCCAAATTAGTTGACATGCAATAGATGTTCAAAAATGTGGGTCAAGGTTACTGAGGTCACCAAGGGGTCATTGAGTTCACTTTTAGGAATTGCTGGAAATCACTTTTATTGGTCTCCTAATGGATTCCCGAAGTTCATACATGCATTTTTACATTGAAAGTGGGTCACACTCATATCTCAAGCATGGTATGACGTATGGACCTAGCACCAAAAGCAAACGAGCGGACACTCAATGAAGTTTCAAAATATGGGCCAAGGTCACTGAGGGAACCCAAAGGTCAATAAGCGCATTTTTCAGAATTGCTGGAAATCACATTTTTTGACCCTCTAATGCATATTATACAAGTCGTTATTATGATTGGTGCATTTGAGATGCAGACGACAGTATAAACTTTGTGCAGGACGGGATGTAAGATTGTAGAAATAAGTTGACACATTGTATCTGGTGCGATTCAGATAAGATTAAAGTGTTTACGTAATTTCGGGAAATGGGTAATGGGGGTGGGTATAGTTTGGATTTTCCATGAAAGGAAAATACATTTGTTATTGTAATCATTATTTGGATTTTCCTGAAAGGAAAATGCATTTGTTATTGTAAAGATAATTATTTTTTGTTTTCCAACAGAACGGGAACCGCCATTTCTCGAAAACGGTCTTCAAGATGTTTTTGAAACTTTCCACGGTCAATGACGACCAAAAGTTCTAATCAACGCTCACACTTGTATTTTTGGGAAAGTGTCTTTTGGGGGGGGGGGGGGGGGGGCAAAAACACCCCAAAACAATCAAACCTTGGTAGGCCAATATCTCATGAAAGGAAAAAGCCATCGACTTAATATTTTTACAGACTTGTCAGAATTACTCTTGTCTAAAACAAATATAATCAGTACTGATATTTAAATATAATGAACCCTGTAAAAGGGATCAAAATTAAAGGTAGTAGTACGGCATTGTGAAAAAAACGAAAACATTTCGTTTCGATTTTTGGTTAAGCCAAAATGGCGGCAAAAAAATCGAATTTTTTTTTTCTCGTTTTTTATGCGTTTTGTTAAATTTTGAGACGAAAAAAAAAGAAGTTTTTTACAGTGAAAAGTTTCGGTCCGATTCAGACTTTTTTTTAGTTATTTTTATGCGTTCTGGTCAATGTTAACAGGAAAAAAAAAATTACACTGGGAATTGGGGGTCCGGGTGGGACTCAAAATTTTGGACCATAGCATAAAAACATTTATTTCAATTAAAAAATTCAATTTAATTCCCTTGTCAAAGCCTGTTTCAAAACGCATTGTCGTTCACTTCACGTCGTTAGAAGCCTGTGCACTATACGACACAGCGTAATGTTAGAATTTGTGTCTTTCGCATTGCGACATAATGACACTCGGATCTGAATATATGCATTTATGACAGAGAACAGTTGTTGAAACCGAATGTATATCGAAGACCGACCTTTACTTGGTATAAAACTAGCAGTAGAATATGATAATAGCTCACATGCTAGTGATTATTTGAAATCAAAATTTGCAGTAAAACCCGCAAACATTCGAATTCGTGTTTCTTTTAAATATTTAATATTACTTAAGCAGTCCTTGCCTATAGAATACCAATTCAAATGATTTGTTGTAATTTGTAATATGTTCAGAAAATATCCGCTTTTAGATTATATAGGGTAGACGTTCAGTGTCATTTTACGTTTTGAGTGAAAATCATTGAAACTTTGGGATGTCTAATTACAGGAAATATGCCGACAATTACCTACCTGCAACTACCCATTTGCTTCCTAACATTCTGACATGGAAACCAAAAGTAATACAGCACCACGAAAGCCTGGAATTAGTTGCTGTAGCCAGATTGGGGACTGGGAAACCCTCCCCCCCCCTAAATTCATTTGGCTGCGGAAGTTGCAGACCCGAGGCTGGTGGGTGAGCGGTGGGTGTGCGGCGGTGACGAACCGCTCCCGCGCCCCCAATGAGCTTCTCCGTCGGAAATATCCACATTCTGTCGGAAAATAATTTCTGACCAATGAGGCATAGACTTAGAGCCAGCAGCAGACAGAAGCTAACAAATTTCCAATGTCCTCCTACATAACTGTTAGCATATCATGATTGTCAAAGAACTCATTATTTCCAGCACCAGACCAGAACCAAGACCGGAAAGTGCGAGATCTAGAAATGTCACGCTCCATTATTAACCATTGACTAACTGTAGAGCCATGACAAGCCTCAAATGAGGCATTAGGAGGATCTAGAATTGTTATCAGAGCCTCTTATTTAAAAAAAAAAGATCGGGAAGGGGAGGCGCCGCTCCAATACCCCCCCCCCCCCCTTCGGGGCTGAGCACTTTGGGTATGCCTAATATATTACGGACTTTAGGTCCAAGTTTGAATTAGCCTTAGGTATACAAAAGTCCCCCCTCTCCCCACACCCATGTCGAATTTTTAAATACTGCTGACTTCGGGCCTGGGAAGTTGCCTTCTTGTACCGCGTTTCAATTTCAGGCTTTCACCCCAAGAGCATACGACATAGATAAATAACTGAGAATTATTCAACAGGAATGGTTGGGGTAATATGATCAATGCCTGGTGGAATTCCTCAAAAGTGGACAACAGTATACATGATTGGTTAATCTTGACTTTAGGCCTATACTTGTTGTGGTCGTACAAATCAAATCCAACTGGTTTATTGAAGTTGGAGTAGAATTTATTAAGAAATGACATAAACTAACAGTCCTGCTCATATTGATTTGTCAGCCCCCACCCGAACGCCCGACCCTACTCCAACGCCCCCCCCCCCCCCACCCAATTACGCGCTCATTTTTGATTTCTGAATACTAGATTTCTTCTGCAATCGTGGGGGCCGCGACATCAGCTGTTAATCATGTAGTGTTTCCGCCTCCACTCATAAGAATCGGATGTCAAAGCGTTTGGAAATTTTCGAAAGTAATTTTCATTGAAACAGTTATGATAGCAGGTGTTTTGGACTTCTGAATGGGAATTACAACTGACATGGATTCTCGTTGACATTTAATGAGGTCGAAATAGTAATAATGCGCAGTTTCGAATGGCTATGGTTGTCCCAGTGTATGGAGCCTTGGAGGTCAGTACAGAATTTCATTAGATGAGAACTCTGGGAGGTGGCTACTGCATAGAGGTCCTGTAGACACTGCTGCTGTTTTGATTCAGTAGAGTAGCCACGGAATTAAAGGGGCGGGGGGGGGGGGCTGGGGCCCAAGCCCCCTAAAAGTTTAGTTCCCCCCCCCCAAAAAAAAAAAACATTGATCCAATGCAATTTCACACAACTTAGAGCCCCACAAATGCTCTCCAATATAGGGATGGACATCTAACAACTGTTCAGATTCGATCTAAGAGTACTGAACTTTGCAAACTTTTCACAGGGAGGCTTTGTCCTTACTTGGACTCTCTGGTCATTACCCCCTCCACAAATTTCTCTGTCCTTACCCCAAAACCCCACAACAACCTTCCGAATATCAAGGTAGTTATCACACTTTTCTCCTGAACAATAGCTGCCGGACAAACGAGAAGACCCCAGTGATTCACATCAAACAGGTTTCTGTAAAAAAAAGTCTTCAATCATTATATCGTCTACCGTCAATGTGTTAATAGGCTCATGTTGTGTTGTTGTTGTTGTTTTCTTTTTGTGAAATAAAGTAATAATCATGTACTGCAACTGATTCATATACACAGACATTCTGTGGACTTATTTTCACTTTCTTTGAAAGGATTACTGTTTTTAATTCCGGGATTTTCAAAAAGTATTTTTTTTTCATGGGTTTTCTTTCGGTTTTGCAAATAAGAACATTAGGTAATTTGCTTTAATTTTTAGCTTAACGTGACAAAGTCAAGATAAGCTTTTGCCATCACGCGTCTGATAGTCTGTGAGTCTGTTAGTCTGTGAGTCCGTTCACATTTTCATTAGCACAGGCTACTGTGGCTACACCCCGTAGTTGTTGTCCGATCGTCACGAAATTTCATATGCAGGTTTGGGGGCATGTCTAGATGAGAACGCCCTCTTGTGGTCGCGATCGGTCAACCGTGATGGCTGCCCGAGTCCAAAACCCGAATACCTTTAGCACAGTCCAGAGATTGTATTTATGAAGGGTTTTCATTGTAACTTGGTAGGATGCCTCTGTATAATATCTAGATGAGAACGTCCCCTTTTGGTCAGATGATCTGTCAACCGTGACGTTCCCCAAACCTGAAACCCAAACAGTTTTAGCAGTCTGCAGGTTATATTTATTATGGAGGGATTTCATTGTAACTTGGTAGGATGACTCTGTACGATGTCTGGATGAGAACTTCTCCATTTGGTCGCGAGCCCAAAACCCGAAAACCATTAGCACAGTCTACAGTTCGTATTTATGGAGGGATTTCATTGCAACTTGGTAGGTTGACTTAATACAATGTCTAGATGAGAACGTGCCCTTTTGGTTGTGATTGGTCAGCTGTAACGGCTACAGGGGTCAGAAGCCCGAAAACCTTTAGCACAGTAAACAGGTTATATTTATGAAGGGATTTCATTGTAACTTGGTAGAATGACTCCAGATAATGTCTAGATGACAAGGTCCCCTTTTGGTCGCAATCATTCAGTCGTGACGGCTGCCCATGCCCAAAACCCGAAAACCTTTAGCACAGTCTATATGTCGTATTTATGGAGGGATTTCATTGTAACTTGGTAGGTTGACTCCATATAATGTCCAGATGATAACGTCCTCTTTTGGTTGTGATTGGTCCACTGCGACGGCTACAGGGGCCCGAAGGCCCGGAAACCTGTAGCAAGTCTACAAGCCGTATATATGAAGGGATTTCATTGTAACTTGATAGGATGACTCGTTTTGGAATAATTTCACTGTAACTTGGTAACTTTCGTTGACATACATCAACTGTGAGGGCCACATTAACCCACCCCTCATTTCTTTAGTACATTCTACACCTCATATTGCTTTTATTGAAAACATAGCATACAGGTAACAGAAATTAACATATTCCCAATTATCACAATTCTTGTCTTATTTCATAATCCTTTCATAAACATTGAACATTATCCTTTTCATCAAACGCAACACACAGACATGTTAAGCTACAGTGTCATTGACACTTTCATTTATATTTTGCAGTAAGAATGTGATGTGTGGTTTTAAAAGAAAAAGAAAAAAAGTGTTTTTTTCGGGTCAACTCGCCCTTAAAATGCGGGTCAAGTCACCCCAAACTGGGGCGAGTTGACCCGGAAAAACGTTCTGTGGCGAGTTGACTCGATGGCTAGCTGACCTGGAAGCGTCCAAATCGTCAAAACATCTGGTCCGAATCGTCCAAAAAAATCTGGTTCTCCCGTGTGCCGACTTCGTTTGAGGTCGACTTCTCCCATTGGCCGACTTCGTGTTGCGCCGATTTCCCCTGTTAATGAAACAGTGTGGATTTTAACGACAGTTGGTCTTTCGCGACCATTTATGTGAAAAATGTGTCTGTTCGTGATGTAATATATTGAAATGAGTAACTTCATCTTGGATTTTCCGTTGTAAGATTTTACTATAATTTTCTTTAATTCATGTTACTAGGTAAATAATTTACATTACCCACAATAAGTGATATCCCAAGTCGTCGTACATGTAACAAATGGATGGAATCGTTCTAACGTCTGTTGAACTGTTCCGATTTAGTCCATAAAATGGTCCGAATCGTGCAGAGACTTTGTTTTTTTCTGTTGCGCAGTCCAGTATTCATCGCTGTAACCGAGTGAACTCGAACAAGGAATCGATCGACCATTGTATTTTTTTGATGGTTGGTATTTTTCGCGGTCATGGTTGTCAAATTTTCAACATGAAACAGCTAACAACGCAAATAATTCCATCGATTTTCATTCGAAGCAGTATTCCATTTACATTTTTACAGACAAACGAACGTCAATCACAAAGGAAATGGACACAAAAAATAAAAAAAATTCTGTTTTTTATGCGTTTTTCTCAATTTTGTGGCGAGTTGACTCGATGGCCAGTTGACCTGGAAGCGTCTAAATCGTCAAACAATCTGGTCTGAATCGTCAAAAAAAATATGGTTCTCTCGTGTGCCGACTTCGTTTGAGGTCGACTTCTCCCATTGGACGACTTCGTGTTGCGCCGATTTCCTTTGTTAATGAAACAGTGTGGATTTTAACGACAGTTGGTCTTTCGCGACCATTTATGTGAAGAATGTGTCTGTTCGTGATGTAATATATTGAAATGAGTAACTTCATCTTGGACTTTTCGTTGTAAGATTTTACTATAATTGTTCTTTAATTCATGTTACTAGGTAAATAATTTACATTACCCATAATAAGTGATATCCCAAGTCGTCGTACATGTAACAAATGGATGGAATCGTTGTAACGTCTGTTGAACTTTTCCGATTTCGAAGCAGTACTCCATTTACATTTTTACAGACAAACGAACGTCAAATACAAAGGAAATGGACACACAAAATAAAAAAAATTCTGTTTTTTATGCGTTTTTCTCAATTTTGTGACGAAAAAGACACCAGGAACTGAAAATAGAAGGAAAATCCCTTGTATTGCGCCGGCACAATCACTTTATCTAGTTATTTTCTTTTCCAACAGAACGGAAAATGCTATTGCTCGAAAACGGTCTTGTAGATGTTTTTGGAACTTTGCACCATCAATGACGTCCATAAATTCTAATCAACGCTCATATTTGTATTTTTGGAAAAGGATCTTTTGGGGAGGCAAAAGCGTCCCAAAACGCCCAAACCAGGGTAGGCCAATATCTCATGAACGGAAAAAGCTATCGACTTAATTTTTTACAGGTTTGTCAGAATTACTCTTGTCTAAAACAAATATAATCGGTATTTGTTTTAATTTTTTATGTTTTCTGCAAATTTTTTCTCAAAACGGAAAATTATCTCGAAAATCGGCCATTTTGGATTGAAATATCGAGATTTAAATATAATGAGCCCTCTAAAAGGAATCCGAATTGAAGGTAGCCATACCGCATTGTGAAAAAAATCGAAAAAATTTCGTTTCGATTTTCGTTAATCCAAAATTGGCGGCCAAAAAATCGAAAAAACAAATTTCGTTTTTTTTCGGTTTTTATGCGTTTTGATAAATTTTGAGACGAAAATTTTTTGCTTTTACACTGAAAATTTTCGGTCCTGGTCGGACTTTTCGACCAAAATCCGGAAATGTGTTTTTTTGTTTTTTATGCGTTTTGGTCAATTTTAAGAAAAAAAGATAATTTTTTTTTTAGCCTGAAAATGTTTTGTTTGTGACTTTCCGCACAAAAATAAAAAAAAAAATCCGTGTTTTATGCGTTTTTCTCAATTTTGTGACGAAAAAGCCCAGGAACTGAAAATAGAAGAAAAATCGTGTGTATTCTGCGGGCACAATCACTTCATCTGGCATTCTATACATTTTTTCCACAAAGTGGAGGGATACGATTGTCATGCCTAAGTTTATAGCTGTGGGGTTCAGGGGTGAGAGAGGAATTAGGTTGGGCATGTGTGTGAATGAGATGGAGAAGGAGGAAAGCCGATGGTACATTTTTAAATGCTGTAAAAGTTTGTGACCGGTGTTCCTTGTTTCTGTAGACCGCCCAATTTTTAATGTAAAGTCAAGCTTGTCAGTGGTTTTCATACATGCCCTGTCACGAATCGTGTTGCGTCAGTCTGTACTATTTTGAGTCATCGGCCTCAGTTATCCCAAACAGTATCGACATGCTCACGTATTGAGCAAGCGAAAGTGCTTTAGATTTTCTGTAGATTTTTGTGATCAAGCCTGTCTCCAACGCATAGTAAGATTAGAAATGGGCAATATACTTGAAAACCGAACCGTTATTGTTATCATGGGGATACCGTAACACGGAAACGAACCCAAAATTTCCCTACACTCGAAATTTATAAGGCCTTATATAGGTTTGATTGCAGTTGAGGTGTTCATTTTCATGAAAAGAGAGATAGATTTTCTTGTCAGTTTTGTTAGTCCTTAAACACCTGGACAATTGCCCGGAATTCCCACAAGACTAGAATTTGTCTGTACATGTCCGGTTGATTAGCAATGATTTGTAGCCAAGTCTTGGCTGCCTATTAACCCTTTACCCAACAAATTGGCCGCATCCGCCCGCGTAATATACAAATTCAGCAGTTAAAAAAATATTATTTTTTAAAAAAATTCAACAAAACCATATCATGCGACCTCTCGTTGGAACGAGCTCGTTCCAACGAGAGGTCGCATGATATAGTTTTGTTGAAATTTTTTAAAAAATTTCAAAAAATGATATTTAAAATAATAAAGTTTGATATCGTCTGCGTTGGGTAAAGGGTTAAGACAACCAAAACTGGACTAGAAATCACTGTCTAGGTGATTTGTTTATTGTCAGCAGGAACTCATAATGATAAGATGGCAAAAGGCTGAAATAGGTCTTAAAAGGGTAAGGTGTGTTTGGAACAAATCACAAAAGTACTACAGATATGATTCGTGTTGGTAAAAAGAATACCAATGTTGATCTCACTGGCAGTTGCACTTGTAGCGCTGTAGTAGATTCACGTAAGAACAACTTATTCTATATTTTCCAAGTGTGAATCCCCCTTTGATACTATCAGCAAATGTCAGTCAACTTGAATACCGAATACCGAAGCGGTACCGCAGTATAACCCCCCCCCCCCCACCACACCCCACAAAAAAATTCTATAAATAAAAAATACCAAGACCGAAACCGAATCCAAAATGCCAATATCGTCCATCTACACATAAAATATCAACAGGCTTCCGTGATTTTGTTTTGGTTGTTTTAGCAATGTAGACAGGTTACGTCCCTGGGTTACCGAATGTTGACCCTACTTTTATGTGGCAATCGACCTCTTCTGTACGAATATCAAACTTTTGTAAGCTGGGTGGTTTGGATGATTACTTTTACAACTGATCAATAAGTATTCTGATTTGGTAGAATTACAATTTACTAGCCATTACTTGAGTCATCCTTCGACTCGTTTCCGATCATTGCAAGTGATCCCAGTAGTGATTTGGGGTGCACGGGGTGGGGGTGGGGGTGGAGGGTGAGTCAAATATTAACAAAGTGCTGCAGCAGCATAAAAGGACAAATACCACTATGTCAACAATTCATTGACGAAAACCAGAACGAACAAGATAGATTACTGGGGCTACTCCGGCAAGTACGGGTTGCCCAAATGATAACATCGAGTTAAAAACAACACACTGTTGTCAATCACACAAGTTTTATTCTTACCACTCTAAGAAAACAAATGATTCAAATGGATTGGATCGTGTATAGAAGACCTTCGTGCAAAATGTTATGAAAGGCCTAGTAAAACACAAAACACAGCGCAAATCTCTTTCCCTCGTCAGGCACTGAACTAAATGCATTTGAAATGTCTGTTAGGCCTGGGATGTAGTGTCAAATGGAAGGAGGTTGAACTGAAAAAAGGCCCGAGAAACACGTTGGCTTTCAAAAAAGAGAAGAACGTTCGGAAAGATGCATTTTACAAACATTAAGGTGATTTGCTAGTAGTTTTTATCACCTTGTTATCACCTGACTGGAAGCGTTGTGGCCCGATGACTACAACATTGGACTTCAAACCACCATCGGCTGGTGGGGATCGAACCTTGGATCTGTCAGTTTGAGGTCCGATGCCGTAACCACTGAGCCACGCCCACCCGAACAGTACAAACCGGTTGCCGAATCTGTGGTTGTTGATTGGGAAGTTGCCGAGGCTGTAATCGTTATTGTGGGTTGTGTAGTCGTTTCTGCAATAGTAATTAAATTTTGTCACATGCGTTATCAAGCTCTTATGCCACCTGCCGAATTCTTTTTCGACATCGACGTTGTAATGGCATGGAAACAGTCTATAGACCTTAAATAGTCCACCTACGATGTTTAAATTCAAATATAAAATGATTGATACTCGTCGTCAGTACGAATGTAAAGTGATACACGTCGATAGAACAAATATAAAGTGACACTCGATGTCAGTACAAATATAAAGTGATACTCGTTGTCAGTCCAAACATAAAGTGATACTCGTTATCAGTATAAATAAAAAGTGATACTCGTCGAGAATACTTACCGGCTGCCGAATCAGTGGTTGTCGAATGGGTAGTCGTTGTTGTGGGTTGGGTAGTCGTTTCTGCAATAATAATCAGAATTTATTACATATGTTATCAAGATCTTATGCCACCAGTCTAATTCCTTTTCGATTTTGACGTTCTGTGGCCTGGAACCATCCTATTCCTATAGCCCTTGAATAGACTGTTTACGATGTTTAGATTGAAAAAAGAAAAAGATACTCGCCGCCAGAACAAATATAAAGTGATACTCGTTGTCAGAACAAATATGAAGTGCTACACGTTGTCAGTACAATTATAAAGTGATATTCGTTGTCAAGACAAATATTATGTAACACTCGTCATCAGTACAAGTACAAAGTGACACGCGCTGTCAAAACAAATATCAAGTATTACTCGTCGACAATACAAATATCAAGTCGCACTCATTGTCTGTCCAAATATAAAGTGATACGCGTCGTAGTGCAAATATAAACTGATAATCGCTGTCAGTACAAATATAAAGTGATACTCCTGGTCAGTACAAATATAAAGTGATACTCGTCATCAGTTCAAGTGCAATGTGATACTTACCTGTTCCTGGATCAGTGGTTGCCGATGTGGGCAAAAAAAAAAAAAAAACAAAAGCCGCAAAGCCGCAGGAAAACCTCTTAAGAAGGAAGACGGTTCCTTCACGTGCACTGACAAAGACAAGGCCAACACCTTTGCCGACCTCCTAAGAAAAACCCATCGCCCGCATCAAGGTGCGGGCAACGATGACGCGCCATAAACGCCATTGATGACTTCATCAATGCACACCCTGATATCTACCGTGACCCCAAATTCGATAACGAGCCAGAAGACGGGGATGACGATGACCTCGTCATCCCCATCACTAATGACGAAATCATCAACGTCATAAAAAAATGCAAAAATTCTTCCTCACCCGGCGAAGACGAAGTAAGCTACAAAATTCTAAAACAAAGCCCATACTCCCTAATCGAAAAACTAAAAAAACTGTTCAACGCATGCCTCACCCATGGCTATTTTCCAAAATGTTGGAAAAAAGCCATCGGTGTCATGATACCAAAACCGGACAAGGACCCCTCCGATCCAGCCAGCTACCGCCCACTCAGCCTACTCAGCTGCATTGGTAAGACATTCGAACGAATCCTTACCAATCGGCTCAGGGGGCACCTTGAAGACAACGATTTTTTTAATAAATGGCAAAGAGCCTATAGAAACCGCAAAGAAGGCATCGAACATGTCTACCGACTAGTTACCCAAATGAAGGCCGCTATCAACAATCAGCAAATAGGCGCGGCAGTCCTGTTAGACGTCGAAAAAACATTTGACTCCGTCTGGCACAATGGAATGCGCTACAAATTATCAGAAACGAAACTCCCCAAGAAACTGCTCAGATTGCTATCCTCTTTCTTAAATGATCGCGAAATTAAAGTCAGAGTGAACAATGAAATGTCTGACAGTGTCCCCCTTGAAGCAGGCACCCCCTCCTTTACATCCTCTATGTAAATGATCTTAACTTCTCCGAAGATCGTGTACAAGTCTCCCAATTCGCGGATGACAAGGGCTTCTGGGACTCTAACAATACGGCCAATCTGCTCCAAAAACCCCTGCAACGCGCTCTCGATGACCTAGAACAATGGTGTGCCAAATGGAGAATTAAGCTAAATGACAATAAAACCCAACGAATCACCTTTACTCGCAAGAAAAATAAACGAGATTTTGACCTAAAACTTATGGATAACACCCTCCCAGAATGCAAAGAAGCGAAATTCCTGGGCATCACCATTGATCAGAAACTGTCCTTCAACAAACATACCGACGACATGGCAAAAAAAACTACTAAACGAATTAACTTACTGAAAATGCTCAAGGGAACTTCATGGGGGGCCAACCAGTCCACCCTACTCAAACTATACAAATCCTTTGTGCGCCCAGTACTCGAATACGGTGCAATAATACTAACTGACCTCAACCAAACTAATATGGGAAAACTCCAGAGGGTCCAAAATCACGCGCTTAGAGTTGCCCTCCGCGCCCCATGGCACACACCCATAAAAACACTCCCCGACAGGGCCGATATCCCCACCATTAAAGACCGCCTAGCCACCCTGGCCGCGAAAAATCATGACCGGTTAGCCGACAGCGAACTTATCTCCGAACTTGGAGTAATTTGCGAAAGCCGACAAATGCCCAGAAACTGCAATCAAAACTAAGACCGCTCGAATAAAAACTAGGGAATGTCAAGGTGAACTGCGATCCCCGACGCCCCCGAATACCCCTAAACTAAATTAAAAAATAAGCCCGCAACCAGCGAAGGGTACAACAGGAAAGAAACACCCTCGGGTGTGGTCTAGTGTGCTAGACCTGTTGCCCTCCCGCTGACAGCCTCGGAAGCTCAACCCGCATTAAACGATCGCGACCCCCGGCACCCTCAACTTCAAATAAACTTAAACTAACCTAAATAAGGCCACTTCCAGCGAAGGACACAACAGGAAAGAAACACCCTCGGGTGTGGTCTAGTGTGCTAGACCTTTTACCGTCCCGCTGCAAACTAGGAAGTTCAGCCAACTTAAAACGCTCGAGATCCCTTGCACCTTAACACTAAATAATAAATAGGGATTGGGGTCCCAAGCACGAGAGTATGTTACTGCTCTTACGAATGTAAAGATTCGTGCATTTCATACTCTCCCCCATAGCGACAAGCACACAACCAGCACAATACCACACAAGAGTATGTTACTGCTCTTACGAATGTAAAGATTCGTGCATTTCATACTCTCCCCCACATACACAGCAGATACCACAAGGACACGCAACTAAAGAGGTACTACTTTTATCTTTGCAGTTTACATATTCTAATGAAGACTAATTCTACCTTGTTCTTTTAAGCGGGTACACAGGAGATGTTTTTTTTGACCAGAACCCCAATAACCGCTACAGACAGTCTAACCGTTATGGAAACAGTCACCCCCACGGTTCCTGAACATCCTCCGCTCCATCCCTAAAAGTGGTCAACCACTTTAGGGGAGGCGAGCGCTGGTCCTGCGTCCCGCCTCTGCCCCTTTTTGTAAGCGCATTGCGCATCTTTTTGTCCCAACCCAATAGGATTACAATGCAGGCCTGCCCCCGAACCAGGGAAGTTCGGGTCTTCTTCTTGGTGGTCCCCGAAAGGGGTCGTTGTTGTTTCCTTCAAAAGACATCCTATCTAACAGAGACAGCCTGAGGCAGATTATACTTGCCAGTGATGGCCATCACTCAATATCATCTCCGAAGTGGCAGACTATACTTGCCTGAAAATCCTGACCGACTGCACCCTCGGGGAGAGGTAGCACCTTTGTGAGAGGACCCATCCCCTCACACTGGTCCTCACCCGAGGGTTCAACCAACATCAGTCAAAGAGACCATCACGACGCCGCAACCGGTGACACCTGCCGAGTACCTGAACCTGTTCGTCCTTCAAAACGAGTAGACATGTGGAAATTAGTCACTTACAGTCAACGAGGGTCGAAAGGGGCTTGTTCCCCATATCGTCCCTGCGCGCCTTCGGCGCGTTAAACCATTCCATTCGGTTGTCGATTGAGTAGTTGCCGTGGCTGTAGTCGTTGTTGGGAGTTGTGTATTCATTTCTGTAATAATAATTAGAATTTATCACATATGTTATCAAACTCCTATTCCACAAGTCTTATTGTATTTCGACTTCGACGTTGTTATGGCCTGGATCCAGTCTATAGCCTTTAAAAAGTCCACCTACGATGTTTAGATTCAAACAAAAAGTGACATTCGCCGTTAGTCGGAATATAAAGTCATACACGTCGACAGTACAAACAAAAAGTGACACTCAGTCTAAACATAAAGTGATACTCGTTGTCAGTACAAATAAAAAGTGATACTCGTCGAGAATACTTACCGGTTGCCGAATCTGTGGTTGTCGATTGGGTAGTTGCCGTGTCTGTAGTCGTTGTTGTGGGTTGGGTAGTCGTTTCTGCAATAATCATTAGAATTTATTACATATGTTATCAAGATCTTATGCCACCAGTCTAATTCTTTTTCGATTTTGACGTTGTATGGCCTAGAACCACCCTATTCCTAGAGCCCTTGAATAGTCCATTTACGATGTTTAGATTGAAATATAAAATGACACTCGCCGTCAGTACAAATATAAAGTGATAATCGTTGTCGGAACAAATATAAAGTGCTACACGTTGTCAGTACAAATATAAAGTGATATTCGTTGTCAAGACAAATATTATGTAACACTCGTCATCAGTACAAGTACGAAGTGCCATGCATTGTCAAAACAAATATCAAGTGATACTTGTCGACAGCACAAATATCAAGTCGCACTCATTGTCTGTCCAAATATAAAGTGATACGCGTCGTAGTACAAATATGAACTGATAATCGCTGTCAGTACAAATATAAAGTGATACTCCTGGTCAGTACAAATATAAAGTGATACTCGTCATCAGTTCAAGTGCAATGTGATACTTACCGGTTCCAGGATCAGTGGTTGTCGATTGGGTAGTTGCCGTGGCTGTAGTAGTTGTTGTGGGTTGTGTAGTCATTTCTGTAATAATAATTAGAATTTGTCACATGTGTTATCAAGCTTTTATTCCACAAGTCTTATTGTATTTCGACTTCGTCGTTGTTTTGGCCTGGAGCCAGTCTATAACCTTTAAAAAGTCCATATACGATGTTTAGATTGAAACAAAAAGTGGCATTCGCCGTTAGTACGAATATAAAGTGATTCACGTCGACAGTACAAATAAAAAGTGACACTCGTCGTCAGTACAAATATAAAGTGATACTCTTTGTCAGTCCAAATACAAAGTGAGACTCGTTGGCAGTACAAATATAAAGTGATACTTGTCGAGATTACTTACCGGTTGTCGAATATGTGGTTGTCGATTGGGTAGTTGCCGTGTCTGTAGTCGTTGTTGTGAGATTTGTAGTCGTTTCTGCAATAATAATTACATACGTTATCAAGATATTATGCAATCAGTCTAATTCTGTTTCGCCTTTGACGTTGTTATGGCCTGGAATCATCCTATAGCCTTTGAATAGGCCATCTTCGACTTTTAGATTCAAATATAAAATGACACTCACCGTCCGTACAATCATAAAGTGAAATTCGTCGTCAGTAGAAATGAAAAGTGATACTCGTTACTTATTTCAATTCAAAAGTACAATTTAATTCCCTTGTCAAAGCCTGTTTCAAAACGCATTGTGGTTCACTTCACGTCGAAAGAATCCTGTGCACTGTACGACACAGCGTAATGTTAGAATTTGTGTCTTTCGCATTGCGACATAATGGCACTCGGATCTGAATACATGCATTTATGACAGAGAACAGTTGTTGAAACCGAATGTATATCGATGACTGACCTTTACTTGGTATAAAACTAGCAGCAGGATACGATAATAACTCACATGTTAGTGATTATTTGAAATCAAAATTTGCAGTAAAACCCGCAAGCATTCGAATTCGTGTTTCTTTCAAATATTTAATATTACTTAAGCAGTCCTTGCCTATAGAATACCATTCAAATGATTTGTTGTAATTTGTAATATGTTCAGAAAATATCCGCTTTTAGATTATATAGGGTAGACGTTCATTGTCATTTTACGTTTTGAGTGAAAATCATTGAAACTTTGGGGTGTCTAATTACAGGAAATATGCCGACAATTACCTACCTGCAACTACCCATTTGCTTCCTAACATTCTGACATGGAAGCCAAAAGTAATACAGCACCACGAAAGCCTGGAATTAGTTGCTGTAGCCAGATTGGGGACTGGGAAACCCTGCCCCCCCCTAAATTCATTTGGCTGCGGAAGTTGCAGACCCGAGGCTGGTGGGTGAGCGATGCGTGTGCGGCGGTGACGAACCGCTCCCCCGCCCCCAATGAGCTTCTCCGTCGGAAATATCCACAATCTGTCGGAAAATAATTTCTGACAAATGAGTCATAGACTTAGAGCCAGCAGCAGACAGAAGCTAACAAATTTCCGACGCCCTCCTACATAACTGTTAGCATATCATGATTGTCAAAGAACTCATTATTTCCAGCACCAGACCAGAACCAAGACCGGAAAGTGCGAGATCTAGAAATGTCACACACCATTATTAACCATTGACTAACTGCAGAGCCATGACAAGCCTCAAACGAGGCATTAGGAGGCTCTAGAATTGTTCTCAGAGCCTCTGATTCAAAAAAAAATTGGGAAGGGGAGGCCCCGCTCCAATACCCCACCCCTCCCTCTTCGGGGCTGAGCACTTTGGGTATGCCTAATATATTACGGACTTTGGGTCCAAGTTTGAATTAGCCTTAGGTATACAAAAGTCCCCCCTCTCCCCACACCCATGTCGAATTTTTAAATACTGCTGACTTCGGGCCTGGGAAGTTGCCTTCTTGTACCGCGTTTCAATTTCAGGCTTTCACCCCAAGAGCATACGGCATAGATAAATAACAGAATTATTCAACAGGAATGGTTGGGGTAATATGATCAATGCCTGGTGGAATTCCTCAAAAGTGGACAACAGTATACATGATTGGTTAATCTTGACTTTAGGCCTATACTTGTTGTGGTCGTACAAATCAAATCCAACTGGTTTACTGAAGTTGAAGTAGAATTTATTAAGAAATGACATAAACTAACACTCCTGCTCATATTGATTTGTCAGCCCCCACCCGAACGCCCGACCCTACTCCAACGCCCCCCCCCCCCCACCCAATTACGCGCTCATTTTTGATTTCTGAATACTAGATTTCTTCTGCAATCGTGGGGGCCGCGACATCAGCTGTTAATCATGTAGTGTTTCCGCCTCCACCCATAAGAATCGGATGTCAAAGCCGTTTGGAAATCTTCGAAAGTAATTTTTATTGAAACACTTATGATAGCAGGTGTTTTGGACTTCTGAATGGGAATTACAACTGACATGGATTTACTGGCAAATGTCGTCCACTCGTTGACATTTAATGAGGTCGAAATAGTAATAATGCGCAGTTTCGAATGGCTATGGTTGTCCCAGTATATGGAGCCTTGGAGGTCAGTACATAATTTCATTAGATGAGAACTCTGGGAGGTGGCTACTGCAGAGAGGTCTTGTCGACACTGCTGCTGTTTTGATTCAGTAGCGTAGCGACGGAATTAAAGGGGGGGGGGGGCCCAATCCCCCTAAAAGTTTAGTCCCCCCCCCCAAATAAAAGCATTGATCCAATGCAATTTCACACAACTTAGAGCCCCCACAAATGCTCTCCAATATAGGGATGGACATCTAACAACTGTTCAGATTCGATCTAAGAGTACTGAACTTTGCAAACTTTTCTCAGGGAGACTTTGTCCTTACTAGGACTCTTTGGTCATTACCCCCTCCACAAATTTCTCTGTCCTAACCCCAAAACCCCACAACAACCTTCCGAATATTATGGTAGTTATCACACTTTTCTCCCGAACAATAGCTGCCGGACAAACGAGAAGACCCCAATGATTCACATCAAACAGGTTTCTGTAAAAAAAGTCTTCAATCATTATATCGTCTACCGTCAATGTGTTAATAGGCTCATGTTGTGTTGTTGTTGTTGTTTTCTTTTTGTGAAATAAAGTAATAATCATGTACTGCAACTGATTCATATACACAGACATTCTGTGGACTTATTTTCACTTTCTTTGAAAGGATTACTGTTTTTAATTCCGGGATTTTCAAAAAGTTTTTTTTTTTCATGGGTTTTCTTTCGTTTTTGCCAATAAGAACATCAGGTAATTTGCTTTAATTTTTAGCTTAACGTGACAAAGTCAAGATAAGCTTTTGCCATCACGCGTCTGATTGTCTGTGAGTCTGTTAGTCTGTGAGTCCTTTCACATTTTCATTTAGCACAGGCTCCAATGGCTACACCCCGTAGTTGTTGTCCGATCGTCACGAAATTTCATATGCAGGTTTGGGGCCATGTCTAGATGAGAACGCCCTCTTTTGGTCGCGATCGGTCAACCGTGATGGCTGCCCGAGTCCAAAACCCGAATATCTTTAGCACAGTCCAGAGATTGTATTTATGAAGGGATTTCATTGTAACTTGGTAGGAAGCCTCTGTATAATATCTAGATGAGAACGCCCGCTTTTGGTCAGATGATCTGTCAACCGTGACGTTCCCCAAACCTGAAACCCAAACACTTTTAGCAGTCTGCAGATTATATTTATTATGGAGTGATTCCATTGTAACTTGGTAGGATGACTCTGTACGATGTCTGGATGAGAACTTTTCCATTTGGTCGCGAGCCGAAAACCCGAAAACCATTAGCACAGTCTACAGGTCGTATTTATGGAGGGATTTCATAGCAACTTGGTAGGTTGACTTAATACAATGTCTAGATGAGAACGTGCCCTTTTGGTTGTGATTGGTCAGCTGTAACGGCTACAGGGGCCCGAAGCCCGAAAACCTTCAGCACAGTCAACAGGTTATATTTATGAAGGGATTTCATTGTAACTTGGTAGAATGACTCCAGATAATGTCTAGATGACAAGGTCCCCTTTTGGTCGCAATCATCCAGTCGTGACGGCTGCCCAAGCCCAAAACCCGAAAACCTTTAGCACAGTCCATAGGTCGTATGTATAGAGGGATTTCATTGTAACTTGGTAGGTTGACTCCATATAATGTCCAGATGATAACATCCCCTTTTGGTTGTGATTGGTCTAATGCGACGGCTACAGGGGCCCGAAGGCCCGAAAACCTGTAGCAAGTCTACAGGCCGTTATATATGAAGGGATTTCATTGTAACTTGATAGGATGACTCGTTTTGGAATAATTTCACTGTAACTTGGTAACTTTCGTTGACATGCATCAACTGTGAGGGCCACGTTAACCCACCCCTCAATTATTTAGTACAGACTTCACCTCATATTGCTTTTATTGAAAACATAGCATACAGGTAACAGACATTAACATATTCCCAATTATCACAATTCTTATCTTATTTCATAATCCTTTCATAGACATTGAACATTATCCTTTTCATCAAACGCAACACACAGACAAGTTAAGCTACAGTGTCATTGACACTTTCATTTATATTTTGCAGTAAGAATGTGTGGTTTTAAAAGAAAAAGAAAAAAGGTGTTTTTTTCGGGTCAACTCGCCCCTCAAATGCGGGTCAAGTCACCCCAAACTGGGGCGAGTTGACCCGGAAAAAAGTTCTGTGGCGAGTTGACTCGATTTCTAGTTGACCTGGAAGCGTCCAAATCGTCAAACAATCTGGTCTGAATCGTCCAAAAAATCTGGTTCTCTCGTGTGCCGACTTCGTTTGAGGTCGACTTCTTCCATTGGACGACTTCGTGTTGCGCCGATTTCCCTTCTTAATGAAACAGTGTGGATTTTAACGACAGTTGGTCTTTCGCGACCATTTATGTGAAAAATGTGTCTGTTCGTGATGTAATATATTGAAATGAGTAACTTCATCTTGGATTTCTCGTTGTAAGATTTTACTATAATTGTTCTTTAATTCATGTTACTAGGTAAATAATTTACATTACCCATAATAAGTGATATCCCAAGTCGTCGTACATGTAAGAAATGGACGGAATCGTTCTAACGTCTGTTGAACTGTTCCGATTTAGTCCATAAAATGGTCCGAATCGTGCAGAGACTTTGTTTTTTTCTGTTGCGCAGTCCAGTATTCATCGCTGTAACCGAGTGAACTCGAACAAGGAATCGATCGACTCCATTGTATTTTTTTGATGGTTGGTATTTTTCGCGGTCATGGTTGTCAAATTTTCAACATGAAACAGCTAACAACGCAAATAATTCCATCGATTTTCATTCGAAGCAGTATTCCATTTACATTTTTCCAGACAAAACGAACGTCAATCACAAAGGAAATGGACACACAAAATAAAAAAAACAATTTTTTTTTTAGCCTGAAAATTTTTTATTTGGGACTTTCCGCACAAAAATAAAATAAAAAATCCGTGTTTTATGCGTTTTTCTCAATTTTGTGACGAAAAAGCCCAGGAACTGAAAATAGAAGGAAAATCGTGTGTATTGTGCGGGCACAATCACTTCATCTGGTATTCTATACATTTTTTTCACAAAGTGGAGGGATACGATTTTCATGCCTAAGTTTATAGCTGTGGGGTTCAGGGGTGAGAGAGGAATTAGGTTGGGCATGTGTGTGAATGAGATGGAGAAGGAGGCAAGCCGATTGTACATTTTTAAATGCTGTAAAAGTTTGTGACCGGTGTTCCTTGTTTCTGTAGACCGCCCAATGTTTAATGTAAAGTCAAGCTTGTCAGGGGTTTTCATACATGCCCTGTCACGAATCGTGTTGCTTCAGTCTGTACTGTTTTGAGTCATCGGCCTCAGTTATCCCAAACAGTATCGACATGCTCACGTATTGAGCAAGCGAAAGCGCTATAGATTTTCTGTAGATTTTTGTGATCAAGCCTGTCTCTAACGCATCGTAAGATTAGAAATGGGCAATGTACTGGAAAACCGAACCGTTACTGTTATCATGGGGATACTGTAACACCGAAACGAACCCAAAATTTCCCTACACTCGAAATTTATAAGGCCTTATATAGGTTTGATTGCAGTTGAGGTGTTCATTTTCATGAAAAAAGAGATAGATTTTCTTGTCAGTTTTGTTAGTCCTTAAACACCTGGACAATTGCCCGGAATTCCCACAAGACTAGAATTTGTCTGTACATGTCCGGTTGATTAGCAATGATTTGTAGCCAAGTCTTGGCTGCCTATTAACCCTTTACCCAACAAATTGGCCGCATCCGCCCGCGTAATATACAAATTTAGCAGTTGAAAAAATATTATTTTTTAAAAAATTTCAACAAAACCATATCATGCGACCTCTCGTTGCAACGAGCTCGTTCCAACGAGAGGTCGCATGTTATGGTTTTGTTGAAATTTTTTGAAAAATTTCAAAAAATGATATTTAAAATAATAAAGTTTGATATCGTCCGCGTTGGGTAAAGGGTTAAGACAACCAAAACTGGACTAGAAATCACTGTCTAGGTGATTTGTCTATTGTCAGCAGGAACTCATAATGATAAGATGGCAAAAGGCTGAAATGCGTCTTAAAAGGGTAATTTGTGTTTGGAACAAATCACAAAAGTACTACAGATATGATTCGTGTTGGTAAAAAGAATACCAATGTTGATCTCACTGGCAGTTGCACTTGTAGCGCTGTAGTAGATTCACGTAAGAACAACTTATTCTATATTTTCCAAGTGTGAATCCCCCTTTGATACTATCAGCAAATGTCAGTCAACTTGAATACCGAATACCGAAGCGGTACCGCAGTATACCCCCCCCCTCCTCCCACCCCACAAAAAAAATCTATAAATAAAAAATACCAAGACCGAAACTGAATCCAAAATGCCAATATCGTCCATCTACACATAAGATATCAACAGGCTTCCGTGATTTTGTTTTGGTTGTTTTAGCAATGCAGACAGGTTACGTCCCTGGGTTGCCGAATGTTGACCCTACGTTTATGTGGCAATCGACCTCTTCTGTACGAATATCAAACTTTTGTAAGCTGGGTGGTTTGGATGATTACTTTTACAACTGATCAATAAGTATTCTGATTATGTAGAATTAAAATTTACTAACCATTACTTGAGTCATCCTTCGACTCCTTTCCGATCATTGCAAGTGATCCCAGTACTGATTTGGGGTGGGCGGGGTGGGGGTGGGGTGGAGGGTGAGTCAAATATTAATAAAGTGCTGCTGCAGCATAAAAGGACAAATACCACTATGTCAACAATTCATTGACGAAAACTAGAACGAACAAGATAGATTACTGGGGCTACTCCGGCAAGTACGGGTTGCCCAAATGATAACATCGAGTTAAAAACAATACACTGTTGTCAATCACACAAGTTTTATTCTTACCACTCTAGAAGAAAACGACTGATTCAAATGTATTGGATCGTGTATAGAAGACCTTCGTGCAAAATGTTATGAAAGGCCTCGCAAGACACAAAACACAGCGCAAATCTCTTTCCCTCGTCAGGCACTGAACTGAATGCATTTGAAATGTCTGTTAGCGCCTGGGATGTAGTGTCGATATAGTGTCGAATGGAAGGAGGTTGAATTGAAAAAAGGCACGAGGAACACGCTGGCTTTCAAAAAAGAGAAGAACGTTTGGAAAGATGCATTTTACAAACATTAAAGTGATTTGCTAGTAGTTTTTATCATCTTGTTATCACCTGACTGGGAGCGCTGTGGCCCGATGACTACAACATTGGACTTCAAACCACGTTCGTGGTGATAATTGGGACGTGAGTATAAACTTTGATTCTTACCAGCGGGCGAATCGTACCCGTACACCAATTATTGAACTGAAATCAGATGACAACTCTACATATTTAGATTTAGACCAGGCAAATTTCCCATCTCGGCATGCCTTACAAGAAGAAAAAGTGACTCAGAGTGACTTGGGTAAAATTTTTAGTATGCTGGAAAATATCACGGCGAGGCTGAATGTTATAGATGAGATAAAAACTGACTTGAAATTGGTAAATAGAAAATTAAACAGCATAGAAGAAAGTGTTGATAAAGTGGGTGAAAGGGTTAATACATTGAAACATGAAACTAGAACACTGAAAACTGACGTATTTGACCTAACTTCTAACAATGCACACATGGAGCAAGCCGTGAATTTGTTGCATGGTGAATACAGCAAAACAAGTGAGCGTTTGTCAAACATGCATAAAGAAAATGAATGTTTGAATGAATCTCTGATTGATCTTCAGATGCGATCTATGCGTGACAATTTGTTGTTTTCTGGATTAACAGAAATCGAGACAGATAAAATATCCTCAGAGGACATCGTGCAGGATTTTCTCAAAGAGCAAATGAAAATTGATAGACCAATTTATTTCGATAGGGTTCATCGGCTGGGTAGGAAGCATCCCAAAAACACGCCAATAGTTGCAAAATTCACGTACTTCAAGGACAGGGAATGCGTCAGAAACAGATCGTATATTTTGAAAGACACAAACTTTTATGTAAGTGAACAATTCCCAAAGCCCGTTGCAGACTTCAGAAAAACTGTTCTATTTCCATTTTCCAAAGACATAAAATCTACAGGAGAGAAAGTAAAAGTGGTGGCAGATAGGATATATATAAATAACAGACAATTTGAATCACCTACCCCACCCCCTTACAGATCCAACCGCCAATGGACAAATTCACAATCTCCCGGGGAGTGTGAAATGCACAGTCCCTTGGCGTTGGCCAGCCGGGGAAGGCAGAATCGTAAGAGTTGTTTCTTTAAACCTATGAGGACTTATGTCCAAGTTAAAAGATCCAGAATTTCTGGAGTACATCAGGGGCTTCGACGTTCTTTGTCTCCAAGAAACAAAGACCGACGACATCGATGTCATCCAAATTGAGGACTTTCATATTTTTGGTCCGAAAAATAGAAAGAAAGTAGCAAACGTTCGGTCGGGTGTGATTTGCATAGCTGTCAAGGAATACCTTAAGAAGGATTTTTATATTCTGTCTGATGAAAACGAATGCATATTATGAGTTAAATATAATCGGGGAGACAGTAGCCCTATAATTTTTGGAAATGTTTATTTACCATTCGAAGGGTCAAAATACGACACTGGTGACCTCCTCGACAAGCTAAGTATATCAATACTTGACAAATTATGTGAAACAGACTGTATCGCCTTGGTCGGGGATTTCAACTCGAGAACTGGAAAGCGCAATGATCTCTCCAGCTCTGTGCGTAATGAAATCAATGAGCTAAGGCATACAACCGGCTGTGACATAACAGTTCACAGAGCGTCGAACGATACCACGACCAATAATTTTGGGAATAAATTGGCCGAAGTTTGTAAAAATAATGCCCTTTTTGTGATAAACGGTAGATTTGGGAGGGATAGAGGAGTGGGAGCTACAACATGTAAAGGAGTAAGTATAATTGATTACCTCATATGTAACACAGAGTTCATGAAGTGCTTGACCGACTTTGCTGTTGAGGAATTTAATGAATTGTACTCGGACATCCATTGTCCGATTGTTTTCACAGTTGATTGCTCAAGAGTCAGACATTGCAGTAACGTTTGCGATGATGTTTGCGCAAACAATAATTCTGTATCAACACAAGCTTCTAACCGTACTTCACTCACCACCCGACATGACGATTCCCGCTCGATGCACAATAGTGCACACAGCTACTCAGCAAATGGTATAGGGAAATGGGATTCTCAGAAATTAAATCTGTTTCAAGAAAATATAATGAGCCAGGATGTGGTAAACCTGGAAAATAAACTAAAATCTCTTGAGGGGTATGGCAACCTCACTCAAGCTGATACTGAGCAAGTAAGTCAAGACCTGTGCTCCATTTACTTGAAAACAGCCACAAAAACTTTTGAAGTAAAAGGCAAAAAAGCTGTAAAAATACAATTAAAGCCCCCAAAACGTAATAGTTTTAAAAAAACATGGATATCAGGTTATTGTATTGCCGCAAGAACTAAATTAAGAAGAGCGCGTAAAAAATACAAGAAACACCCCTGTATAGAAAATAAACAGGCTCTCCAATTTCTTAGAAATAATTATAAGCAGAAACTAAAAACCAGTAAATATCAGTTTAACAAACAATTGAGGTCGAAATTAAGAAATTTTAAACAGTTTAATATAAAAGAATTTTGGAAAACCACTAGACGTCTAAACTGCACTGATAAAGTAAATAATATGCCATCATTAGACGAATTCTATGAATATTTCAAACATGTGGATAGCGCAGAGTACATCGGCGCAACACATATAGAGGACTGTTCCCTCAGAGATGACTCAGGACACCCGACTCCAATATTAGACATAAGTGTATTAAACGATGTAATAACTGTGGATGAGATAGAAAAAGCAGTAAAAAAATTAAAAAATGAAAAATCCAGAGGAATCGATGGTATAATAAATGAATATATTAAGTCAACCTACCCCCAATTTCAGCAAATCTACTTCCTACTATTTAATATCATTTTTGAATCAGGTATACTACCAAGTTCATGGACCACTGGCAAAATCAAACCTATATTTAAGGGAAAAGGAAATCCCCAAAACCCAGATAATTACCGTAACATAACTTTACTGAGTAATATATCAAAAAGCAATGTTTTCTTTAATAAACAAAATGAGAAGAAACCAGTTGCCACTAGACATTGTGTTAGAAATATATGAGAAGTCCATTGTCCCGATTTTGCTTTATGGCTTCGAAATTTGGGGAAGTGAAAAAATCTTAGGAGTAGAAAAACTAGAGCTGTGATTCTTGAAGTTTATCCTAAAAGTAAAAAAGTCAACGCCCAAATGCTTCTTATATGGTGAATTAGGTCTTATACCGAGTGTTGTTAAAATAAAATCGAGGTGCCTAAATTTTTGGGCGAAACTTGTGATGGGAGAGGGTAACAAAATTTCATCCTCTTTATATAAGGCATTATACTGGAAACACACCCAAGGACTATACATTACTCAATGGCTAAAATATATTTCGTCCACCTTAGACAGTTTAGGAATGTCAGCTTTTTGGATTAACCAATTCATTCCAAACAATAAGCTATTTAATGAACTCACTAAACAAAGGCTCAGTGATATTTATATCCAAGAATGGAGAGAAACATTAGGCACCTCAAACAAATATCAGTTTTATAATGTTATAAAAAAACAATTTTGTTTTGAAAATTACCTAAAGACACTCCCACAACATTTGGCAACAACACTACTAAAATTTAGGGTTAAAAATCACCATCTTCCAATAGAAACTGGTAGCTGGATATCTCAAGATCTGTCACAAAGGAAATGTAATTTGTGTAATTCAGAAAAAGGTGACGAATTCCATTATATTCTTGTTTGTAATCAACTCAAAACTCTTCGCCAAAAATATTTAAAACCCTACTTCGTGAAACACCCGAATATGCTCAAACTTTACACGCTCTTTACATGTGAAAACACTAAAACCACTATGAATCTGGCCAAATGTATTAAGGAAATTCAAAAAATCATAAACCCTTCTCACGGCTAATTACCTACCTGCATGTAGTTGCTCAGTTTGCACCAAGATGATGATAAAGGAACTATGCCTATACGAGCAATATATATTTGCAGTGCGTGGAGGGTGGATTGTGGCTGGGTCGCCCGCGGAGTGGAGTTGGCACCCGAACTATAACTTTCAAATTTTATACATGTGAACAAAAAACGCAGGCAATGTTTCGGCCAATGGACCTCCTGGTTTAACCCGGAGGTCCGTTGGCTGAGACTTTGTCTGTGCTTGTTATGCTTTGCAACACATTTGCAATGGTTGCGTGGGAGGAATCTCCGCGCTGCGGGTGATTTAGTGGTATTGCGCTCTCCACTTACTGTAGAAACGTCTAGCATTCCTGGTGTTCTCCCCTTGCAGACAACAGTGCCCTGTTTTTTCGTCTTTCGAGGTAAGGGTTTATTTAGCCCACTACCTCTTTTTGAAAGTGCACTCTGCAAGGAGAGAAGCAAATCGGGTGAATGCTACACGTGGTACGTTCTCGGGAGCACATACCGCATACTGATTTCTACAATATAAATGTTTATATCTAAAATCATGGGTACGTCATGAGTATGTATAAACTGTGTTCTGCTAAGATACACTTGGGCATTGATCCTAAAGGATGGAAATAGGAGAGAGGGTGGAAGGGGAGGGAGGAAGGGAGAGGATGGAGAGGAAGGAGGGAGGGAGGGAGGGCCGAGGGAGCGATCGACTAAAGTTGATAATGATATTATCTTGTGTGGATACACCACCTCCAGCATGCTTCTAATTTTTACATGTTTTGTATATTTATTATTACTTTACCCCATATTACATGGGAATAAGTACAAAAATAAACTGTAAACTGTAAACTGTCGGCTGATGGGGATCGAGCCTTGGATCTGTCAGTTTGAGGTCCAATGCCGCAACCACTGAGACACGCCCCCCCGAACAGTGCATACCGGTTGCCGAATCTGTGGTTGTTGATTGGGAAGTTGCCGAGGCTGTAATCGTTATTGTGGGTTGTGCAGTCGTTTCTGCAATGGTAATTAAATTTTGTCACATGCGTTATCAAGCTCTTATGCCACCAGCCGAATTCTTTTTCGACATCGACGTTGTAATGGCATGGAAACAGTCTATAGACCTTAAATAGTCCACCTACGACGTTTAAATTCAAATACAAAATGATTGATACTCGTCGTCAATACGAATATAAAGAGATACACGTCGATAGAACAAATATAAAGTGACACCCGTTGTCAGTACAAATATAAAATGATACTCTTTGTCAGTCCAAACATAAAGTGATACTCGTTGTCAGTATAAATAAAAAGTGATGCTCGTCGAGAATACTTACCGGCTTCTGAATCAGTGGTTGTCGAATGGGTAGTCGTTGTTGTGGGTTGGGTAGTCGTTTCTGCAATAATAATCAGAATTTACTACATATGTTATCAAGATCTTATGCCACCAGTCTAATTCCTTTTCGATTTTGACGTTCTGTGGCCTGGAACCATCCTAGTCCTACATCCCTTGAATAGACTGTTTACAATGTTTAGATTGAAAAAAGAAAAAGACACTCGTCGCCAGTACAAATATAAAGTGATCCTCGTTGTCAGAACAAATATGATGTGCTACACGTTGTCAGTACAAATATAAAGTGATATGCGTTGTCAAGACAAATATTATGTAACACTAGTCATCAGTACAAGTACAAAGTGACACGCGTTGTCAAAACAAATATCAAGTATTACTCGTCGACAATACAAATATCAAGTCGCACTCATTGTCTGTCCAAATATAAAGTGTTACGCGTCGTAGTACAAATATAAACTGATAATCGCTGTCAGTACAAATATAAAGTGATACTCCTGGTCAGTACAAATATAAAGTGATACTCGTCATCAGTTCAAGTTCAATGTGATACTTACCAGTTCCTGGATCAGTGGTTGTCGATTGGGTAGTTGCCGTGGCTGTAGTCGTTGTTGTGAGTTGTCTAGTCATTTCGGTAATAATAATTATAATTTATCACATATTTTATCAAGCTTTTATTCCACAAGTCTTATTGTATTTCGACTTCGACGTTGTTATGGCCTGGATCCAGTCTATAGCATTTAAAAAGTCCACCTACGATGTTTAGTTTCAAACAAAAAGTGACATTCGCCGTTAGTCGGAATATAAAGTGATACACGTCGACAGTACAAACAAAAAGTGACACTCGTTGTCAGTACAAATATAAAAGGATACTTTGGCAGTCCAAACATAAAATGATACTCGTTGTCAGTACAAATAAAAAGTGATACTCGTCGAGAGTACTTACCGGTTGCCGAATCTGTGGTTGTCGATTGGGTAGTTGCCGTGTCTGTAGTCGTTGTTGTGGGTTGGGTAGTCGTTTCTGCAATAATAATTAGAATTTATTACATATGTTATCAAGATCTTATGCCACCAGTCTAATTCTTTTTCGATTTTGACGTTGTATGGCCTAGGACCATCCTATTCCTAGAGCCCTTGAATAGTCCATTTACGATGTTTAGATTGAAATATAAAATGATACTCGCCGTCAGTACAAATATAAAGTGATATTCGTTGTCGGAACAAATATAAAGTGCTACACGTTGTCAGTACAAATATAAAGTGATATTCGTTGTCAAGACAAATATTATGTAACACTCGTCATCAGTACAAGTACGAAGTGCCATGCGTTGTCAAAACAAACATCAAGTGATACTTGTCGACAATACAAATATCAAGTCGCACTCATTGTCTGTCCAAATATAAAGTGATACGCGTCGTAGTACAAATATAAACTGATAATCGCTGTCAGTACAAATATAAAGTCATACTCCTGGTCAGTACAAATATAAAGTGATACTCGTCATCAGTTCAAGTGCAATGTGATACTTACCGGTTGCTGGATCAGTGGTTGTCGATTGGGTAGTTGCCGTGGATGTAGTAGTTGTTGTGGGTTGTGTAGTCATTTCTGTAATAATAATTAGAATTTGTCACATATGTTATCAAGCTCTTATTCCACAAGTCTTATTGTATTTCGACTTCGTCGTTGTTTTGGCCTGGAGCCAGTCTATAACCTTTAAAAAGTCCATCTACGATGTTTAGATTCATACAAAAAGTGTCATTCGCCGTTAGTACGAATATAAAGTGATACACTTCGACAGTACAAATAAAAAGTGACACTCGCCGTCAGTACAAATATAAAGTGATACTCTTTGTCAGTCCAAATATAAAGTGAGACTCGTTGGCAGTACAAATATAAAGTGATACTTGTCGAGAGTACTTACCGGTTGTCGAATATGTGGTTGTCGATTGGGTAGTTGCCGTGTCTGTAGTCGTTGTTGTGAGCTGGCTAGTCGTTTCTGGAATAATAATTACATACGTTATCAAGATCTTATGCAATCAGTCTAATTCTGTTTCGCCTTTCACGTTGTTATGGCCTGGAACCGCCCTATAGCCTTTGAATAGGCCATCTACGATGTTTAGATTCAAATATAAAATGACACTCACCGTCCGTACAATCATAAAGTGAAACTCGTCGTCCGTAGAAATGAAAAGTGATACTCGTCATTAGTACAAAAATAAAGTGATATTCGTTGTCAGTTCAAATATTAGTTAATGCTCGTCGTCAGTACAAATATAAAGTGATACTCGATGTCAGTACAAATGTAAAGTGATACTTGTCGTCAGGACAAATATAAAGTGATACTCATTGTCAGTACACATAAAAGTGTTATTCGTCGTCGTACACATATAAAGTGATACTCGTCGCCTGTGGGAACATAACGTGATACTCGTGGTTAGTACAACATTAAGTGATATTCGGTGTTAGTAGAAACACAAGGTGATCCTTGTCGTCACTACAAATATAAAGAGATACTCGTTGTCAGTACAAGCAGGTGATTTCCGTCGTCAGTCCATGTGTAAAGGGATACTCATTGTCAACATAAACATAAAGTGATACTCGTCGTCTGTACGAAGATAAAGTGGTACTCGTCGTTAGTACAAAAGTAAAGTGATACTCGTTGTCAGTACAAAAATAATGTGATACTCATTATCAATACAAATATAAAGGGGTACTGGTTGTCAATACAAGCACAGAGTGATATTCGATGCCAATACAACTTTAAAGTGGTACTCGTTGACAGAACAAATATAAAGTCATACTCGGTGTCAGTGCAAATACAAACTGATACTCGTGCTCAATACAGGTATAAAGTCATACTTAATGTCAATACAACTTTAAAGTCATACTCGTTGTCAGAACAAAAATTAAGTCATAATCGTCGACATGAGTTGTTTAGTCGTTTCCGCAATAATAATTAGAATTAGTGACATATGTTATCAAGCTCTTATGCAACAGCCTAATTCTATTTCGACCTCGACGTTGTTATGGCATAGAGTCAGTCTATAGTCCTTAAATAGTCAATCTGCGTTGTTTAGATTCAAATATAAAGTGACTCCCGCCGTCAGTACAAATACAAAGTGATACTCGTCTTTAGTACAAATATAAAGGGATTGATTCTCGATGTCAGTACAAATATAAAGTGATTCTCCTTACCAGTATAACATAATAATAACATAATGTGATACTCATTGTCACCAAAAATGTAAAGCGACTCTATCAGCACAATATACAGTGATACTCGTTGTCTATTCAAATATAAAGCGATACTCGTCGTCGTACAAATATAAAGTGATAATCGCTGTCAGTATAAATATAAAGTGATACTAGTCGTCAGTAAAAAAAAAAAATGTAAATTGATACTCTTTGTCAGTGCAAGTGTGATACTTAACTGTTATTGATTGATTGGGTAGATGCTTTAGTTTAAACAATATTTATTCAGAATTGAACATGTTATAATACATACAAGAGATTGATAATATTACATTAACTGTACATAATTTATAATAGAAGGTATGCATTATAGCAAGACATAGAAATAGCTGACAATATCAAAGGAGAGGATTCGGCAGAAATCACTTAGCTTATATAAGTCGCCTCCTGGAACATTTCAAAAATAACAAAGTGTATAGGTGGTTGCTAAAACATGAGTAAAATATAATAAAATTGTTTGAACTCATCGTCGTTGTTGGTTAGGAAGAGAAAATTAAGAGAACTAGGGAAAAAAGAGGAAAAGAGGAAAAAAAAACACAAGGAAAAAAAACCCCAGAAAACAAAAACAAATAATGCTTTGGCTGTAGTCAGAGCGCGGCGGCTCAGTGGTAGACTGTCGACTTCTATGCTAGAGGTACCGTGTTCGATCCCCGTCTGAGACGACCCCGTTGTATCCTTGGGCAAGGCATACTACTGCATGTCGATGGTGCACATGTTTTCAACCGCTGTAACTCTGCTTGAGCGGAGCTTGAACAGAGTTAGAATGTTGAGGAGCTGACAAATGCTCATTGTTGTTCGGTGGTACTCTCCGAGTACCCCGGCTTCCTCCACCGTAAAACTGTCATGGTCAGGATTAGCCATTGTGCATAAGTAGGTAACCTTAAACCCCAATAAATAAATAAATAAATATTGGCTGTAGTCGTTTCTGCAATAATAATTAGATTTGGTCAAGATGTTATCAAGATCTTATGCCACCAGCCCAATTCTATTTCGACACCGAGGTTGTAATGGCCTGGAAACAGTGTATAGACCTTAAATAGTCCACCTACGATGTTTAGGTTCAAATATAAAATGATACTCGTCGTCAGTACGAATATAAAGTGAAACACGTCGATAGAACAAATATAAAGTGACAATCGTTGTCAGTACAAATATAAAGTGATACTCTTTGTCAGTCCAAACATAAAGTGATACTCGTTGTCAGTATAAATAAAAAGTGATACTCGTCGAGAATACTTACCGGCTGCCGAATCAGTGGTTGTCGAATGGGTAGTCGTTGTTGTGGGTTGGGTAGTCGTTTCTGCAATAATAATCAGAATTTATTACATATGTTATCAAGATCTTATGCCACCAGTCTAATTCCTTTTCGATTTTGACGTTCTGTGGCCTGGAACCATCCTATTCCTATAGCCCTTGAATAGACTGTTTACGATGTTTAGATTGAAAAAAGAAAAAGACACTCGCCGCCAGTACAAATATAAAGTGATACTCTTTGTCAGTCCAAACATAAAGTGATACTTGTTGTCAGTACAAATATAAAGTGATACTCATCGAGAGTACTTACCGGTTACCGAATCTGTGGTTGTCGATTGGTTGTAGTCGTTGGCTATAGTCGTTGTTGTGTGTTGGGTAGTCCTTTCTACAGTAATAATTATAATTTGTTATATACGTTATCAAGGTCTTATGCCACCAGTCTAATTCTATTTCGACTTTGACGTTGTCATGGCCTGGAACCATCCTTTAGCCCTTGAATGGTCCATTGACGATGTTTAGATTGAAATATAAAATGACACTCGCCGTCAGCACAAATATAAAACGATACTCGTTGACAACACAAAAATAACGAGATACTCGTCGTCGGAACGAATATAAAGTTGTACTCGTCATTAGTACAAAAATAAAATGATACTCGTTATCAGTATTTTTTAGTGATACTCATTACCAATCCAAATATAAAGGGATACTCGTTATCAATACATGTATAAAGTGATGTTGGATGTCAATACAACTTTAAAGTGATACTCACTATCAGAACAACTATAAAGTCATACTCGTTTTTAGTGCAAATATAAACCGATACTCAAGCTCAATACAAGTGCAAAGTGATACTCGTTGTCAAAACAACTTTAAAGTGATATGCGTTGTCAGAACAAATATAAAGTCATACTCGTAGACGTAAATATAAAAAGTCATACTCGTCGGTGAAATAAATTTAAGGTGATGCTCATTGTCAGGACAAATATAAAGTGGCACTCGACATCATTACAAATATAAAGTGATACTCGTTGTCGAGACTAATGTTTTGTGACACTCATCATCAGTACAAATGTCAATTAAGAAGTGATGTTCATTGTCAAAACATATATAAAGTGATACTCATCGACAACACAAATGTCAATCTATCATTCCAACGTAAAGTGCCGGGAATTCTAACCGCGTGCATACCCCCTCAGACCTCATTTGAGGCAATAGGAAAGCTAGGCCTGTGTGATCCAAGTGAAATAAAATAAGGTTAACCGGGCCGCAAGTGATTCTCTTTGATATAAAAGATATTGCAGATGTTATTGAGTCGCTAAATGCAAACAAGGCCCATGGCCACGACGAGATCAGCATTAAAATGCTGAAGGGGACTGTCGATACCATCGCAGCACCATTGAGTATGCTCTTTCAAAAAAGTTTCGATACGGGAACATATCCAGACGAATGGAAGAAAACCAATGTAATCCCCATCTTTAAAAAACTAGATCCCGCGGACAAAAACAAATATCGGCCGATCTCCCTTTTACCAATCTTAGGGAAAATCTGTGAAAAAGTGCTCCTGAAATCGGTTTTTACTCATTTTCATCAGAATAATCTTCTATATAAATATCAGTCCGGCTTTATTACTGGCCACCTCACTACGTTTCAACTTCTTGAACTATACCATTCGTTATGTCAGTCACTAGATGAACGACTGATGACTTGTGCTATCTTTTGTGATATCTCAAAGGGCTTCGAGAGGATATGGCATCAAGGTCTTCTCTATAAATTAGAGCAATATGGAATCTCAGGTCCTCTGTTAAAATGGTTTGACAGTTACTTGAAAAATCGTAAACAACGAGTATTGGTGAATAACACATACTCTTCATACAAGCTAATACAAGCTGGAGTTCCTCAAGGATCTGTCCTGGGACCTTTCCTTTTTTAGTGATGATACATGCCTCACTGACGGCAAAAGCTCCAGTTCTGAACTAATAACCATTTTGAATAATGATCTGGCCAAAATATACTCCTGGTCTCAGAAGTGGCTGGTGTCCTTCAACCCATCTAAAACGCAAGCTGTCTACTTTTCTCGAATCCCTAATCATAACCATCCAGATCTGTTCTTTAACAAAACTCCGATAAATTTCTCCGATTCACATAAACATCTTGGTTTAATCCTGCAGTCAAACTTGAAATGGGATCGCCAGATAGCGGTAATTTGCAAAAAAGTTAATGCACGCTTGTCCAATCTGAGAAAACTCAAGTATAAACTTGGGAGGAAAACTCTGGAACAAATATATTTCTCATTCATCCTGAGACTCAATGATTACGGCGATACCGTCTGGGACTGTGCTCCTAAGCTTCTTCTAATGAAACTAGACTGACTACACCACGATGCAGCAAGAATAGTGTCTGGTCTCACACGATCTGTTTCATCCGAGCGTATACTCTTGGAACTTGGATGGCGCTCACTCTATGAGAGAAGGCACCATCACAAACTGTGTGCTTTTTTAAAATATCTAATAACGATGCTCCAGATTACCTTGTTGAATTATTACCTCGTACTGTAGGTGAAACAGCAAATTACAATTTACGTAATTCTAACAACTTATCCATGTACCAAGCGCGAACAGAACAATTTTCAACTACATTCTTCCCTTCATCTTCCAAAATTTGGAATGAGCTCCCAACTAATACCAAAACTGCGTCAACAGTTTCTGTTTTTAAAGGCAACCTTGCTAAATTGAACCCTTCCGTTAAACCACCTTCATATTTCTATACAGGAACAAGGAAAGGAAACGTTCTTCACTGCAAACTACTGTTGCACCGACCGTTTCCATTCCTGCGCCGACTGTTCCTATTCTACCGTTCCTGCTCCGGAACCAACACCGGGATCAGATGAATGTATCCATCACCCTCGATCCGATGACAGAACAAATCTTCACTCTCTTCAATGTTGACAAGCACACAGACAAGTCGTCAAACTACAGTTTCCTGTACAAGGACAATCTTAGACCTTTTGAAAGGTATATATTTTTTTCTGATATTGCGTCCGTGCAATATTTGGCGTCGCTACGAAAGTGTTAGTGGGAACAACCTTCAAAAAAACGAATCGGCCAAATTTGAATTTTTCTTTTTTTCGTTCCACTTCGACAAATAAATTATTCCAGCATGTTTAAGAAATAAATCTTCCTCGGGAGGTTCTAATATTGCTTCCTTATGAAGACTTATCATGCTTAATCACGATTAATATGGAGAACCAAATTTAAAAAATGTATTTTTTGAATTATAATTCTTTCATTGTTATTTTTCCGCGGTTGTCAATCTCAACAATGACCGGAAGTGTCTTTTCAATCGAAAAATGTTTCATATAAAATCACATTTTATTAATTTTGTTTTGTAAACAACAGCTAATATCTAATTAAATTTAGAATAAAAAATGATAAAATTAATTTCGTTTTTTCAAATGTGTTATGTATTTTTTGAAATTCAAATAATTATGAAATTAATATTTCTCATATGCATGATTAAGAAACACACACTTACTGATTGTTTGTTCATGGTGATGGTTTAATATTATTTCATTCCTATTTTTCAACACAAATTTTCACATTAGTTGATACAATAATGGTCAAAATAAATGTACAAACAACTACGGTAGCTCAATTTCAAGAATTACCAAATATTGGGAGGGCGAGAGCCGATAAATTAATTAAATGCCGTCAGACAAAAGGGGTTTTGGAATTATCTGACTTGGAGAGAGAAACTGAAATTTCATTTGATATATTATCTCGTTGGTTAATTGAGGGAAGAATAACACTAAGAACTTCAAGTCCAGATACATCTGACTCAGAAAGTCATCAAAAGCAACAAATAGAGTTTCAAAAACAGGGTTTGAAAAATTTGCCTTTCTGTCTGACAAAATTAAAAACATTCAAGATGACAATACCCAACTTAGGGACAAATTTGAAAGTATTCAGCCGAAGGAAGTTAACATTCAAGCCATAATTAAACAGGAAACTCAAGAGAAAATTAATCAATTTAATGAGAAATTCTCAAAATATACAGAAGATCTCGAATTAGATAAGCTGAGTATTGATGAATCTTTTGACATAAAACAAGAAACAAAAGAGGCAATTTTTTTTGACGATGTATTGAATGTTCTACCAAAGGACAGAAAATACAACTCTGATAAATCTTCAAAGAGTGGGGGGCATTCACATAAACATTCAAAAGAACATACATCAAAAGATAAATCTCAGTCAGTGTCAAATACTAATCTGTCAGACTCTGATACTAAACACAGAAAACATGGATATGCAAAATCAAAATCCACCTCAAAATCAGACATTCCACACGACACAGACTACAAAAGGGATAAATCACATCACCATCGGCATCATAATAAATCAAGGCATCGTAAAGACGAATCATATTATGAAAGTTCGTATTCATATGACAGTTCAAGTTTGCATCGTAGTCATAGAAAAAAAAAAGACCTGGCCGAGGTAAATACAATTCCAGTTCTGCTGAATCAGGATCCGAGGATTGTTCTTCCTCGGAACGATCTAACAGACGTCACCCTCAAGATCGAAGTAAGAGTCCATTACGGCCTAAAATACCTGCGTTTTCAGGTGATAATAATTCAAATTGGCAACCTTTTATTTTTCAATTTGAGAGAATTGCTGATAGGAGGGGCTGGAATAGACATAAAAAGGTAAATAGACTGATTGATTGTCTCAAAGATACTGCATTGGAATATGTACACACCATGCAGTTAGATTATAATTTCAAAACATTGAAAGATGAGCTTAAACAACGATTTAGACGTAAAGAAGCCACTGTCTCAGCTAGACGTCAGCTTCAATTCATAAAGCAATACGAAAATGAAACGTTAGAAGAATACTCACAACGTGTTCATTTCTTGACTGTGGATGGTTACAAAAAAGGATAAGAACACCATCCACCAGATCTCAACAGAAGCCTTTCTTAGGGGTTGTCGAGATAAGGAAGCAGCAAATTCAGCCATGGTGGAAAAGGAGCCCATGACTATGAATGCTGCGTTAAAGTGTGTTAAGACTTCGATAGCCAATCAAAGAGCCGTATTTGGTTACCGCAGCTCAAATTTTTCTCAAAGACATGTTTCTTTCAATGACAATATTAAATCACCAATTGATGAGTGTGATGTAGATCAAGCCACTTATAATTCAGATTCTATTGATATGGGAAAAGAATTAAGACAAATGAGAGGATTAATAGAGGACCTTGCCCAAATAGTAATGCGAAATAACAAACAAAATCCAAATCAACATCCTCAATATTCAAATCAAAATACCCAATTCAGAAATCCTGACAGATTTTCTCAGGGCAATTCTTATAGAGGTTCAAATAAAAAATGGGAGCAATTTCCACGCCCACAGTCTAACACTCCTTACAGTAATTTTGGTAAGCAATATAATTCAGCACCTCCATTGAGAATGCCTGGTTCACATCGAGGTTCAGGCGGAGCTTCAGCGACTTGGAGACAACCATCACCTTTGAAACGTTCACCTTCTTGGATGGAGTCATGCCAGCAGCCTTTTCGAAATTTCAGTTCCCCTGTGCCAAACCAGGGGGTGCAAACAAGTCAGTTTAGTCCTTCAAAAGCGGGAAACGAGCCAGGGTTAAGTGTGAAGGCCAACGCTTCGACCCAATCCCATCAGGCCTCTTAAATCTTGAAGCTTTAGAGGAAATTGTCATTCAGAGGGTTAATGGTAACACCTTAGTTATAAATGTATTTGTAAATAATTGCAAACTTTCAGCCATTGTAGATACTGCTGCCATGTTGACCCTCATGGATGAAAAATATTTTTATGAATGTTTCCCTGGTAGATTACCCACCAAATCTGTTCAACTCAGAGGCATTTCGGGTCAACCCTTGTTAGGTAAAATATTTCCTGATGTAGAATTTCAAGTGGGTAGTAAGACTTTTGTTTGGGATGTTTGTGTTACGTCACTTCCAGGAGATCAGATGATTCTCCGATTGGATTTCTTAGTGGAGAATAATTGTATTCTGAATCTGAGGAACAATACCATTGATGTGGAAGGGGAGGTCATTTCTGCTTCCTTGAAAACAAATAATGGTGCTGTTGGCTCAGATAGCACAATTTCTCGAGTTGAAGTATCTAAAAGTGTTGTTATTCCACCAAATTCATATGGGTCAGTGTCAGTTTCAATGAAACAGTCTTTGCCAGATCATTTTGTTGTTGAGCCAATTTCCCAATACAAAGGTACGTTGTTGTCCGCTGTGATTGGAACAGGTCAAAAGTCTGCCATGCAGGTTATCAATGACACAAATCATTATGTGTGATTCAAAAAAGGCTTACATCTTGGTAACGCAGAATCTTTTAACAAAAATGAAAGTAGACATGCCTTCTCATTTAAAAGAGTTATTTGATCAAAGCATACGAAATCTCTCGGTTTAGCAATCTTTACGTGTTGGTTCTTCTTTTGATGAATTATGGTGGCATTTTTGAAAGGCATTACTTGGATTTAGGTTGTTTTTCAGAGGTGTGGCATGAAATAAATACTCGCAATGAACCACCTGTGAAACATAAATTAAGAAGGACTCCTATTTCATTCCAAGAACAAGAAAAACAACATGTTCAAAAAATGCTCGATTCTGGGGTTATTCAGCCGTCAACTTCTGATTGGGCATCAGCCCCAGTACTAGTTCGGAAAAAGGATTGTTCGGCCAGGTGATGCATTGATTATAGGGCTTTAAATGAGAAAACAGTGAAAGATTGCTTCTCCTTACCGAACAATGAGGATTGTCTCGACACACTTTTTGGCACTCAATTCTTCTCTACCCTTGACATGGCCTCTGGGTACTATCAGTTACCTCTTAAGCCAAGTGATAGAAAAAAAAAAACAGCTTTCATAACCCGCTACAGGTTGTTTAAGCATACTAGAATAGGCATGGGTCTCTGTAATGCCCCCGACACATTTCAGAGGGCTATGTAACTTGTTTTAAGGGGCTTAACATGGCAAAAATTATTAGTGTATTTGGACGATATAATTGTCCTTGGAAAAAAGTTTGAGAGTGCTTTCGAAAATTTAGAAAATAGTGTTTTCAAGATTCCGAGAAGCAAATCTAAAGTTCAAAAAAGAGGTTGAATTTCTTGGTAAAAAGTAAGCCAAAATGGAGTGTCTGTTGTCCCAAGTAAAACTGAAGCTGTCTTAAACTGGCCTATTCCAAAAACTCACGTACAGCTACAGTCATTCCTGGGTTTCCTTAATTACCACCGGGATCATATTCAAGGGTTTGCTAATCTCAACACTGAATTATTCGAGTTGTCACATACAAAAGGGGACTTTCTTTGGAATTCTGAACATCAGCTGGCATTTGACACTCTGAAATCTGTAATGACATCACCCCCTGTGTTAGCTTATTTATCTCCCAATGGCCTTTTTATTCTGGATACTGATGCCTCTGGACATGCAATAGGGGCTGAATTGTCACAGATTCAAGGTTCAGAAACAGAGGTAATCTGTTATGCAAGTCACATTTGTGCTCAAGCAACAAAGAAAATACGGTACCACCAGAAAAGAGCTATTGGCGGTGGTAAAATTTTGTCGACATTTTCGACACTATCTGCTTGGCCGAAAAATCATTTTAAGGACTGATCATGGAAGCCTTGTATGGCTAATGAGATTTAAGCACATCAAGGGACAATTGGCACGATGGCTAGAAGATCTTTCTCAGTTTGACATGACAATAGTTCATCGGGACGGTAAAAAGCATTCAAATGCTGATTCACTGTCTCGATTACCATTGTCAGACAATCACTGTGAATGCTATACAGCTGGCTCATCACTAGAATCATTGCCATGTGGAGGCTGTCATCACTGCAAAAGGGCTCATAATCATTGGAGTCGGTTTAAGGATGATGTGGATGATATAATTCCACTGGCTCTGCAACACATCCGATCTTCAAATCCTGAATCAGACTCTGAAGATTTACCTGATTTAGGTACACAAGTCAACGTTTTAGAAATTAACTGGCTGAATGCCTATACACCTACACAGATTCGAGAATTCCAGTTAGCTGATAAAGATGTGAGAACTGTTTTGTTATGGAAAGAAAATGGTACCCCTCCCAACCATCAGGAACTATACCTTCAAAGCCCTGCAACTAAAGCCATGTGGTTATGTAAGGATCAACTTAAAATTGAAAATGGTATATTATTTTATCAATGGGAAAACCACCTGAAGTCTATCATCTTTTGATTACTCCAAAGAAATTACAAGAAGAAGCTTTACACATGTGTCACAACATCAGATCTTCAGGTCATTTAGGGCAGGATAAGACCCTCTCTCGGCTGAAAAGATCATTCTTTTGGTACAACATGGCAGGGGACTGTATCGACTATGTCAAATCCTGTACAGCTTGTAATCTCAATAAGAAAGCTACGCTGACAGCTACGCTGACAGCTACGGCTCCTCTTAAATCATTTCATGCTGGTTTTTCTTTGGAGCGAATTCATTTGGACATTTTAGGCCCTTTCCACATCAGCACAAATGGAAATAAGTATATACTACTCATGATTGACCAGTTCACTAAGTGGGTAGAAATTGCAGCACTTCCTGATCAGCAAGCCATCAGTGTAGCTAAGAAATTTATCATTCATTTTATCATCACTTTTGGATGTCCACTGGAAATTTTTACAAATCAAGGCAGTAATTTTCAAAGTAACTTGTTCTCAGCTCTTTGTGACATGTTACAGATTGCTAAGAAAAGAACCACGCCTTATCATCCTTCATCAATGGCCAAGTTGAGCGTTATAACAGGACTATTCTACAAATGATAAGGTGTTCTATAGAGAATAAAAACCTGGAATGGGACAGGGATCTACCTCTACTGGCTATGGCCCTGCACTCTATAGTGAATAGAACCACGGGATATACGCCAAATAGATTGATGTTTGGTAGGGAGCTACTGCAACCTGCTGATTTGTTATTCGGCACCAACCAAAACACCAAATTACCCCCTGACAAATGGGTAACTCAGTTACAAGAATCTCTCTCGACTGCCCACGAACTTGCAAGGGACAATATCAATAAGATGCAACTGCGTCAGAAACGCACTTATGATCTTCGCGTTCACGAAAACCAGTTCGAACCAGGCGATATTGTGTACAAAAGAGATTCTACCTCAGAAATAGGAAAAAGTAAAAAGCTTCGGCCACCATGGGTAGGGCCGTATTTAGTCATAGAATGTAGGTCACCTTTATACAAAATAAAAGATTGGAAAGGAGAGTATTTACTTCATCCCGACCGTTTAAAAATTTGTCCTGAAAAAGAGCTGCCTTTATGGATGAGAAGATTGAGACATGCCATTTTCACAGATTCCTTCAGTAGATACTCAAATGAACATGAACTTGACTTGACCTCTGTAGCTCCTGCTGTCTCTGATTCCAGAACTCAAGTGGCAAATGGTGGAAATGTTTTGTTTCCAGATTCCCCTGGGGCGGTATCTTCTGCTGACTCAGATAAATCTGGAAATGCGCCGGTTTGCCTGGGGTGGTACCTACTGCTGGCTCAGATAAATCTCTAACCGAAAAAAACAGATATGCCGGATAATTTAGATCAACTGAACCTACCAGAATTATTCAAGGAGGAGACACACACCTCTACTGGCAGGAAAATTAAGCTACCTAAAAAATACAGTGATTATCAGTTGCGTTAGCTACACGTACCAGCACTTATTTGCTACCACCACTTCATTTGGTACCAGCACTTCATTTGATTCTCTTCACCAACACTATCTAACCATTCACATTCACAATTAGAAAGGAATGGCATCTCAATTGGTTCGAATTATCTATTTTAGATGAATTTTGATGATCTTGATGAAAGATTCTTTGTTCCTGATTACGAAGATGGTGAGGGTGAAGAATCAGCTGCATGTATAAATGATGAGGTTGAAGAGGGGCCTGAAGATATTTCTGAACATTGTCCAGACACCAGGCATGTTACTGCTGCAAACGTAAAATCTAAAAAGGTCAGTAAAAAGAAAAATTGTCCTCTCTGTGACGGTAGCTCCAATAATCTGAAGCGTCATGTAACCAGGAGCCATTTACCCAGCTTCATTGGGTCTCAAACTGCATGTTGACACATGAAGGCCCCCAAAAGTCAGGAAATTGATGTCAATGTCATTTCATTAGATATCTGGTGTTATATGGTCAATGGAATGTTTTTGTTTTTTTGCCACATGTTGGGTTTAGTTTCCATTATGGATCTTTTTCAATTTGTGTTGGATGAAAATATGTATCCCCCAGTAGAAAAATCCTCTGTAGAATTCAGCCAAGAGGAACGCTATGTTATGGCATATTTTGAAAAGTATCATGGCTGTATTCGAACTGTCAAAGAGAATGTATTCACACTTTCCCCTCCAAATCACATCAGCTGTATGCTCCATTGGATAATTTTATGCAACCTTCTATTAAAATTGAAATCCAAACATGCCAATATTTTTGATGATTTCAAAAAGCTCTCTTCTCCAATGTTAGCATCAGGGTTATCTGTAATTTTGTCTTCTGATGTTCCAGACTTAGCCAGTACATGTATATTCGCAGACTCACATTTTCATCCCGATCAGCTATTGAAACGATCAAATTGTGGTAACATGAAAGAATTAGAATCCCTTATTAACCACACTCAATTTCATTTAAGTCATGCAATAGCTAATTTTGTCTTTCCAGAATCATGGTATTTTTATGAAAAAATCCATGGTAGCACCCAATATTATCCAACATTTGGTGTTCATCCCCATTTAATATTACCACAGTTTGTGCTTAAATTTGCTAAGAGGCTGGAACATCAGATTCAAACTACTCCATGTGTGGGGATAGGTGAGGTAGGAATAGACTTAACCACTATCTGCAAGTGTAGGCCACAGTGTAAAGACAAAATCAAATGTAAGGAGAATAAAATAAAAGCTCAAAGAGATTTCTTGAGATTAATTCTACCATTGGCAGATAAATTTCAAAAGGTTTTGATTTTGAACTGCAGGGATAACAACACTGCTGATGCTGCTGATACCTGTCTGGAACTTTTAATTGATCTAAATTTGACCCATCTTCCTATTCATCGTCACTGTTTCGTTGGTTCTGCAGATGAACCAAGTCCTTGGCAAACTGTGCTACCAAATGTATCTTTTGGCTTCACTTCAAAATCCATTGATGATCCACAAACTCAGCAGGCTCTTTGTAAGCTAAACTTCAAAAGACTTTTACTTGAATCTGACTCACCATACCTATCCTCAGTTCCACATGTCAAATCAAGCTCTCCTTCTGAAATTTTGAGGTTTGCAAAAACGGTTGCAACCCTCAAGAATATGACAGTATCCTATCTGCTGGAAATAACCTCAGAAAATTCCAGCAGATTATATAATTTGTAACATATGTGATCAAAATTGTACAGATTGTAAATGTTACTCCTTGTTTGTGACGTTCGATTGGGCATAACACATAAATTAATAAGTGTAAATAGGAATTCTGGAAGGGATGTGTTAACTGCTTCCTTTTATGAAGAATGTTATTCTCCTTATTATGAGTGGGGAGGTTAATAACTGCTTCCTTACTTTAAGTTGATTTGACGTTTTGCTTTGTGCCTGATCGAACGTCTTAACTCTGGAGATAGGCATTGTATATTTGTAAATAGTTTTTGCTGAGAATGTATACCATGTTGCTCAGAGGTAACTCATCAGCAATTCATTTATTTGCAAGCAGAATAACTTGTAGGGAGGTATTTTTCTGCTTCCTTACTCCACATTCGTTTTTTTTACTTGTCTGTAGGGAGGTTTTGCAATTGCTTCCTTGCAACACACAAGTACTTTAAAATAAGTTCTGAGCACCTAGGGTTCATTACATTCATAGCTGTACCACACATCTGCCACATTAGCACCGAGCAAATCTTCAATTACTTTTGTTCTGTCTTTAAAGTAAGAATGGACCTTAAATAAGCAGGGGAGGAGTGTTGCACCGACCGTTTCCATTCCTGCGCCGACTGTTCCTATTATACCAGCTGAATGTATCCATCACCCAACAACCCATCACAGAACAAATCTTCACTCTCTTCAATGTTGACAAGCACACAGACAAGTCGTCAAACTACAGTTTCCTGTACAAGGACAATCTTAGACCTTTTGATAGCTATATATTTCTTTCTGATATTGCGTCCGTGCAATACTACGAAACTGTTGCAGAGATTTAAACCACGACAAATTTAACAATTTTATCTCCTCTACCCCACAATGTATCTGTGGCAATCCCCAAGAAGATGCACACCATTTCTTCTTCAATGTCCGAACTACCACCCTCAAAGATTGACCTTTTTTAATGCTGTTATCACGCTCAATATATCTAATGTCGACGCGATACTTTATGGAATAATCGGTTTAACAACAAAGCAAAACGAACTTTTATTCAGGAAAGTTCAAACATTCATCCTTGCAACTGGCAGATTTGAATAAGATCACCTGAACCCAAACGATGCATAATGCACCCTTGGTTGTGTACTAGCGTGCGTTGGGACAACCGTGGCGTGCTGAGGAACTGCATTTTAATTTCCACCAATTTGTTCTTAACTTACACGCTCTCTTTTTCGAAAGACGATAGAGATCCAATAATGCAAAAGTCAGCAGGCGAGCCTAGACAACGGCAATCCTTCACTCTCTAATCCTATAACTCTTTAATACCTCGAACCCCGGTGGCCCTTTTTCGGACAAAGCCAGTGTAACACCCCATTTTCCCTGACAAAATAATGTTAAATAAATAAGTAGTACAGACCAACCACTGTTTCCAACGTGTGGCCCCAAGGCTCCTCGTTGAAAATACTGACTGATCAGCTCTAAAATATTGAAAATATTGAGAATAGACCCTTCTAGCTAATTCTACTGAACTGATGTGGAAGGTACCACCGGAGCTCAAAACGGTTATATCCTTATCTCTCTAAATTTCCAATCTTCAACCCTTTAGCTGATGGCTTCACTAATTCTTAGTATTTCTATATTGTATATAACTGTGCCGCAAATGTCTAATTATTCTTGTTTAAGGAGAGGAGTTTTTGTAAGTTGTGATAACTTGTTCTCCGATCCTTTTTGCTGTATATAGTGGCAAATAAAATATGTTTAAACTAAGGGATTTGTAAATCTCACATCGTCCCTGCGCGCCTTAGGCGCGCTAAAACCTTTCATTCATTCATCACAAAGGTCAAGTCGTACTCATTGTCTGTCAAAATATAACGTGATACGAGTCGTAGTACAAATATAAAGTGATAATCGCTGTCAGTATAAATATAAAGTGATGCTCATGGTCAGTACAAACATGAAGTGATACTCATCGTCAGTTCAAGTGCAATGTGATACTTACCGGTTCCTGGATCAGTGGTTGTCGATTGGGTAGTTACCGTGGCAGTAGTTGTTGTTGTGGGTTGTGTAGTCAGTAAAAGCAGACCTTCAGTAAAAGCAGACCTCAGTTGGAGAAAAGTGATTCTTATCATATTCCTAATTAAAAGAGTTAAACTTAACACACGCACTGTTTGCTTTTATTGAGTCTAACCATCCATCGAGAATAAAAATGACATCATACATGAAGAAAGCCATGTTCAGTATCCAGGAGAAGAAACAGGATGAAAATAAAGAAAGGAAAAAAGATAGGAGGGATAAAGAAAAACCTGCTAGGAGAATGTCATCGCAAGAAAGCAAGCTAAGTTACAGCAATGGTATTAACAACAACCCAGGTTCGGGGCGGGGGGGGGGGGGGGGGGTGACAGAATAACCAACCTATCCAGCTCACAGTGTGAAGGCTACTCTCCTACCCAGTTCATGGAAATACTCAAGGACCTCAAACACCAAATTGCAGATTTCACTAAAAGAATTGAAGAGAAGGAGGCCAAAACTGAGGAGAAAGATGCGGTCATTAGTGACTTTACCAGAGGGTCTTTCACTCCACCAACACCTGTCTCGCCTGTCAAGGAGATTCAGGTGGTGGCGGAGGTCCACAAAGTTCCTGAAACTTACATCTCAACTACCGCTGTCAACCAAAAACAGGTAGATATCGAAGAGGCCACGGATGCCACAGGGCATAAGACATGTGCCGAGGTAGCAGGAGGATCCAAAGGACCTCAGGGGGTGGGTGCACTGGGCGCTCAAACATCACAGATTACATATGAGACATATCCACTGGATCCCGCTGATCCTTTAAATAGCAAGGCATTCTGTCCAGATAAAGATATTACAGAAATGCTGGCCACCCAGGGGGGTTTGGACCATACTCAGAGTAGTTCATCAGATGGCTGGTCTACCGCCGTCAAAGCACTCAACAAAAGGCCCCAAAGGAAAAGACTAAGTCAAGAGCCTTAGGGGGAAACACATGAGATAGTGGATGAGGAAGGGTTTATTCCAACGGCTGATAGACAAACCAAAATAGTGAGAAGCTGCCCCCCCCCCCCCCGACTCCTTTGCTCCTACTTCTGGTTCGGGCCCCAGTCAAACCTTAGATCTGAAAACAACCACCAGTATTCCACCCCTCATGGAGAAACCCTGAAATACGGTAGTATCAAACAGCATTGATAAATTAAACAGTACTCACCAAGCAACCAACAGCCATAGGGGAGGCGGAATCCACCCGCCTCCACTAGGGCTACTAACCAAGACAATAACAAGAAAAATAACAACGGTAACAATCCCCCTAGATTTATAGTAGTAATTACCAGGTTACATCCTGGCACCACCAGGGAGCTCATAAATCAGGAGTTAGAGAGTTGTAAATGGGAAAGATTCGTGTCCAAGGCGACCTAGAAACTTAAAGTCATATGCCCCAATCGGGAAACCAAACTAAAAATATTAGCTAATGGAGTAAATATTAATGGCAGGTGGCATCCAGAGGAGGAATATAGGAGTACCCCTCCTCCTGTACAGGACGTTAGCCGATCAGCGTCCCGGCTATTCAAAACGCAAATCTCGGACTCTCTTGTCAAAGCCGCAATAAATATCAACTAAAGCCGCTGCTAATTAATAACCAAACACCGCGATTAAATATCAAACCCTATCATGGATAAATTACAAATAGCCGCGTGGAACGCTAGAGGCGTTAATAATAAAAAAAAACTCCAAATGAGCCGATATTTCGAGAATACAGATATAGTCTGCATTTGCGAAAGTTGGCGAAAGAAAGATAAAAACTTCTCACTCAGTGGATTCAGCGTTATTAGAAGAGACCGACAGCTCACCAAATGTGGCGGCGTTGCCCTTCTAATAAAGCAGAACATGAGAAACAGAACTATTAAAACTGATCACCTTGACGCCGAGATGATTGTAATCGAAATCACAGTCGATAATAAAAATATCGCGATTGTTTGTTATCACAACAACCCAATCAAAATCGTATTTGACAAAGTCTTTGAATTTTTCATGAGGAAATACAAACACTGTATCTTCCTCGGTGACTTCAATGCCAAACATCTGTACTTTGGCTGCAAAAAAAACTGGCCCCAACGGTGAATCCCTTCTCGAAATCATCAAAAACATAACCTACACGTGGTTATAAACGACAACTCCGCGACTTACATCAGTAGCAACCCACTATTCCCATCCGAAATCCTTGATCTAATAATCGCCAGCGATTCTCTCATAAATCACATCGACGACCACTTGGTCGGTGAAGATGACCCAGGCAGCAACCACCTCACGATCCATGCCTCAATCAAATTAGGCAATGACCCCTCAGGTACCCCCCCCCCCCCCCCCCAGGAATTTTGGAAAAATAAACTGGAACCTCTACCGCGACATCATCAATGTCAAACTCACCGACAACTCCCCATCAAACGCCACTGAACTCGAAGCCCCTTAAAAGGAAGATGGCTCCGTCACGCGTACTGACAAAGCCGACACCTTCGCCAATCTCCCCAGAAAAACCCACCACCCATACCGAGGCCCCGACAACGATGACGTCATCATAAACGCTATCGACGACTTCATCAATGAACAGCCAGATATCTACCGTGACCCTAATATTGATACCGATCAGAAGAAGGGGACGACGATGACCTCGTCATGCCCATCACGAATGACGAAATATCATAAAAAAGTGGCGAGGATGAGGTTTGCTACAAAATTCTGAAACAAAGGCCAGACTCCCTAATCTATAAACTCAACAGTCTATTCAATGCACGCCTCATCCATGATTACTTTCCAAAATGTTGGAAATCAGCCATTGGGGTTATGATACCCAAACCAGACAAAGACCTCTCCAATCCGGCCAGCTACCGCCCAATCAGTATTCACAGTAGCATTGACAAAATATTCGAAAGAATCCTTACCAATCGACTGAAGGGGCTCCTTGAAGAAACCGACTTCTTCAACAAGTGACAAAGAGCTTATAGGAACCGTAAAGAAGGCATTGAGCATGTCTACCGCCTTGTCAGTCAAATGGAAACCGCGATCAATAACCAGCAAATAGGCGCGGTAATCTTACTTGACGTAGAAAAAGCGTTCGATTCTGTCTGGCACAACGGAAGGCGCCTTAAATTATCAAAAATTAATCTCCCCATGAAACTACTTAGATTACTCTCCTCCTTCCTCAACGACCGCGAAATAAAAATCAGCAACGAAATGTCCGATAGTGTCCCCCTCAAAGCAGGCACCCTCCAGGATCCGTCCGCAGCCCCCTCATATACATCATCTACGTCAAAGACGTAAAAAAATTCCGATAATCGCGTTCAAATCTCACAATTTGCGGACGATAAGGGACTCTGGGACTCCAATAACACCGCCAACCTTGTTCAAAAACCCCTACAATGCGCCATCGACGACCTGGAGCATTTGTGTGCCAAATAGAGAATAAAGCTAAAAGCTAACAAAACCCAAAGAATCACGTCCACACATAAGAAAAACAGTCGAGACTTTGACCTAAAACTTTCAGACAAAGTCCTCCGGAATGCACAGGGACAAAACTCCTTGGCAAAACCTATCCTTCAACAAACACACCAACGATATTGCCAGCATACTGATCATCAGTACAAATATAAAGTGTTACTTGTTGTCAAGATAAATATTATGTGACACTCATCATCAGTACAGGTATGAAGTGACACTCATTGTCAAAACAAATATAAAGTGATTCTCGTCGATAGTACAAATATCAAGTCATACTCATTGTCAGTACAAATATAAAGTGATACTCATCGTGAGTACAATTATGAAGTGATACTCGTCGTTAGTACAAATATTAAGTGATACTTGTCGTTAGTACAAAAATAAAGTGATACTCGTCAGTACAAATATAAAGTGATACTCGTCGTCAGTACAAACATAAAGTAATACTCGTCAGTACAAATATAAAGTGATTCTCGTCGTCACTCCAATTATAAAATGACACTCGTTTTCAACACATATATAAAGTGATACATGTCGGCAGCACGAATATAAAGTGGTACTCATCGTAAGTACAAAAAGTGATGCTCGTTGTCGGTACAAATATATAGTGATACCCCTTGTTAATATAAAAATAAAGTGATACTCATCGTCAGGACAATTATAAAGTGATACTCGTTGTCAATACAAATGTAAAGTGATAGTCATCGTCAGTACAAATATAAGGTATTACTCATCGTCAGTAATACTCGTCGTCAGTACAATTGTAATGTGATACTTTCCAGTTGCCGGATATGTGGCTGCCGATGGGGTAGTTGCCGTGGCAGCAGTCATTGTGGTGTGTTGTGTAGTAGTTTCGGCAATCATAATTAAATTTTGTCACGTATGTTATCAAGCACTTGTGTCAACAGTCCATTTCTATTTCGACATCGACGTTGTAATGTCATAGAAACAGTCTATAGAGCTTAAATAGTCCACCAAGGATGTTTAGATTCAGTACGAATGTAAAGTGATACTCACCATAAGTACAGATATAAAGTGATGCTCGTCGTCAGTACAAATATAAACTGACCCTCATCGTAAGTAGAGATATAAAGTGATGTTCGTCGTCAGTACAAATATAAAGTGATACTCTTTGTCAACTCAAATATAAAGTGATACTTATTGTCAGTAAAGATATAAAGTGCTACTCGCGGTCAATACAAATATTAAGTGATACCCATTGTCAATTCAAATATAAAGTGATACTCGTTGTCAGCACAAACAGAAGGTGGTACTCGTTGTGCGTGAGAAGTCCACTGCCGTCGGTAGCTTTGATATATATACCTTTTTCAGCTTTGTAGAAACATTCTTAAAGCTATTTACGATTTCTAGGTGAATAGGATGCTGTATACAATATTTCCAATATCGTGTTGTACACACTTTATCTGCAGAATACAAGGGTCTATGCAAACACAAGTGGGGTGTTGTGTGTTTGTGCGGGTGTGTATACTTTTTTGTGTGCACCTTTTGGGGGTACGCATTCGAGGGCTGGCGTGGGGGGGGGGGGGGGGGCGTGCTCACACAAACGCACAGAGCGTTGCAAATGTTCATCGCTCTTGGTACCTTTAATATATTTATATTCTCTCTGCTTGGAGTCATTTTCAAACATGTTTATTGTGCGTATATAATGTACTGTACTTAATATTCACTACAATGCTGTGTAGGCCTACGAGGAAATGTCCAGAGCAATAGGTAGCATTGTTACAATATTCTTCTTGCCTTCAAAAAATCTCGATACACGTAAGACTCAGCGGTGCTGTTTGTTACTTGATCCATTTAAAATTGTTATTTCTTGTTTACCACAAACAGATTATCCGCCCACCCCATATGATGAGCTGATCCCGTCATAAGATAATTGCCCGGACCTTGGAACCTGCCCCGACAACAGCTGCATCGCTATAACAGCAGAGCATGAACTGTACTGGTGAACGCTTTTAAGTAGTTTAACTTGTGGTAGCGACACTGTTGGTTCATACCGTAAGATGATTTTTCCCTTTATAAAAACGAGATACCCTTCAACGAATAAGTGGTTCAAAGACTTCTGTGAGACTTTCGTCCAAACTCTTTCTCCAGCAATTCGAAAACCGGACTAATCCCCTTAACCCATTGAATCCTCTTGGTATCTTCCATATCCATTCAATGACAGCAACTGGAAGAATCCGTACCCATTATTTAGGATTAGTCCAGTTATTATTTTCAACGTGCAATCCTTATTCCTATAAAACCACGGCTGTTTAAACCCGATTTTATACCCGTCTGCAGTCTTATCAGAGCTATGGAGTGAATAAATGAAAATCAGAAATGCCTGGATTCGTAACTTCCAGTAATTCCTCGACTAAATGTTCTGAAAGTGGAGAATTTAATTCTGAAACTCTGGCTATCTAAACTTGACTTCTTGCTCGTTTGTAGGTCTGTTGGGTCAAGGAAGAGGATAATGAGCCCGAATATCAATGAGCAAATATATAAACAGATGTGTTTATATCTGTGTTCATTCATCGACCATGGTTGCTGAAAGTGTCGGTGCACCCCCTCCCCCCCAACCTCCCCCGCAAGAAACTCCTTCATATGTCCATCTTCAGTTATCGAATGCGTCGATAAACCGTAAAAAACCACTCGTATTTATTTTTAATTGATTCACTCAACCACCCATTCTGTGAATGGATGTATGGCTAGATCGACAGTTGTGGGTGAGTGGGTGAATGGGCGAGTGATTGAATGAATGATTGAACGATTTTCATAAGAAATCATAGAACTTACATCCATCTGTTCATTCAGATGTCCTCTGTACTAGATAGATACCTCATCACCTTTACTAAACTATTCTTCTCCTCCAAAGTCTTATATTAGATAATTAATAACATGAAATCTGTATACATGTTCCTGTTTATGTTTTTGTATTTATTTTATTCTATACATTAACCATTCCTACACTACTCTTGACTCTGCGCGAATCATATAGAATTGTATTTACGTTTGTGTACAATGATCTACAAATGCATTCTCCTACGGTTGTGCAACTTCGACTTAGCGAGCCCCCTTGTTGTAATGTCGTCAGATAATATTTCATTGGACGAGATCCAGAAAAATCTGAACTATGATTTAAAATCGATTTTAAATGATAGGGCGCGTGAGACACCAGCTAACAATGATTTGCCCTCAGATGTTCTCACACACAATTGTAAATATTATCTACCCGACGAAATGCCCCCTACTTTTAATCCCCAGCAAGAAGAGTTCTCGATTCTTCACCTAAACTGTCAAAGTCTCAAGGCTCATTGGGTTTCTTTTAATGAGTTGCTGTCCAAAACACAAGGTTCTCAAAACCATTTTGATGTTATAGGCCTGACAGAAATATTCCAAATTCTCCCAAATGTTACTACACACTACATGGCTACCACCGCCTTACTAGGACCACAAGATCTGATGGCGACGATGGACGTGGTAGTATTGGTATGTACATCAAGGAGAGTATAGCTTTTAAGACTCGTTAGGATCTTTCAGTCTTTATACCACATGTCATCGGATCCCTTTTCGTTGAAATCAACTACAACAAGTGTCGTAAAATTGCTTGGGGTAATATATAGACCCAACACGCAACCTAAAGCAGACATTGATCTGTTCCTAGCCAAATTAAACGAAATAATGGACAAAATAAATCACAAGAACAACAAATCATACATAATGGAGGACTTCAACATTGACCTCTTGAAATCGGGTGACCAAACTAAGACCGACATGTATTTACATACAATGATTAGCCAAGGCTTTTTACCACATGTCACTAAGCCGACTAGAGTAACGCAACACTCCGCAACATTAATCGATCACATATTTACAAACAACGTTCTATCAACATCCGTGTCCGGCATAATGATCACAGACGTTTCTGATCACTTCACCACCTTTCACATTGAAAGAGGCCAGAAAACTTATGACACTCCACCAACAACCGCAAAGCGTAAATTTAATCCAGACAGTATAGCTAACTTTAAAACAGTTTTGACTGAAAGTGACTTTTCCCCCGTGCTCGAGACTAACTGTCCGAATGTTGCATACAACCTTTTTATGGAAATATACCAATCCGCTTTCGAGAAGGTCTTTCCTCTAAAAAATATTCGGTTAAAACAAGTTCGTAAAACAAAATCCATGGATGACGAAGGGGCTCCTAACCTCATCAAATAATAAATCTAAATTTTATAACAAAAAACTGAGATATCGAAATGAGCAGAATATTAGAAAATATAAAAACTACTGTAAAATATTTAACAAAATTAAAAAACAAAGTAAAGCAATGTACCACTCTAACACAATCAGAAAATACAGGTATTTTACGAAGAACGTGGCAAATTATTAATGATGCCCTACTTAGAACAAACCATACAGTCACATTGCCGCAATCCTTCGTAATAGAAAATAATAAAGAAATAGATGATCCATCGGAAATAGCACAGGAATTCAACGACTTTCTCGCGAGCACAGGGAAATGTACTAGCGAACAAATAAAACTTTTCTGGACTGCATGGACAGTAATGAACCAAACAGTTTTTTCATAACGCCAACAACTGAATACGAGGTATTTTCTGTTATTAATTCACTTAAGCCTAAAAATAGTGAGGATTGTGACGGCATCACTACTAACCCCCTGAAACACTCAATTAATGTAATAGCTCCGCCTAGGGCGCGGTGGCGTTGCGGTAACCGGTTCTCGTCAGATCACCGAAGTTAAGCAACGTCGAGCCCGGTTAATCCTCGGATGGGTGACCGTCTGAGCGGTCGATTCGGACTCCCGCGTTGTGTCCTTGGGCAAGGCACTTAACCCGGATTGTCCACATGGGGGCACGATGACGCCGTATACTAAGGCGTACTGCACGTCGATGGTGCGCATGTCTTCAACCAATCTAACCCTGCTTGTGCTGCAGTGCGGAGTTACTATGTTGGGGAGCTGGCAGCTGCTCGTCGTTGCTCGGTGGTTCTCTCCGGGTACTCCGGCTTCCTCCACCCATAAAAATGTCACGGTCATGATTAGCCATTGTGGATAAGTATGTGACCTTAAACACCAATAAATAAATAAATAATAGCTCCTCCTCTGGCCCACATCATTAATATGTCCTTTATCCGCGGTATTGTCCCTGATAGGATGAAGATAGCAAGAGTTATTCCGATTTTTAAAAGTGGAGACGAGCGCGTATTTAATAATTATAGACCGATAAGTATTTTACCAGGCTTTTCTAAAGTAGTAGAAAAGCTCATGTGCAACAGAATCATGAAGTACCTCGAAACATCGCATATCTTATATCACCATCAATACGGATTTCGGAAACAGCATTCTATCCGGGGGGGGGGGGGGGGGGTCGGGTGGGGGTGGGGGGGGGGAGTAAACATTTGCAAGACGTGACGTCCTAGTTTTTATTCGGCTCCTTTTTTACACCCGCCCACCCACTACGTGCAGATTGTCTACTACCGTTCTCAGACACCCACCACCCACTCTCCCATTAAAATCCAAAATAAACTTATAAACTTAGTAGGCACAGCTGTCTTTATGGGGTTTTCATAATGTTCTTAAACTGGTACCACCAATTTAAACCTCTGTGGGCTGCTGTGGGCCCCAATCTACAAATGACAAGCTGTTCATTATCAGGCTTTGCCAGAGCAGGTGTACATATACGGGAACACATTTTCATTTGAATTGTTCCCAAAATATTGTCTGCCCCTTTTCTACATTTCGAACAAGACACCCACCCCCTACTAACGTGTGACATTTTCCCAGATTAAGCCCAATATTCTCACATATAAAGCCTCCTGATGTTGTATTTATGCTAAGAGTGTGATGTACAACATCATCTTTAAGGTTTGAAACACAAATAATGGTATATATTAGCTGATATATTGATATATTTTAAAAAAATTCAAAAAATTGCACAAGTGGGAAATGCACATTTTTGGCGCACTCAAGAGACCCACCCACCCCCACGTCACGTCTTGCACATTTTTGGTGCCCCCCCCCCAGTTCTACCATACATTTAGTAATGCAATTACTGAAAATAATAGGTTCTGAAAAATAACAAGGACAGTAAAAACAACACACTAGCAGCATGTCTGGACCTCTCCAGGGCATTCGACACAATAAACCACAACATATTGATAACAAAAATGGAAAAGTATGGATTCAGAGCCATCAGAAACAATTGGTTTAAAAGCTATCTTCAGTTCTTGGTCCAGCCTAATTCCTATTATATATAAATGACATCAGTCGTTCTACCACTCTTGATCTCTTGTCATTTGCGGATGACTCAACTGCCCATAACTCATTCCCTTATACCAAATCCATAGATACCCATTTTAATCATGAACTCAAAAATCTATATGAGTGGTGCTCGGCAAATCAACTCGCTCTGAATGCCAACAAAAACAAAATACATTATCATTAATCCAAACCATAAAACTAAAAGTTGCATTCACCCTGATATTTTCATGAATGGTAAAAAATTAAAAAGGGTGGGTTCAAATGAAGAAGATAAATCTCTAAATTGTTTAGGTATTCATATTGATGAACACTTATCTTATCAAACTCATATATCAAAAATTTGTTCTAAGATTGGATGGGCAAATTATACTTTGAACAGAGCAAAAAAACTACTCCACTGCCACTTGGTATACGGCATTCAAGACTGGGGAAACTCAAGAGGAACCAATAAATTACTAAGAATATAGAAACGTTCACTTCGAATATTAAACAACAAAAAGTATAATTCCCATGCAAACCCATTGTTCATAAAAGATAAAATATTGAAGGTCACCGACTTGTACACACTACATGCCTGTTTATTCATGTTTGATTGGAAAAAAATGGAAAACTTCCAGAATCTTTCGAACATTATTTTACTTCCCCAATCCCTCAATCACACATAAGTACAAGGCAACCAGGACTGGTAAGTATCAGCAAAACCCGAACAAAGGCTTTAGATAGGCTGTCCTCATATGCCTTTCCGAAAATCTGGACCCATAAGTGCGAAACATAGAAAATAGAAAAGAATTTAAAGAGAAGTTAAGAACAAAACGTCTGTCCTCATATCAAGAAAAGCTATCAGTGTGACAATCCGTACTGTTCTGATTGTTACATTCCACAGTAAGGATTGGCACACCGATAACCTAAATAACTCAAGTGTCCAAAACTGTTGACACATCGAGGACTTATTTTGTATAATAGTGTGTCCATTATGTTTATCTTGACTGATGAACAATACTTGAACCGTGCCATGTTTGTCTTCTAAAGTTAACCACAACCCAGCTTGATAACCATAATAATATCAGATTAGCACATAGGGTTAGAGAAACCCACTATCACATTCACCATTAGCCACCCTTTTTGAACCTGAAAACTCGTCCATCTACAGAAATAGATTAATGGGGTACGTAGCCGAGTCAAAGTTGCAGTTCTACTAGCTACTCACAAGTACCCATACAAGCAGATCTTTCTATCAAAGATCAATGCGCAGAGCACGCAGTCAGCGTGGGAGTTAAATATATTACGGGAGTGACAGGCAGACAGCCAATCTGGCTATGTCATCTCCTAACGGTATAGACTGAATATCATTTTCTAGTTATCTATTTGTATCTTATAGTCCAACATGTAATTGCCTGTAAACTATACCGTTAAATAAAAATATCTCTCTAATATCTATCATGTGAGCCGATATAAAGTGGTTTCTTTTCTTCAAAATTTGAATGCTGTAATATTTTGGTTGGAAAGCACTGCGGTCATGTACAAAGAAGCGAGCAGATGTTCACACTGGCCTTCCATGTTCCAACATTTTCCCAAAAGATTCCCCTGGCCCCCGCTGCCAAAAGTGGGATATCCAATCTCGTGATCGTTACAAATTCGCCGCTTCGATCGTCGAGTGATGCTTCGTATCATGTCCCAGGAGTAAAATGTGGCGCTAACTCAAACCAAGAATCCTAAGACGGCCACAGAAATGCTCACACCCATTGCTTTCTGACGAGGGCATGATGTGCTCTTACATTTCAGATGAACCAATACTTTATGCTTACTGCTACAGATCTAACATTAACCTTTTATATCTGTCCTTTCAACCTGCCAGCGTTGTTTACAAATAAAATGCCATTAATTTATCTATTTCTGCTATTGTCTCTAAAATGTATCTTTTGACCAATTATAGGCTAACCTGTTCAATGGATGGGTCTATGTTGTTTAACCAAAAATGGAACGTTTCCACTTCTTCAAGAAAAATGTTTTCCACTGACATTTATATTATGTGTTAGGTAAAGGATTAGGGCAGACAAAGCTATAAATATACTATTCGCCGGTACTTACCGGTAGCTGAATCAGTAGTTGTTGATGGAGTAGTTGTAGTTAGTATGGTGTGGTCACTTTTGTGGGTTGTGTAGTTGTTCCTGTAATAAACATTTTAATTTGTTACATATTTCTTATCAGTACTATTAATTTATTTATTGATGTTTTTAAGGTCACATATTTATGCACAATGGCTAATCATGACCGTGACAGTTTTATGGGTGGAGGAAGTCGGAGTACCCGGAGAGAACCACCGAGCAACGATGAGCAGCTGCCAGCTCCCCAACATCGTAACTCCGCACTGCAGCATAGGCAGGGTTAGATTGGTTGAAGACATGCGTACCATCGACGTGCGGAAGATACCCGTTAGAGGATAATTACCGGAAGTTATCTATCTGAAGATATTTATGGCTGCTAGCGTCTGTTCAGTTCCTCGCATCTAGACAACACCGTAGCCTCCATAACTCCAATGCCACTACTTGTCCATTATCACCATAGCCTGTCCGATGGTTAGATTCCACTCTTTTCTACCTCCACTACTGGCCTGTATAGCTATTATTGTCCTCCGCTGAGTGTTCTTGGCTCGATTCACCCACACTTACTACTGACTACTATGGCGTTCAGTGCCTATATCACTATACAATAATCACTGTTATCTTAGTTTCCACTACCGCTAGCAGACGAATATAGACTGCTTGCTCTTACTCAAATTTATAGAGAGCGCGGTGGCTCAGCGATTACGAAATTGGACTTCAAACCGAAAGGTTCATGGTTCAATCCCCACCAGAAATACACTCTAAAATCATTTGGGTTAAAAATCAACCCAAATTAACTGGGTTGAGTGAATATGAACCCAATTGGGTTCATATTCACTCAACCCAGTTAATTTGGGTTGATTTTTAACCCAAATGATTTTAGAGTGTAGTTGCGTTGTTTCCTGGGGCAAGACACTTAATCACGATTACCTAGGGTGGCGCTGTGAACTAAGGTGTACTGCAGGTCGATGGTGCACTTTTCTTCAACCAACACTAACCCAGCTTATGTGGAGTAAGTAAGTTGGGGAGTCTGGCAGTTGCTCACCGTTGCCCGGTGGCCCTTTCCGGGTATTCCGGCTTCATCCTCCCCTAAAACTGTCCGCCACGAGATGACAATGGCTGTCAAAAGTGTCGTTAAACCCCAATATATAAATATATAAATTTATATAAATAAATAAATAAATAAATAAATAAATAAATAAATAAAAACATAAATAAATAAATAAATAAATAAATAAATAAATAAATAAATAAATAAATAAATAAATAAACATATCGAATCTTATCGAGCAAATATCGAGTAGTGACTTGAACAGGTATTGCTCGAATGACTCGAATGAAGTCGAGCAAATACGCTATTGAGTAATTGCTCCAACGAGTGATTCCTCTTAAGGCTGTACTACTTATCTCGAAAAAGGGGATTCCATAACTACAGACGTTTTTATAAAAAAAAATTCTTATAGTTACCGGCCTCAAAATAACCTCCAGCAACTCCAACTTCAAGAAAAAATGTTTCCAAATGTCATTTCTAGATCGTGTTAGGTGAAGGTTAACGCGGACAAAGATATAAAGTGATACTCGTTGTTAGTACTTACGGCGTGCTGGTTCAGTGGTTATCGTTGAGGTAATTGTTGTCGTTGCGGCTGCAGTCGTTGCCAGTGTTGAGGGTGCGACGGCGAATTACCACAGATGTCGGGTCTGTTTGGGTAATTCTACACAGTAAATGGGGATTTGTGGAAAATCGGAACCTGTAAACTACTCCAGCTTAATCGAACGTACCCCCAGAAGATATCCCTTTTCCATTTTCTGCCATTCGGTCATATTGCAACCACGTGCTACCACAGAAACCAAGATGGCGGACTCCAGTATACAAAATGGTCGGCGGAAACACGTGTCACCTTAACGACACACGCTCGTGCGCACTAAGAACACGTATCACTTTGGGGATGACGTAAAAAGATAGCAGCTCACGCAGGCGACCACGTCAACCAAACATGTCTTACTTGGGTCACGTGACTATGACGTCACATGATATGCGGCATGAAATCCGGCCGATTTGGGACATTTACCACATCTCCTACTACTATCGCCAAAGCGGTACCTTTCTCGAACAGGTTGGGATCTGGCTGCAATACAATTACAATTGGCAGTTTCCCTGCTTCGTTACTTAAAGGAAAAGGAAAATATGTGTATTTTAAGTTTATATAAATTGAAGACCATTATACCGCTTTATACTAAAATAGACGAACCTATCCGTCAGTTTAACGGGCCGTGGGTGGAAGAAGGCGCCTTCTGCAACACTTAAGCTCTGCAGGTATCGCCTTGTCAAACTTCAGTAATAATAAATATACAAAATCAATCATTTGCTGTTGCGATGAATCTTTCGAGGTAGTTTAGTTTAGTCGATCCAAATAAATTTATGCTGTACTTAGGACACGTGACGACAAAATAACATATTTATATATCTTTAAAACGAATTAGGATTTTGCTTTCCAAATGTGCTTGGTATAATCACATACGAATACCTTGATTAACTCCCGCCTCACTAATCGGCTGAATCCGCATTCGTAATCAACATACGAATACCTTGATTAACTCTCACCTTACACATCGGCTGAATCCGCCATCGTAATCAGTAGACGAATATACTAATTAACTTCCGCCTCACGAATCGGCTGAATCCGTCTTAATCAATACATTGAGCAGTTGACGAAACAATTCCAATTTTTTAACAAAACCATATCATGTGATCCTTAACTGGGGCGAGCGCCTTCCACTGAGGGATCAAAGGGTATGGTTCTGTTGAAATTGTGTGAACAATCAAAAGAAAATATTTAAAATTATAACCTATGGAACTGAGTGCGTTGGGTTTATATTTTGCATAATCAACGGTGTCTTTTCCGATCAGGCCTGTTTACAAAATTATATTTTCTTCCAATATTTTCCTCTGCAACATAGCATATGGCCAACCATTTGGGATGTGCTCCTCGAACACGTTCCAGTGAGAGAGTCATGAGCTGTGCAATAGTGAAAAATGAAGATCCTAATTACTGAAAAACTGTTATTTTATATAACTCCCGCTATCGGGCTTGGCAAATAATTCAATTCTCATTAATTATATCTAATTTGCCTGCGTATTATTGGTCGAGATGAGTTTTTCATAACCCGCTGAATAAATTTCCCATGATTTTTGGTTTGTGCCGACAATTTATGAAATATAAAATTGTGGGCGTGCCTATCGGTGCAATTAATTACTAGAGGTGGACTGTTGGATTAAATTATCACTGAACCTCCCAACAAACCAGGATGGTTTCTCCGTTGACAGTATTGACTAAAATGATACATTCCAGGGCGCCAGTGTTGAGCGGGTTAAATAAATATTCAGGTTTATCACTAATGTTTGAGAAAATAGAGCCCAATTAACCCTTGCCCCATGCAACACTGGTATGGAAGGTATCATGCCAGTCAATACTGTCAACGACGAAATGAGCGAAACCACCCTGGATTGTTTGGAGGTTCAGTACTAATTGAAAACAGAGCTGTTGGATTAAATTATTACAGAGCCTCGCTTCAGATTTTTGCTCTTTATGTCGTCTGCTCGTCCACTACCATTTTTTTTCTCACGCTAAAATCGATGCATACTACTATTAGTACTGTCTATTAACCCTTTACCTAACACGAAAGACAGAAGACACATGTAATTAAAATTCTTGAATAACTATTTTTTTTATTTTGGTATCAAAAACATAGCTTACGACCCTCATTGGAACGCGCTCAACGAGCTCGTTCCAAAGAAGGGTCATACGCTAAGAATATTGAGACAAAAAATGAAAAATAATGAAAATTGAATGGTGATTTGGCCGTCATTTGGGTAAAGGGTTAACATGGGAACTAGTTGGGACTGAGAAAAATACCAAGTCCTCCATGTATTCCATCTCTTCCAAATCCAATACGGTTTCCATACGCTTCTAATACACTGTCTCTAGCAAGTATTAGCAACTATTCCTCTGTTTCCAGTGGATGAACCAATCCGCGTCGATCCGCCTTTCCTCTGATATACATCATACCCTTCAACATTTCGTAGTGAACGCGGTGCCTCAGTAATTACGGCATTGGATTTCAAACTGAAAGATCACCGCCAGATGAAAATGCGTTGAGTCTTTGGGCAAGGTACTTAATGCTGGAAATTGTTGTGAAATATGGGAACAAATGGAGACTCGAATGAAATGAATGCAAAAGCAAAGTTATACTTGTGGGTCGTAAAGTGGATCCGACTCGAAGGTGGACAGTGGAGTTCTGTATTCCAGAAGGTAGCAGCAATCTTCTTAGTGTAGGAAAGACAGGAGACTAGGAGTATCTGGGATAAACATAAACATCACAGGAAGAGGCATCTACCGAAACCACACGAATAAATTGATTCTGAAGGAGAGGCGAATCCTTAACCAAATGAAACTTATAGGGAGAAACAGTTTCAATAAGGTTTTCGTGGGGAAAACCATTTGGGAAATGATGTGTTTGCCAAGTGTAACATATGGTACGGAAGTGGTACCCCAAAACCAAAATGGCTGTAAAGAGCTTGGAAACCCTGCAGAACGACGCATGCCGATGGATAACGAGGTCGAGTAATGCCGCAGCACTAGAAGCAATCGGGGGAGCTTGGGTGGATGAGGATCAATGACAGGATAGACTTATTGAAACTTTGTTACTTGGTAAATCTCTCCGACAGCCGGTGGTGTAAAGTAATGTTCCAGAGTATTTTCAACTCATATACCGAGAGAGGCTGGATGGTCTAGGTGAGGGAGTTAATAGAGAACTACTCATTGGAGATCACGGACCTAGACGTAGGGGCAGCCTAGGGTAAAACAGTCATCAGAGAAAGAGTCATGGGGAGTGGTACCCTTAATTGGCGAGTGAGTGTTAAATCAAAGAGATCCTTGGGTGGCCTGCGTGATAAAGAGAAGCCCGGTTTTGAAAAGTACGATGACACATTGGGGAGTCACTGTTGTTCAAGCTGAGGTCGCGGTCCCAGGAGCTGAGGGGAAAATTGGGAAAAACTGGAAAGAAGTGCCAGATGTGTAATTAGGGCGTGGTGGAGACCCTGGAACACTTTCTTCTAGAATGTCCAAAATACCAGTCTAAAAGAACAAGATTTACTGAGAATGTAATGGTGACGTGGGATGGGAGTCTGAAGGATATGTGGTTAGTGAGTGATTTAAAGGAGATGGTTTATGTGCTAATCGGAGAGATTGGGAAGAATGGGGCAAGGAATGTTATCAAGCAGTTGGGAGCACAGGGGTAACCAAGGCCTTCTCACCCGAGATCCGCGACAAATCAGCGACGGCCAAAGTGTTGTTAACATATTATTACCAAAAAAAGAAAACTCCTTGCTTCTTCACTTCATATTATACTTCAGGTTGGTGGGACTCCGTCAAAGTGATTACTTCATTGCTCTTGAGATCTTCATATTCCAATCTCATAGACATTTTGCCGACTTTGTGTTCGAAGGCTTTAAAATTTTTATTCTCATATTTCCAATTTGAGATCCTATATTTTATACATGTATTTATTATATGCTAGCCTGTGAATTATCGCAAATTATCTAAAAGATATTTCTCGATATCCATCGACTCGATAGACATCGAGGAATATTCCTCTCTATCTTCCTAAATGACGTCACGCTACGCCGCATTACGGCGTCTTGAAGGAACGATCAGCTGATCTTTGTTATTGTTTTGAAACGTAGGCATTTCTCGTCGAATTGAGCTGAATATTGTGCAATAAAATGTCTCAACGCATATAATAAAAAAGAAAATCTATTCTGTTTTAGTCATTATCTGGAATTATCTCATAAGTGTGGACCTGAAAGTTTTATTTTTCACGAGCGCTTGCACACACGAATGAGATAATTTCCGATATGCACTAAAATAGTGCAGATTGTTTTTATCTTATATGCTACGTGGCATTTTACTTAATATTCAGCCCAATTCGACTGCAAACAGTTTCAAGACACTAACAAAAAACTACAGGAAGCTAGTGGAAAAAATCATCGCGTGGACCTGACCTCACGAGCAAGCGCTCGTGAAAAATAAAACTTTCAGGTCCATACTCATGAGATAATTCCACATACTGACATATTTGCCGGCAAGTTCTGATCTCATGCTGGACACCACCCAGAATCAGAGGCAAATCACAGTCCAAATCTCAAATTTTTAATACAGTTTTTGGACATAATGTTTGGCGGGAAAAAGTTTTAAAAAACCCATATTTTATGGAAGAATATTGTTGTGCACTTTAACAAACAATGAGTAACGCGGTCACCTCAAATTTTCAAAGTTGTGTTGTAAAATTATTCACTTTCAATGTCACTTCCTATGATGATGCGCTTGAATTTACAAGTGTATAATATTTAATTGTGCAGCTTCTATTTATTGTGTGTGTGTGGGGGGGGGGGGGGGGGGGGGCATTGGCTATTAATAGTTCTGTCGCTCCCGGTAAAGAATTTTGTTTTGTTTTGTAAGCGATCAGCTGAGTCGATCACTGAAACATACAGTAGAATGTATTCATGTGCCTGTTATGGTAGGTGATAGTCCGCCGCGTCACCGGAAACAAATCGTCTATATGATACGGAATCAGAACACATTATGTAATACGTACCGTTTCTCGTGGTTTTCAGGCCAAAATCTATATGATTGTTAGATAAATTTATATACTTTTAAAACGAATTGTGATATTGCCTTCCAAATGTGCTTGGTATAAAAGATTGCACGTTTTTTTCTATTTTCGATTGTCAATGTCAGAAATAGTATAAACAATACACGAATATCCCGATTAACTCCAGCCTCACAACTCGGCTTCATCCGCCTTCCTAATTTACAAATTTATCAGTTGAAGAAAAAAATTCAGCAAAATCATATCATCTGATCCTTAATTGGAGCGAGGTCTTTCCATCGCGAGATCAAAAAATAAGGTTTTGTTGAAACTGTGAGAACATTCTAAAAAAATATTTAAAATTACAAACTATGGAATTGAGTAAATTCGATATATGGTTAACATTTTGCCTACTGAACGGTGTTATATCCGATCAGGCCTATTTACAAAATTAATCTGTTATATTTTCTTCCAATGGTGTCCAACATAGCATAGCGTATGGGCAATCATTTGGAATGAGCTGCTCGAGCACATTTCAATGAGAGAGTCATGAGCTGTGCGACAGAACAAAATGAAGATACTAATTATTGAAGAACTGTTATTGCATGTACCTCTCGCTATCGTGGTGGGTAAATAATTCAATTTTCATTAATGATATCTAATTGTCTTGCGTATGGTTGGTCGAGATGAGTTTTTCATAACTCGATGAATTAATTTCCTACGATTTTTGGTTTGTCCCGACAATTTGTGAAATAAAAAAAAATTGGGCGTGCCGAGCGGTGAATGTTAACACCCATTATAGGTGGATTTTTAGTTTGTATTAGCGTGGGTTGTTTGCCCAAACCCTTTTCTTCAGTATGAGAGACCACGTTTATTGGCCTATGTTGAAAATAATGAAAGTGTCGAGTGCACAAAAGTTACTATGATCGCAATAATATAAATGAAGTGGATTTCGTTCGTGTAAATAAAACAAGCAAACACTACGAATTATATTATAATAATTGAAATAACTCATTTGTCGCTTTATCAGGGTATGAATGTGGGATGGGCGTGTTAAGCTGTACGAATTACGTAGCCCATCCCAGGTAATTCATTTCGATTCTTATATGAAATAATAAAGGATGGTATTTATCTCTTAAACCTTTTACTGCCAAGCCCACTTTAGCCATATATGGAGAACCTCTATGTGCACATGTATGCGAGGAAGTTTAATAAAATTTATGACATACTTGAAACTCTAAATTATTGGAAAGTGCTCTCGCAGCCCTTTTGTTAAAAGTGTTAATCATCACAGTTCTAAAAACGATTTGATCGACCAGGAGAGCGCTCTACATCCGATTTGAGCGGCCAGGTAAATAAACAAACGCTCTGACACAGATGTTTACTGAAAAACATTTTTTTACTTTTGGTATGCCACTTGATAATGGTATTTTGAGACCAATGAGCCGCTCCGAAGATCAAAACGTCCAATCCACCCGACCCTCCCTTTCCGTCCATGCAGTGCCTGGTCAAAACCTGGGGCTTTTGACCGGGAATTGCATCGACAGGACAAAGTTAAAAAGGATTTCGGCGTCCCCATTGGGTGATAAACATCTGAAAAGTTTTTTATTGTTTCTAGCTCGTCTGAGCGAAGATCAAGGGGAGCTTTACTAATCACTTTCTGTCCGTCGTCCGTCGACTTCGGTCCGGCGTAAACTTTACATTATCGACTGCTCCTCACAAACTCCTGGACCAAATTGAACCAAATCAGGTGTGCATCTTCCTGATCATATGTCAATTCAAGTTTGTTCAAATAAAGTTGCCACGTCCACAGAGGGCACCACAAAGGGCACAAGTCTGATAGCACCCATAAAATACAAAAAAACTCTTCTTCTTCAGATCCAGTAGTCAGAATCTTTTCATATTTGGTATACAAAATCTCTAGGGGGCTCAGATTTAAGTTTGTTCAAATCGAGTCCCTGTGTTAATATGTGGGCTCCCTATTGGAGCCCGAATTTTAACTTAGAGCAGTACGTGGAATATTCTTTAAAAATCTTCCTCTTCAGATCCACCAGTCAGAATCTTTTCATATTTGGTACACAAAATCTCTTGGGGGGGGGGGGGGGGGGGGGCGGTCAGATTCCTGTTTGTTCAAATTAAGTCGCTGGGTTAATATTTGGGCTCCCTATGGGAGCTCGAGTTTTAACTTAGTGCAATATGAGGAAATTTTTTTAAAAATCTTGTTCTTCAGATAAAACGGCCAGAATTCTCTCATATTTGGTATACATCATCTCTAGGGGGCCTGAATTTTAACTTAGTGCAATATGAGGAAATTTCTTTAAAAATCTTCTTCAGATCCACCAGTCAGAATGTTTTCATATTTGGTGCACAAGATCTCAGGGGTGGGGTGTCAGATTTAAATTTGTTCAAATCGAGTCGCTGGGTTAAAATTTGGGCTGCCTGTGGGAGTGGAATATGAGAAAATTTCTTTAAAAATCTTCTTCTTCAGACCCAGTGGTCAGAATCTTTTCATATTTGGTATATATCATCTCTAGGGGGACATATTTGGCACACAACATCTCGGGCGGGGGGGGGGGGGGCGCCAGTTTTAAGTTTGTTCAAATCTAGTCGTTGGGTTACTATTAGTGCAATATGAGGAAATTTCTTTAAAAACTTCTTCTTCAGATCCACCAGTCAGAATCCTCTCATATTTGGTATACATCATCTCTGGGGGGGGGGGGGGGGGGGGGGGGGGGGGGCAGATTCAAGTCTGTTCAAATCGAGTTCCTCAGTTAGTATTTGGGCTCCCAAACTTTAACTTACTGCAATATGAGGAAATTTCTTAAAAAATCTTCTTCTTCAGATCCACCAATCAGAATCCTTTAACATTTGGTATACATCCTCTCTAGAGGGCGTCAGATTCATATTTGTTCAAATCGGGTCCGTGGGTTGAAATTTCTGGGTCTGGTACGGACTTAGAAATTTTGGACCAAAATGTGAATTTTTTTTAGTTATTTTTTATGCGTTTTGTTAAATTTTGAGACGAAAAAAAAATGTTTAGCCTCAAAATTTTGGGTCCAGTTCATACTTGGAAATTTTGGACCAAAATTTGGCAAAAAAAAAATCGGTTTTTTATGCGTTTTGTTTAGTTTTGGGATGAAAAAAAATTAGCCTGAAAATTTTGGGACCAAAATTCGGATTTTTTTTTATTGTTTATGCGTTGTGTTCAATTTTGCGACTTTTTTTTTTTTTTTTTTTTAGCCTGAAAATTTTGGGTCCGGTTCCGACTTGGAAATTTTGCACCAAAATCTGGAAAAACAATTTCGGTTTTTTATGCGTTTTGTTCAATTTTGGGACGAAAAAAAAAATTTTAGACTGAAAATTTTGGGTCCGGTTCGGTCTGAAATTTTGGACCAACATTAGGAAATTCTGGGGGTGGGGGGGGGGGGGGGATTTTTATGCGTTTTGTTCAATTTTGAGACGAAAATATATTTTTTATAGCCTGAAAATTTTGTGTCCGGTTCCGACATGGAAATTTTGCACCAAAATTCGAAAAACTTTTTTTTCGTTTGTTTTCAAAATCGAGTTCCTAGATGAATAAGAGTGGTTTTATGCAAGAATGCATTTACTCTATGTCCTCCCCTCCCTTCCTTGTCGGTGGGTGGGGTGGTGGGAGGGTGGCAGTTAGATGTAACAAAATGTTTGGCTGCAAAATATATTTTGAAAGGTTTAGAGTGCAAAATTCGAAAGACTTTTTTTCGATTGTTTTCAAAATCGAGTTCCTGGATGAATCAGAGTGATTTTATACAAAAATGCTTTTACCTATGTCCTCCCCTCCCTTCCTTGTCGGCGGGTGTGAGGGGGGGGGGGGGGGTGCAGTTAGATGTAGCAAAATGTTTGGCTGCAAAATATATTTTGAAAGATTTAGAGTGATTTTATGCACCCCCCCCCCCCCCCCAAAAAAAAAAAAAGACCCCGTCGACCACCAACCCCTCACCCTACCCCCGTGGGTCAATTAAACGGAGGAAAAAAATGCAATATGAAGGAATTTCTTTAAAAATCTTCTTCTCTAGAACAATCAATTAGAATCTTTTGATATTTGGTATACAATATCTCGGGGGGGGGGGCGGGGTCAGATTCAAGTTTGTTCGAATTGCGTCCCTGGGTTAAAATTTACCTTAGCGCAATATGATGAAATTTCATTGAAAATCCGAATGTTTTCATATTTGGTATACAGCATCTGGGGGGGGGGGGGGGGGGGGGTGTTAGTATAAGATTTAAGTTTGTTAAAATTGGGTCCCTGGGTTAATAATCATGATCTATTTGATCGGAGGCAGTGACGTAACAGCCCTTGTTGGGACTTTGGCAGTACTAGTCTACAGCTGATATTGGAAGCAGTCAGGAAGACCCAGGATAATAATCCTCTGACATGGACACTAGAGTTATGAATAATTTCATGATTTTATTCCTCTGTAGTGTTGATGAACCATGACTAACTGAATGTGATCCAAAATAGTTCTTTGAACCACTTTGTCAGGTGAGCAATTAAGGCCCATTGGGGCCTCTTGTTTTAAATATTTTTTTGTTTTGTTTTAAATGGGCCATGCTGGCCTCCCGGAAAAGTTTTTTACAGAGTTAAAGATAGAAAGAAAGGAAACTGGTTAACCTGACTGGCAAAAACTGAATTTTATGCTATTCCCTGATGGGTTCAAGTTTGGCCCTAACGAGGAGACTACGCAGGCTTCTGTAATACTTTATTGTTTTCAATTTTTGATGGTTCAAAATCATTGATATTTCCAAGATGTTCCAGTTTCCGAAGGCTTTCAGATTTTTGCCTTTGTAGACTGTCACATCTCGAAAATCAACAGAATCTTGACTTATAGTAGCTTTATGTTTGATGTAAGGATCGTGACTGTTCAAAAAAATGATCAAAGTCGACACTGGCGTGTTCCCAAATAATAAATATGTCATCCAAATATCGGAGGTAAATAAGGGGTTGTTTAACACATTTGCCTAAAGTCCCCTCCTCGTATTCAGCTACGTAGATACTTGCACAATTTGGGCGGAACCTCTTTCCCATAGGACACCCCTTTTTTGTAAATAGATATCGCCATTGAATTCGAAATCATTTTCTTTCAGGTTCAACTCCGGATCCAATAGATCTAAAATCTGTTTGTCTGGACGTTGAGTGTCAAGATATTTTCCGAACGCGGGTTTTACAAATTCTACTCCTTTGTCTATGTGAATATTTGTGTTCGTAGAGTCAATGTCCAAAATGGCCAAAATTGTATGTTTTGGTATTTTTAATTTTGTAATTTTGGATAGAAAATCTTGCGTTTTTTATATAGCTCTGTTGTCTATTGGGTATAGGTTTGAGGTCATAGTGTATTAATTAAGATATTCCTTAAGAGTCAGAATTACAGTCCGAAACAATAGGTTTTCCAGGTGGAGTTAGATTATCTGTCCATACCGATGGATCTTTGCGAATTTTAGGCAAGATAAAAAATTGTCTTGTTTGAGCAACGAGTAGAGGTGATAGATGTCTCAGCTGCCTTTTGGTCATGTTCCCTTCATCAAGGAGAGATTAAAGGATTTCTGTGAATTTCTCCTTGTTGTCAGGCCAGATAATTCTGTCTAATTTTTAGGCTTTCACAAACTCAGTTTGGGAAAGACTCTTGTTATTCTTCTTTTTCAAAAAACTTTCTTTTTTTTTTTTTTTTTTTATTTTTAGCTTTATTTTTTTTTTATTTTATTTTTTTTTTTGCACTGCTCAAAAACAAGCTGTACGATTTTAAACAAATTTGGATACTTATGTAATGCCATAAAATCTAGTGAAATGAGGTATCGTCATGTCTTTGAAAATGCTTATGTTCAAAATATGCGGCCAAAACCTTCAAAATTTCACCACTTTTCACCATAGCTCAAAAACAAGCGGTACGATTTAAATTAAATTTGACAAACTTATTTACTGCCACCAAACCTTGTGAAATGAGTTATCGTCATATTCGTGAAAACGCATATTTTTAAAATTTTCTGCCCAAACCATCAAAATTTCACCATTTTTCAAACGTCTCAAAATTGTTTACAGTTAACTAACTCAAATTTTCCATACATTTAGAGCATAATATGATACACCACAACCACCATACAAATATTTCACAATTAACACCTATTGGCCAAAAATGAAATGAATATAGCAGCTTTGTCTTCAAAATTGACCAACTTCAAAGGCAAATTTCTCTACTTGCAAGGTTGTTATAACAATTATTTTGGTATGGATAGATGCAACAATGATTGCAGAAGAAAGTTACTGTTTACTTTCTAATCTCACACTTAACCTCCAAGCACAATGAGGAGGAGGATAAGAGTGTTGTTTGAAAATGCCAAAATGAATCAATTTTGGTTGCTTTTTCTACCATTTTGGACTGAGTGAAATTCAACCACTATGCATGTTCGTATTCAAAATTGACTACCGATATTTGCTGTTGTATGTTTGGTTGTAAAGTTTAACCCTATGCCCATTCTGGTTGCATAAAAGTAGGTATCGTCCAAAAAAATCACATGTTTTTTCAGAATTCGGTAAGGTTAAGTGACAATTTATTCCTTTTCTAATTGATTGAGCTCTGAATGTTTTCTATGGGCAAAGCAGTCAAAGTATGACAAATTTTGTTTTATATGTTATTATTAAAAGTTTAACCCTTTAGGGATTTGAGACTTCCCATAAGGGTACTTTCGAAATAATTGTTATTTTCGCCAACTTTTACATGCAATTTCTCAGCACTGGAGCCATATTTTCTCAAAACGTTTTCTATGACAAGATGTAGCATTCATCCAAGAAGAATGTGTTTGGTGCTATATGTTTTATTCAAAGTTTTAACCCTAAGAGGTTGTCTGGCCTTTAATTGGAGTACCCTCAACCTTTACATGTTCATTCAAATACCAAGATTCAAGATTCCTCCATGCCTCGTACCAGACATTCAGTCTGTGATTGATGTCCACACATTTAAAGCATAATATGATACACTAAAATCACCACACAAATATTACAAAATTAACCCCTATGGCTACAAATGACATAAATATAGCATTTTATCTTCAAGATTGACTAATTTCAAGGACAAATTTCTCTAATTGCAAGGTTGTTGTAACAATTATTTTGGTATGTATAAATGCAACAATGATTGCAGAAGAAAGTTATTGTTTACTGTTTAATCTCATCTTTAACCCTCAAGCACAATGAGGTCGAGCAGAAGAGTACCGTTTGCAAATGCCAAAATTAGTTAACTTCGGTTGCTTTTTTCTATCATTTTGGAAAGGGTTAATTTCAAACACTTTGTTTTGCTATAGGTAGAGATGCGTAATGAACAAATCCGCTGTTATAAGTTAGGATCAGGGGCTTAACGCAAGTTGTGCTTCGGACACTTAAAGAATACTACTGTCCAAAAAATGATTATCAATGAATGTTGCAAATATCTGTACTCTTTTGTCCAAAAACAAAATTTCCATAACTGCATTCAAAAATCAATGGCGAACAAATTTTGTGCTATATGTTTTTGTGTCCCGCTTTATCCAATACCAGTTTTGACCATACTAAATATCGTCAGACAAAATTTATTTTCCGATTAATTTCCTACTTTTCTGTACCCAGTTTCCCTGGATGGGATTATTTATTTATTGGTGTTTAAGGTCACATACTTATGCACAATGGCTAATCGTGACCGTGACAGTTTTGCGGGCAGAGGAAGCCGGAGTACCCGGAGAGAACAACCGAGCATCGACGAGCAACTGTCAGCTCCACAACATTCTAACTCTGTTCAAGCTCCGCACAAGCAGGGTTACAGCGGTTGAAGACATGTGCACCATCGGCGTGCAGTATGCCTTAGTACACGGCGTCATCGTGCCCCCATGTAGGCAACCGGGATAAAGTGCCGTGCCCAAGGACACAACGTGGGTCGTCCCGGACGAGGATCGAACTCGGGACCTCAAGCATATAAGTCCACCAGTCTACCTCTGAGCAACTGCGACCCCCCCCCCCCCTGGAAGGGATTGGCATGGTCTATTTTCTTTTGTATAATATTAAAAAAAAAGTAGGGAATATTTGATAAAAGCGAGATATATGAAGAAATATATTTATATTTTCATCAAAAAGACAGTTGAGGCATTGCACTGTGACATCTGGTGAATGATTTTAGCGATAGTTGAGTGTCTGACAAGCACACAGTCCATGCACTGTGCTGTAGAAGACATGGGCGGTCAGTCAGATAATTTACCACATTCAGTCCAAGACCTCAATACCTTGTAAATCCTCCTCGGTTCGCGAGACAAGCGCGGATCCGACGTGGCATACTCCTCACCAAACGTATCGTTCGTTCCGCTGCCGCCACACTCTGTTTCGCCTGTCGTGGAAGTTGAGAGTGAACCTCGATTCATCCGAAAACATGACGTTGCTCCACCGACGATTGTCCCAGCGCTGTCGTGCTCCACACCAGTTACACCTTGCTGAGATATGAAGTTCAGTCAAACGTGGAATTATTCGAGGTCGTCGAGCGTACACATTCTAGCTGTGTAGGCGATTTCGGATAGTCTGACCACTGACTCGCACATCTGTCGCTCGGTGCAGCTACTGTCCAATTTCTGTGGCACTTTGATGACGGTTACGCAATGCTGTGGTTCGGATGAAACGATCCTGGTTAGCAGTTGTCGCCCTTGGACGACCTGACTGACGCCTGATCAACTCAACATTGCCTGTCTGACGGCAGCGTGATCTAATAATCACCTAATAATCACCGATTGAGTAACGTTGAGAATTTGAGCCACTACAGTCTGTCTGTTACCAGCTTCCAACATGCTAACGGCACGTAAACGTTCGTCACGTGTCAGTCTTCGCATACCTCAAAAGTTATGTTTCGACCAGAAACTATTGATGAACGATTTCATAACAAGAAAAGAACGATGAGACCACCGAAAAAGCATGTCCAGTACAAATGAAAATTTCAGAACGTACCCCTCAGACATTAACGCGGCGCTCGTGCGAAAAACCTGCACGAAGTTTTCGTGGGCCGGTGACATTCATGATCCACACTAAAAGTGGTAACATACTGATGTGTCCCGTCATGCATATCCAATACCATTTCCCGAAAATATCAACATCAGTTTGGATATCCCATAATTGTTTTTGCTTTGTATATATCTGCATCATGTGTTACAAGGAAACAAAATGTTCTGTGATAAGTGTTGATGTCACACATAATCCAACACATGTTTTGACAACAGTATCCAGAAAAAAACTTTCATCTTCATGAATTGTACATGTATACTCATTTTTCCTGCCATTAAATCCAAACCCACACAACTTTATTTCCGTTGAAATGACTATTAAAGTAACTAACAACTGTTTGCCGAAAAATGTTTTGCACATGTGCAAGAACACATTGCTCATATTCATGGTTCAGCCTCACATTTTACACTCCAAGACACTGATTGCTATAAAAAGAGTATGTTTTGAAAATGACAAAATTGATCTACTTTGGTTGCTATTTTTTTATCAATCTGGAAAGAGTTAATTTCAAACAGAGTGGTTTTCTTCGATTAGAGGTGCTCGCTGAACAAATTGTGCTTTCAATGCCTGTATTGAGCAATTATTGTGGAAGAAATTTTGTTTTATATGTTTTGGTGTCTCGCTTTATCCATTAACTGTTTTGGCTGCATAAATGTAGTACTGTCACAGAAACTTTGATTTCAACCGATTTTTGCAATTTTCTGTACTTCTTTGTTCTAAAACAGAAAGGACATGTGTCGTTTTGCTTTTTATAATTATATTCGACAATTATTGAAAAACAAATTTTGTGTTATTTTTAGTGTCCCGCTTTATCAAATATGTGTTTTGGCTGCATAAAAACTAGTAGCATCACAAAAGCTTTGATTTTCACTGAATTTTGAGGTTTTATGTACTCCTATTTCCAAAAGAGACTGGCAACTCAAAGGTTCTATATATTTCGAGCAAAATACAATATACCAGAATTACGACACAAATATATCAATTTGAACCCCCGTGGCTAGAAATGATGTTAAGGCAGTGATGTTGGGTAACATTGAATGCTTTCCAAATGCCATTTACCCAGAGACGGCTCCAGAATTTCGATTTAAGGGTTTGGGGGGGGGGGGGGGGGGGGGACTAAGAAAGATATGGAATCCCAGGTCAAGATGTCGAAGGGATCTCCCAAAGGGTGCAGGCCTGAGCTAGGGTGTATCAGAGGGTGTGTATCCCTCCCGATCGTGGGGGTCTTGGTGATGTCTGCCAGGAAAAAGTTCATATTTAGACACCGTAGGGGCGATGTCTGAGCATTTCTACAACAACTGACACGGTCTTCAAAGGCCCCATATTGTGTCTAAAGATGGGCTCACATCATTAGTTGAAAACAATTCCACGAAAACCACGGTCAGATAGTAATTTGAAGTTTGAATTTGTTTTGCTTTTTTTGGTGGGGGGGGGGGGGGGTGGCTAAGGGAAAAGTAGGACCAGGCCCCCTACGCCTCTGTGGTGCCGCCATGGCTTTGACCATTATTGTTAACATCATGTAGCAAATATCTTGATTTGAATAGGTGCAGCAATGATAGTAGACAAACACTGTTACTATTTTCTGTCAGTTTGGAAAGGGTTCACTTGAAACTCTTTGCTTCTATACTGAGTCAAAAAAGAAAGTATAATAGAAACAAATGTGAAAAATAGCATAAAAGATGAAATATAATAGTTCTAATGTTGCATTTTGTGGACTAGAAGTCGTGCAAAGAGTTTAATGACATGTTGTTGTTGCCCACCCAACTGTATACAATTTTACTACGGATTTCAAAATAGCACGTGCTATCCGAGAATGTCAAATTGAATGGGTGACGATTTTCTTTGTGTCATGTTGTGCTAGAGAGACTGGGCTATTGAGAAAACACGCTAGTTTTTGTCTTCCGACATTTTAAAAAATGCCAAGGTTAACCGAAAATCAGAAGTTGCGTACCATTGGTACGCATGAGGCTGGGATACCTCCAGATGAACTCGCTGCGGAGTTCGGAGTCACTGTGGCTACTATTTACCGTCTCACTGGAAGGTATAGAACTACTGGATCTACTGCCGGCCGACCGACCTCGTTCAGGTCGACCAAGAGTTACGACCCCTGCAGAAACTAACACATCAGGACTCTCACTTGCGGGATCGCTTCCAGCCGGCGACGAGGACAGCAGCAATTACTCCTGGTAGAATTAACAATAGAATCATTGCACAGACTGTCCGCAATAGACTCGCTAAACACGGCATCCGAAGTAGGAGTCCATACCACGGACCAATCCGTGCCCAACGTCATCATACCTTCAGAATGGAATGGGTACGTCAGCGTGTTCGCTGGGCTCAGCAGCGTTGGAGCACAGTTCTTTTTAGTCGCCAATCGAGCATCTTTGGGATCAATTGGACCGTCTGGTACGAGTTCATGATCTTCAGACGTTAGGCGATTTACGTAATGTTCTAAGGCAGGAGTGGAACGCTGTACCACAAGGTGACATCCAGAGACTTATCAGGTCCATGCGCTGTCGATGTCTTGCCTTCCAAGAGGCAACGGTGGACATACACGCTATTGACTGCATGTGTGAACTTTTCATTTCACCCCATGTCTGAGTTGCGATGTCCTGGCGTGACCTGGCAACAGTAAGAACATGACATTATGCAAATTCATACAGCTAGACTCGAAATATGAATTTACAATAATTTGTTTGGGATTAAAGTCGATAATTTTAAAAAATTGGTCCTCAAAGTTTATTATACTTTCTTTTTTGACTCAGTATATGTGTGTTTGGTAGCCTTTTAAACAAATTTACCTTTGGAAGTTTTAAGTAGGGCTTAACCCAATATCTGCAATGGCTATTTGTTGAATAGTACGCCCATCAAGGTTCAATACACCAAAAATCACCATACAGATATTTCAAAATTAACCCCCAAAATGACATGAATATATAATCTTTTCTTCAAAATTGACCAACTTTAAGGGTATATTTCTCTAATTGCGAGGTTGTTGTAACAATTTTTTCGTCATGGATAGATGAAGAAATGGTTGCAGAAGAAGATTACTGCTTACTTTTTAATCTCAGGTTTAACCCCCAAAGACAATAAGGGCGAGAATAAAAGTGCCGTTTGAAAATGCCAAAAGTAACCGACTTTGGTTTCATTTTCCTATTGTTTTGGAAACAGTTAATTTCAAACAGTTTGCTTTTGATGGAAAACCCTCTGTGAAATCCTTCTGTCAATAAATCGCAAAGTTAGTAATGCAAAGCAAGAAATATCGACAAGCTGTTCAATATCCCTTCAGTCAACTGTACTTATCACAGTATATAGTAACTCTCTAGCTGATTTGAACAATATCACCAATTTGTGTGTGGCCGTAACTCATATTACATGTATTTCATTGTATCTGAAACAGATATGTTGGAAAAATTAAATTTCGTACCCCAGATACCCCATTGAAATTGATATATTTTACTTTATCAGATTGAGAACAACATTATTCAGTATGTAACCAAATGGAGATTTATTTTCACTCTATATTTCACTTGCCTTCTATTAATAATCTTATACTAAACAAAACACAATTTCCAAGCTGTGAATTAAAATGTTGTAAGGCTCAATATGGAAATTTTCTACCGCCAATCTGTTTATTTGTGTTTTGAACAAAATCTCAGCCCTGTATTTCATTTCCAAAATTAGATTGTTTGAACTGTAACATGCAGTATTAATTTATTTATTTATAGAGGTTTAACGATACTTTCGGCAGCCAGGGTCACCTAATGTCAGACAGATTCACGAGTGGTAGAACTCAGAGTAACTCTGGAGCAAACCACCGAGCAATGGCAAACAACTGTCAGACTCCCCAACATACTAACACCACAAATGCAGGGTTAGCATTGGTTGAAGACAAGTGCACCTTCGATGTGCCGTACGCCTTAGTACACAACGTCACCATGCCCCCCCCCCCCCCCACGTGGGCAATTGCATTGGGATGAAGTGTCTTGCCTAAGGACACAATGTGATTGCCACATGTGGGATTCGAACCTAGGATCTCTCGGATTGCAACCAGCATCTCTACCTACTGAGTCACCGCGATCCCGTAATATGCAGTCATAGAGCTTTTTTTATATGTACTTGTGTGATTATAAATGAATAATATTAACATGGATAAGGTTCCATTGAACAACTTGTACAATATACTGGTCAGTTGACATGCACCGTCTAAGGGATGAGATAGGAAATGTGACAAACAATGACAACATTTTGTTTGCAAAACCAAAATGTTTTTTGGTCATTTCTGACAATCGCATTGCCCGCAGTTTTCCGGCAAAGTGCCTGAAAAACTGTCTCTTTCACGACTCAGGTGTGTGTGTGTGGGGGGGGGGGGGGGGGGCACAGCCCTCCCAGACATCCCGGCCCGTACACCCATGATTCATCTGTACTTATTTTTTCCAAAGCAGACAGAAAGAACATGGCTCGTTTTGCTTTCCATGAAAATATTCTTTAACAATTGAAGAGCAAATTTTGTGTTAAATGTTTTGATGTACTGCGTTATCTCAAATATCTGTTTTGGCTGCATAAAACCTAGTAACATCACAAAAACTTTGATTTCCACTAAATTTTGCTGTTCTCAACAAATGATCGGTAGTTTTGTGTGCAACACAGTTTGCGTTTTTACATTAAAAAGTCGGGAAAGCCCGTAACTTGTCCAACAAATTACAATTCTCTAGTTCATAATATCTTGTATTACTAAGCTGCCTCACAGCTTCCTTAACCCTTTACCCAACGTAACTGCCAAAACCGGCCACCGCTATTCTCAAAAATCGCCAATTACTTTTCATTATTTTTTTTCATTTTTGTCTCAAAAACATAGATTATGACCCCTCGTGGGAACGAACTCGCCGAGCTCGTTCCAACGAGGGATCATAACCTATGTTTTTGAGACCAAAAAAAAAAAAAAAAAAAATTAGTTATTCAAGAATTTTTTATGCAAGTGTCGTTTGCTTTTCATGTTAGGTAATTGGTTAATATAATTTTCGTGAGCTAAAATTACAACTGCGCCACCTTTATCCACCGGCTTTATGATCAGTTGTTTCATTTTTGCGAAGTTTCACAAGAGCTCCCCGTTCTCTAGCCGCACGTTAAATTGTTTTTATCGGAGAGGAGGGTTAAATCAAAAACTTGTTCAGTAACCTGTTTACCGGCCTGTATAATTTCAGGATCCGCCGCGCTCTCTGGGGGTGTCCTCCCAGAAGATGATGTAAATGGATGTTTTTGACCTCTTGCATTTTTGAAGACGTCTGCAAGTTTTAACTGTCTTTGAAAACACAGATAATCAGTAAATGGAAGTTTGCCATCAAACCAGATTTCGGCCTTGGAGTTGGTATATATGTTAGACGGCGATCTAATGAAGATTTCTCCCCGGGTGTTAGGTCATCGGTGCCAGACAGGCTAATCACATTTGTTCCTAACCCTAGATGATTGAGGCGGTTGTTACCTTGACCTTGAATTAGTTGAAGATAGAAAGTTCAACCAGTGGTCGTTCATTTTGTTGGCAGTTTCGGGTGTCCAATGAATCAAATCGTAAACCACATTGAATTCTTTCTCTGGTAATTTTGGAATTATTATTATGTTCCGCATATTCCAACGTGTCTTATTGATGTGGTTTTGAGTCTCCTTTTCCGCAAACTGGAGACGTTTTGAAAAATTTATTTCTGCAAAACATATTTTTGCAGATGGGAATTTTTTTCAGATTTCGCTTACCATCAGTGATCGTTGCATGGAAGCATCACCCGGAGTTTCTCCCCTTGAGTTTATGCCTACGTTTAGGATTATTTTTTCAGTAGAATGCCTCTGTATTTTTTTACTATTTTCCGGAAATATTTAAAATTGGCACTTGTATAACATTCTACTTGCATGTCCGAATGGGAGTTCGATCACTACGTTCTGAATTTGAACTTCCAAATAAAAGAATTTTCTTTCGAATATTGGGAAGGTACCAAGTATGTTTTTAATTGCCGCACGGATGCCGAAACGTGAAGAATTTGGTCTCAAAATGGCGGATCGGCTATACTGATTTACGGTTCAGTACCGGCGATTTCGGTTTTGCCGAGAACGAAGCAACTGGCTGAACTACGGATGAAGTGGAAGCCACAGGAGAAGAGCTAGGAGAAGAAACATGAGCACCCCGGCTGCGGTATCCAACTTGGAATTGTCCAAAGCCAAACGTGTGGTGGGAGACACTTGCAAGTCGGGCCGTTTGCCTGGGGTGAAAGAGGAGGTAGAAAGAGAAGGTGAAAGAGAAGGCGAAGAAAGAGATCGTGATCGGACACGCTTTCCTGTACGTTGAGGCAATGGGGTTGCACAAGTAGTGGCCTTGGGCTACCACTCGCATCACTCCTTGCCTCCCTGGGGTTTAGAGCCGAAATATAAGGCTGAAAGGAGGGAGTGCGATGGCTCAGTAGTAGACTGTTGGACTTCTGTGCTGGAGGTCCCGAGTTCGATCCCTGTCCGGGATGATCTGCGTTGTGTCCATGGGCAAGACACTTTATCCCGGTTGCCTACATGGGGCACGATGACGACGTGTACTTCAACCGCTGTAACCCTGCTTGGGCCGAGCTTGAACAGAGTTAGAATGTTGAGGAGCTGACAGTTGCTTGTCGATGCCCGGTGGTTCTCTCCGGGTTCTCCGGCTTCCTCCACCCGAAAAACTGTCGTGGTCACGATTAGCCATTGTGCATAAGTATGTGACCTTAAACACCAATATATAAATAAATAAATAAGACTTGGACGGCCTCGATAGTCTTATCAGACAACTTCGTCTTGAAATGTTTTTTACCCCATTTTAAGGCTTGAATGACTGCCTTATCAAAGTCCAGGTGTTTTGACGATTTGGCCGAATAACCTGTGACTTTAAATTTCTAAACAACTTTCGTAATGGGAATCGAGCTCGGCCAAGATCTCATGTGCCCAACTCAGATGTGTTCTCCTTAGTTTGGAGAAAACATCAGTACTGGTCAAGGCAGGTTTCAGGAAGACATTCATCTCATCGAGTCGGTTTTGTGAAGTTCGGGGAAATGTCCCATCCGCCAAATGACCTTGTAAAAGACCAAGGTGGTGAAAACACTGTACCACCCGAAATAGCGCCTTGACCAATGAAGAGAAATCTCCATAAGATGGATCTGAGGTCGCATTTCTTGGGGGTGAATAGTGATGTGTGAATTATTTTTCCTTTTATTATTTTTTCTGAAAACCATTGTTGACTGAATGTCCTCCTCCAAGATAACTAATAATTAAAACAAAAATCATATAACAAGAACAAATGTTTTTGAAGTAATTGACGCTACCTTTTTGTGTGTTTGGTTGATCTTCAGTCCTTCCTAGTTGAATCCGTCCGGCTTAACTAGTTTCGCGTGTGATTTTGCTTTTTCAAAAGACTTAGAGAACAATGAGTTCGAGGTAAAAGAACGTGCCACTGATTTAAAGATATGAGTGGGCAGGTCAGTTTGTCTACGTGTGGTGACTGACAAATTAGATATTAACCAAATTTTCTCAGCTAAGGGGTGGAAACAAAGCTCATTGTTCCGCATGTGTTTTCTGTCCGCTAATTTAAAATCCTCTGATACTTATCCCGTATGGTTTCAATATGGGAAATCTGTCGACAATTAAGATAAACGAGAATAAATTTGAAGACATGATTTTTACAAATTAATTTGAGCATCCGCTCAGAGAAAGTTCTCTCAGTGAGTGTGCGTTTAGAATTACAAGTATACAATTCGAAAACCCACTTGGAGATGGTAATAAACTGGATCAATAAAATTTTTAGTCAGGTATGGGAAAGGTCACAAAAAACACAATAAAAAGTCCTTTTGAAGATGTTTCAGCGCCAGGGCACCTTAAGACACCATATCCAACCAGTAACCTATACAGCGCCTGGCCAAGCGGTCCCACATTCTAACTGAAGGTCCTCTCCACCAGTGCATCACCGCAGATCACCAGCCAGAAACACTGTCCAAGACCGCCCGGCCTCCAAAACTTTGTTGGGTGGCTAATATATTGATGTAAAACCCCAGTCCCATAATTCCCCGTCGGAAAGTAAGACAATAGACGGAGGTATATTTTCACAAAACACCGTTAGATAGGGACTGCCTCAAAATTGTAACATTTTGAGAAAATACTTTTTTCATAAATTTAGGATTTTCTTTTGGGCATATCAGTAATCTGGCACTGGCTTGTAAGTATTTTAAACTGAAAAGCGCACTGGCACAGATGTTTACTGAAAAACATTTGTTTCCTTTTGGTATGCCACTTGATAATTGTATTTTGCATCCAATGAGCCGCGCCGAATGACTAAATGTCCAATCCACCCGCCCCTCCCTTCCCGCCGATGCAGTACCCAGTCAAAAGCAGGGCTTTTGACTGGGAACTGCATCGACAGGACAAAGTTAAAGAGGATTTCGGCGTCCCCATTGGGTCACAAACATCTGAAAAGTTTTTTATTATTTTTTATATATATTATTTTTGTTTTCTTTTAAATGGGCTAGAATGGCCTCCTGGAAAAGGTTTTTACAGAGTTAAAGATAGAGAGACGGGAAACTGGTTAATCTGACTGGCAAAAACTGAAGTTTACACTATTCCCCGATGGGTTCAAGATTTGCCCTAAAAAGAAGATTACGCAGGCTTCTGTTTCTTTCTATAGGCGACGATAGGTCTACGATTTAGTGGAACTGACAATTTTGAATTCTCCAAATTAAATTCCTCTTTTAGTATTTTGGAAATTTCAACATTATTTCTGTTATATGTTAGAGTAAATGGAATGATGGACTGTTTTTCGAATTGCCCTTTAGACTTATTTATTCCGGCAGGCCATAATGTTTGAAGACAGTCGATCCAGAAAGCTTCTCTTTGTTTTCTGTAACCGTCTGTTTCCGAATCTATCTCTTTAATTAGGACCTGTTCAAAACGGTGAATTTCGAAATTTTCTAATAGCCAGGAAGATTGAATGTTCTGCTACTGGAGTATCATAATTGTGTTGTTTATCAAGTTTGTGCCGTGTTGCTCGTTCGCGAATAGATTCTGAGTTTCACCAACATACTGCTTTCGACAGCGATTACAAGTGAGGATTAACCACGTAAGGTGAATTACAATGGAGGAAGCTGCGAATTTAGTCGTGAATTTTTGTTTGTTCCGACCAAAATTCATCTTTTCTGTCCGGAATAAAAGTATGTAATCTGCAGCGAGGTTTGTCACAATGCACAGCTGCGCCTTTTTGGATATGTAATACTTTATTATTTTCAATATTTGATGGTTCAAAATCATTGATATTTCCAAGATTTTCCAATTTCCTAAGGCTTTCAGAATTTAGACTTCTGAGGGGACTAGTGGAATACCTCCTTGATCTCAGCGACCTAAAAAGAATCGAACAGGCCTCGTTGAAATTGATCGCATCACTCGAATTGCGGTGAAACCGTATGAGCTGTGATTTTATGATGTCCTTGAAAGTGTGGGGTGGATGGAATAATTTATATGTAAAACCCGATGTGAATCGATTGGTTTGAAAAATACTTTATGGTCAAGTCAGCCGGTGGATTGAAATTGTTTGCATTGGTAGATTGTCATATCCAGACAGTCAACAACATCTTGACTTATGGTAGCTTTAAGTCTGATGTTAGGATCGTGACTGTTCAAAAGTTCTAAAAACAAGATCAAAGTCTCTCTGGAGTATTCCCAAATAATAAATATGTCATCCAAATATCTGAGGTAAATAAGGGATTGTGTAACACATTTGCCTAAAGCCCCCCTCCCATTCACCTACGTAGATACTTGCAAAATTTGAGCGGAACCTCTTTCCCATACGACGCCCCATGATTTGTAAATAGGTATCTTCATTGAATTGGATATCATTTCCTTTCAGGCTCAACTCGAAGAGATCTAAAATCTGTTTGTCTGGGCACTGAGTGTCAGGATATTTTCCTGAAGACAGTTTTCACAGATTCTACTCCTTTGTATATGCCAATATTTGTATACATAGAGTCAATATCCAAAGTGGCCAAAAATGCATTTTTGCTATTTTAATTTTGTAATTTTGGATAGAAAATCTTGCGTATTTTTTATATAGCTCGGTTGTCCATTAGCTATCGGTTTGAGGTGATGGTCGATTAATTCAGATATTGCGAAAGAGTCAGAATTACAGTCCGAGGCAATAGGTCTTCCAGGTGAAGTTAAATTGTCCGTCCATACCGATGGATCTTTGTGAATTTTAGGCAAGATATAAAATTGTCTTGTTGGAGCAGCGATAGACATCTCAGCTGCCTTTTGGTTTTGTGACCTTCATCAAGGAGAGATTTAAGGATTTCGTTAAATTTATCCTTGTTGTGAGGCCAGATAATTCTGTCTAATTTTTCATGTTTTGTATTACCAAGATGCCTTATAGATTCCTTAGTATAATTTTCGAGAGATAAGATTGCAACTGCGCTACTTTTATCCGCCGGATTTATGATCAGATTTTTATTTTTGCGAAGTTTCACAAGAACTAGCTGTTAAATTGGTTTTATCGGAGAGTAGAGTTAAATGAAAAACTGGTTCAGTAACCTGTTTACCGGCCTGTATAATTTCTGGAGGGGTCCACCCAGAAGATGCTGTAAATGGATGTTTTGACCCCTTTCATTTTTGAAGAAGTCTGCAAGTTTTAATTCTCTGTGAAAGCATAGATAATCAGTAGGTGGAAGTTTTGGACCATACCAGATTTTGACCTTGGAGTTGGTGTAAATGTTAGACCGCGATCTAATAAAGATTTCTCTCCGGGTGTTAGGTCATCGGTGACAGACAGGTTAGACAGGTTAGCCACATTTGTTCCTAACCCTAGATCCTCGAGGCGGTCGTTACCTTGGCCTTAAATTAGTTTAAAAATACAAAGTTTAACCAGTGGTCGTACATTTTGTTGGCAGTTTCTGCTGTCCAATGAATGAAACCATAAACCACATTGAATTATTTGCCTTGTAACTTTGGAATTACTTTTATGTTTCGTTTCTCCAAAGTGCCTTATTGATGCGGGTTAGGGTCTCCTTTTCCACAAACTGGAGACTTTTTGAAAAATTGAATTCTTCAAAAAATATTTTCGCAGACGAAAATTTTTCCCGATTTCGCTTTCCATCAGTGGTAGCTGCATGGAAGCATCACCCGAAGTTTCTCCACTTGAACTTATGCCAACGTTCAGGATAATTGTTTCGGGAGGAGAGTTTCCTCTATAATTTTTCACCATTGTCCGAAAGCGTTTAAAATTGGAACCTGGGAAACATTCTACCTGCATATCCGGATGGGGGTGTTGATCAATAAGTGCCAAATCTGAGCTACCAAACAATATAATTTTCTTTCGAATATTGGGAAGGTGTCAATTCATTTTTGGATTGCCGCCCGTGCCGAAACTTGAAGAATTTTGTCTTAAAATGGCGGCTCAGCCATACTGATTTGCGGTTCAGTACCGACGATTTAATTTTGTCCGAGTACGAAGCAACTGGTTGAACTACGGATGAAGTAGAAGCGACTGGAGAAGAAGAAATAGGACCCCCGGTAGCGGAATCCAACTTGGAACTGTTCAAAGCCAAACGTGTGACGGGAGACAATTGCAAGTTGGGCCATTTACCTGGAGTGAAAGAGGAGGCAGAAAGAAAAGATGAAAGAGAAGGCGAAGAAGGAAATCGTGATCGGGCACGTTTTCCTGTACGTTGAGGCAACGGAGTTGCACAAGGAGAGGCCTGAAGGCTACCACTCGTGCCACTTCTTACTTCATTGGGATTTAGAACCGAAATATAAGAATGGAAGTCCTCGATAGTCTTATCATACAACTTGGTCTGAATTTTGTTTTTTACCCCATTTTAAGACTTGAATGACATTATTATCAAAGTCCAGATCTTTTGAGGATTTGGCCGAAAAAACCCGTGACTTTAAATTTTCTTAACAACTTTCATAATGGGAAACGATCCCGGCCAAGATCTCATGTTCCCAGCTTAGATGGGTTCTGCTGAATTTGGAGAAAACATCAGAATTGACAAGGCAGGTTTTAAGAAGGCATTCATGTCTATACATCTTTATTTCTGCGACATGACTGTGCTATTTGTTGTCTTTCGTGAGCTCTTTCTCGGGTCTCCTCCTGTGGGAGCCGATATAAATTGACCTCCGACGATGAGATAAGACGGAGTATATGCTTCCCACAACGTCGCAACCTGGGGCTGAAATTGTGACGCCCCAAAGCAAATTCCTGGATCCGCTACTAATTACGGTTGTCATTCCGACTGATGTGTTTGAAAAATACCCCAAATAGGAGGGATAGAAATATAGAGTTTTTGTGATCGACATGTATTTGAACTTGTATTTTGACGTTCCAACAGAAGTTATTAATTTACTCGCAACAGACGGGAACGAGCAGGATATTGGGGCAGGTCCTTGCATCCATGTCCGTTTCGTTTCTATTTAGGTAATCATGTTAGGGTAGAAAGAAAAGTGCTGATGGTAGAGCAATTCATCCAAGCTATTTCCAGCCAAACCGTGCTCAAATTTCCACTGCAGTACTCCATGACTGCTGGTTTCGACGGTACATTAACGTATTCAGTCTCCCTATATTTTATAATATATTGGCAGTGTTAACCCTTTACCTAACACGAAAAACGGACGGCACTTGTAAAAAAAAAAAAAAAAATCTTGAATAACTATTTCTCATTTTTTATCTCAAAAACATAGGTTATGACCCCTCGTTGGAACGAGCTCGTTCCAATGAGGGGTCATAACTTATGTTTTTCAGACAAAAAATGAAAAAATAATGAAAATTAATTGGCGATTTGTGAGAATAGCCCTGGTCTGTTTTGGCAGTTACGTTGGGTAAAGGGTTAACTCCTGTTGAACACGATCCAACTTTTGCCCGAACTAATTCTCAGCTTCATACGACTTCCGTAGTTTAACATTCATTTGATTTGACAATACATTGACGGCTGGGAGTATTTCTTTAAAAACGGACTGATCAATCTGTATAGAGCCTCCAGCTCCTTTCCGCAAGTTTCAACCTGCGCATATCTGAAGAGACCATTTCTCGAAAAAGTTAGCCCAAATTGAATTTAAAATATAGTATTAGTCGAAAGGTTTTAGCGCCAAAGATTTGAATTGACGATCTGGGGGCTGCTAACCCATTGGAACCCCATTAACCCTTTACCCAGCATAACGGTTCAAAACTGACCAGCCCTATTCACAAAAAAATCATTCAGCTTTCATTATGTTTTCATTTTGTTTTTGTCCCAGAAACATAGTTTATGACTTTCATTGGAAAGGGCTCGCTGAACTCGTTCCAGAGAGGGATCATAAGCTAAATGAATGAAAAAACATAGTTATTCAAGGACTTTGTTTACACGAGTCGTCTATCTTTCGTGTTAGGTAAAGGGCTAACCGTACAGAGGTATTATCCAACGTCCAGAAGCCGATAAGGAAGAAGCAAAAGAGCCAAGTAGGCCTCACATGGCTGACAATTGTCGCCATTGGAAGAGATTTACAGGAAAGTTAGCTCCCCTTTATTTCTGAAGCTAGTAGATTTAACCATATAGAACTTGAACTTTGAAATGCAAGGGAATTTGTATCATCGATATGCGCATCATTTCATAAACTTCAGGCATTTCTCTGTACAATAGCATAAAAATAAAGAAGCCGACATTCTACAATTTATCGCCAATTTGTTTGAACGTTTGCCTGTTTATTCTATGTTGAAGTCCATTTAAAAATAAGAAAACGGCGTTTTAACCATCTTTTGATATTCTGAAAAATTTTTCCGTCCATTATATCATCAGAGTACGCATCGTGTCATATAATACAGACACTGTCCTGTCTATTAATGTCAAAGTCTAGGATATGAGATTTACTAATGTCTTTCCTGGGAAGCACAGAAGCTTGCAAATTATTTTACAAACACATTCGCTAAACAAAGAGTCAAAGGGACACTCACTTAGTGTTGGTCGATGTGATACTGACATATATTTTTAATGACGAATTATCTGTGAAGTGGTTGCTTCTAATTAGCATGCCATAGGATGTAGAGTTGCCTTTTGTAACTTTTGATAAACGAACAACAGACAGCTCCCAGTACGGAACGTAAACTTGACCTTGTTTTCTTCTCTCTCCTTTGTTTTCTACTGATGTCATGGTTATTCTCAACAATTACCTGACCCTAAATTGGAGCTTCCTCGCTCATCTAATAACTGCAAGGGAGATAATTTTATCGAAAGTCGGCTGGGGATGGAGAGCAAGTCCACAGTTCGTGGGATTAGTTGGAGTTGGTGTTTGTTGTCTTTCGTCATGTTTTGTCTGCCAATGTGTTGTTATTGGTCACTGAACTGTTTCACAGCCCTCATTGACAATTATGATGGTTCAGTTGTAGTTCTTAGGGTGGTGTCTTTGCTGGTGATCAGTCAAGTGTATTCTGCGACTTTGGTGATTTGGGTTCGCCGGATGGCAACCCATATTTACAGGCAAATTGTAGTAAAATAGGTGAGATATAAAGATCACCAAGTACTGATTACGCTGAATTATGTACACTTCACGAACTTGATGACTCGACATCGCGTGGCATTTAAATGTTGATGGTTCCATTGCACGTCCGTCATAAATCGTTCGCTTGACAAAAATAATAAGCAATATATCGGATATGTTGCTGCGGGGAGAATATATTGACCCTTTCAACACGGTGTGCATAAATTTTAGTTTAAAGATAAAATTGGCAGTGAACGAGCAGACGATATAATGAGCAAAAAAACTGAAACGAGGCGAGCTATTAGATTAAATTATTACTGAACTCCCAACAAATCAGGATGGTTTTGCCCATTTCGCCGTTGACAGTATTGACTGAAATGATATCTTCCAGGGCGCCATTGTTGAAAGAATTAAACTGCTCCAGAAAGCTAGGATTCTCTTTTTTATTTTCATTTTAATGGGATATAATCCTAGCTCACTTCGTGAAGACGCAGATGGCGTATTCTTCGTCAAATTAGTGTTCACAAGTTTGGAAACCATAATTCCAATTTTTCTATTGAAGTACTCTTTGACATTTTGAAACCGTACCATTATATAAGAAGAATAGCTTTTTTCATGTAATTCCAAAATTGATTTCAATGAAATGGGGTTTCTCCTGCTTTTATTAGTTGCTGAGAACATGTTTCTCGGACTTCTTTTTTCATCGGATATTTTTCTCCAGTACAAACGAACCTGAGGAACAACCGATGTAAAAATTTAACTTCATTCAGCATACAAAATAAATAATTCAAGTGCGAACGGACAAACACTCAAGGGACAAAAGTAAACTGAACTCAAAATAGCCTATGAAATCTAGAGTATAAAGGGGGCGAGAGGTTTTACGCCTCATAAAATAATAGATCAATTAGCTAATTACCTACTTGACTTGGTAGAGAGATGGTGTGAGGTATTGATATAATTTTGATGTTGACCTGAATAAATATGTTTGAGAAAATAAGGCCTAATTACCATCTAACCCTTTCAGCAGTGGCGCTGTGGGAGGTATTATTTCAGTCTATACTGTCAATGGCGAAATGGGCATTGCCATCCTGCTTTGTTGGAGGGTTCAGTAATAATTTAATCCAACAGCTCTGTCGAGCTGTTCGATTAAATTATTACCGAGCCTGCAGATTTTGTGCTCTTTATATCGTCAGCTCATCTACTACCAAATTTTTCTTCACGCAAAAATTTATACACACCGCGTTGAAATGGTTAATGAGAATTTTCTTAAGTGTCAGTAATGTTCACCAGTGAATGAACTCGAGAGTTTCTTTGTTGAAATCGGTTATTGCGAAGCCAATAATTTTATCTTCCGGTAATAATAAAGTAATTGTTTTGTGTTTTTTTCGACCATGCTGTTCACTTCTGGCTTTTCGCCGTGATTGCAAGGACACCTTTAGTTGACAGAGCTTTAGCCAACCAAAGATTCCAAGTGCCAAATTATGTTTTTAGTGTAACTAGCTGTCGAAAGTGTCCTAAAACCCCAGTAAATAAAATAAATTAACATTCCGTAATCTCGAAAGGCTGTTTGGCACAAAGAACACTTTGGAACTCAGGAGACGAAATAAGACAGGTTCCCCTCGCAAATTTGGTTGGCGATAAAATGTGTTGTTTTTCTTGATAGTTGTCAAATGAATTGCCGAGTGTCCTTCTAATAATTGTTTTTTATCTACTTTATACGTAAAAACAGTAACGTTTTATCTATTATCGTTATCGAAAACTCGCCGTCAATAAAAAATCTTTTATCGTTACTGCAGTAAGAATAAAAGTCACGTGATATCGCAAGAATACAACGTTCACGCCCATCTCATTTGCATGACGTACTATTTCATTCAACACTTTGAATAACTAATTATCGCTGCCGCGGATCGAAACAAATAAAACGTGGCGTATTTATCGAAATGTATTGAATAAAAAAGAAGGCCATTAATTAAACTTACTGAATTGTAAAAATAAAATTTGACGGAAAAGAGTAAAAATTAGTAACTTACACTTTTTCAAATGAGATTATTTCACCCTTCGAGACTTTAATTATCATGACGTTCAAACGTCACTGGGAATTCAGTTTCTTCAACATTTTTCAAAATGTGACGTCAAATGTCGGAAAGTACAAATAACCAGATATTTTTCACATTAGTGATTATCTGGTTGAAGGCTAGATTATTTTTAGTGGTCTGCATTTGTTAATCAAAACTTGTTTTATTGCGGGAGTGGGGGAGGTGGGGGTGTAGATAAAAGGGTTATATACACATGGTGTTTGTAAAAAATCTTTTATCGCGACTCGAGCGTTTTCGGGGGCTACATAGCTACTCGTCGCTGCGCGACTCGTAGCTATATATGCCCCCGAAAACGCTCTCGTCGCGATAAAAGATTTTTTACAAACACCATGTGTATATAACCCATATTTATAGACGTGAAGGCGTGTAATAAACTCAGAACGACACATGCCTGCGGCCTCTCCCTTTATCCTTCCGCGCTGGCACTCGTGCCATATCGATTAACCCATTCACACGCATGTGTCGTTCTGTGTATTTGTTGAGAGTCCTGCTGAAAATACTTAGAGGTATTTATAGAATTTTAAGCACGATAATCCAAGGTTAAACCATCCTCCAGACTGGCACTGTGACAACAGTTGAGGGATTTAACCCTTTACCCAACGTAACGGCCAAAACCGGCCAGCGCTATTCTCAAAAATCGCCAATTAATTTTCAAAATATTTTCATTTTTTGTCTCAAAAACATAGGTTATGACCCCTCGTTGGAACGAGCTCGACGAGCTCGTTCCAACGAGGGGTCATAACCTATGTTTTTGAGACAAAAAATGAAAAAATTTAGTTATTCAAGAATTTTTTTTGCAAGTGTCGTCTGCTTTTCATGTTAGGTAAAGGGTTAACACCGAGTTATTTCTTTAAGAACCAAATCAAATTCTCTGTGGCTACTTGAGTAGCCTACTCGATTACTGATGCAATATGATTATTAAACAAACAATATCCCTGAGTATTAACACTATGTTAGGAACATTTCGTGATGAAGTAAATTGCAGACATGGCTGCTGTAAAAGAACAATTAGCACAGCAATGACCTCATTTAAATTTGATTGCAATTCATCAATTAATTTTGACCTTCGTTGTTCTTTATGAACCCGTAATTACATTCGTCTAGAGCCGGTCGGCTCAGTGCTCTTATCGCAGGGAAATTCACTTTTACCGTTTTCTAATTGCCGCAAATGGATCAATTAGAACATGTCTGTATCCACGCTACTTGCAGGAGATTGAACTCTTACATCACCCGAATCACGAATCGAACACACCTTGTATATTAGATCATAGCAAACAGACCGAGATCGAAAATTACAGTTTTTAACTTCTGACGATGATTTGAATTACAATGCAGATAAACGTCTCTTCTTTCGTTAGACATTCGGGAATTGACTACTGGTCCAGTCAATTCCAATTTTCGCTGATGTTATGGAATTGTTCATTGTTTTCATAGAAATAACCATTTTCCCGTGATGGGATTAATGGGGATTTTTCATGTGCTAGTTTGCATACTAATTCCTGGGCCAAAACAATACAAACGTTTGTATAGCAATTTCTTGGCGGTTGTGGAATAATTTGACTATTTTTATTTTCTCGTGAAGAAATAAGTCATCAAAAACATAATTTCCCGTCGTGAGATTTTTGGAGATTGTTATTCAGACATATATACTTCGTTCAAAAGCAAAATCTTTTGTATACAAATTTCTTGAGGGTTGAGTATCAGATTGATTGGACAATATGGAAAACGAAATGGCTTTCCAAATTCAAATTCCCAAATGTCTAACTCAACAAGAGACGTTTACCTGACTTACAATGGCAAAACGGGGATTCGAACCAACAGCCTAACGAAGCAATACTGAACCTGGCACGCCACTCGACCACCGACTGACCCATAGGTGGCATGTCGGTGGCTGGGTGGCGTGCGTGGTTTAGTATAACTTCGGTAGGCTTTTGGTGCCGACTGAACTCTCTCGCCGTGGGTTGACTGTCGGTGGCCGAGTGTTGTGCGTGGTTATTATAGTTTCTCTAGGCGGTTGGTGCCGAAGAAAACTACTTCGGCGTGGGTTTGAACCCCCGCTATGCCATTATAAATGAAGCCAGCGTCCTTTCCTAATTCTATGGCACTTGGGAAGTTTGAAACAAGAGACGTTCACGCTGATTCCCATGCAGTAGAGAATGTAAAATTAAGTGATGCAATTATATGGAGACCTGATATAGTTTACATGTGATAAAACATTTAATATGTCTCTTAACGATGTAAGAAGATCATCAACCAGTCACTCATGAAACTTACAGATAAAACAGAATAATCGGATGCAAATAAAATTGCAGACACAAGAGTGCAAAAACATCATAGAGTACCCACCGCCCCTTTACATACAAAAAAGTATTTTTTCCAGTCGGGGTCCATCATACCTTTTTAGTACAAACTGCAATGTGTGCAAGTACAAGTTGCGTTTTAGGGAATACACGTGCATAAAAGCTTGAATATTCATAGCTGTGAGTAGTACATTGAATTATATAGATTGCTTTGTGTATTCAGCGTTACCCGTTACTATACAGACATTAAGAGGCGTGAAAGGAACATTACGCGTGGAATTCAGCCTATGTGTGAGAACGCCATTGAAGAATTTATTGTGCCTAAAAGTTAGTTTGTCCATTCAGAACGTTTGAATACCATCTAAGGGTTCCGTCGTATCAGGTAACTCGCCCGATATTATTTGATATCAGGTTAGTAGCAGCCATTTCTATTTTTGAAGCATTTCCAGACGCTTCGAATTTTCAAAATTTGAATTGAAACACAATAAGAGAATTTAAGTACCAAAACTATTTTCAAGGTACCGTATTTATTGATTTAAAACATTAAATATTAAACAAATGGACAGAAAATCCCAAAAGTCCTCTGTTGTTTCAAAGTCTTTCGATTTTTTATGCTGAAGCGAACAATTTCTTTACAGTTTACTCGGCAGATTGAAAGTGATTTTTTGAACATTTAAAAGTGCTTTTTAACTCTTTTCAGGTGGTAATGACAGTAAATGTATGTAAGAGTATTTCAGATATGCTTGTAGCGATAAGTTTCATTTTGTAAGCAAATCGTCCCCTGAGTTCCAATGTGTTCTATGTGCTAACTGCACATTGAACACATTGGGACTCAGAGGACGAAATATCGCACTTCGAAGAGCGAAGATTGTTTAATGTCACCATGGATACATACCGGTGCCAGTAACTGTTGATGATTCTGGCGGTGTTGTTAATTGCAGCTTCTAAAAAATAAACGCCCGGTCGTTTTTTGTTTCTCGGAAAATTTATTAATCCCTTGATTTACATGGACATTCGAAATAATAAATATGTTACATGGCGTGAAGTTGGCTGATACATTTACATACAAGGATCTGAGAGTTCATATCAGGCGGGGCTTCGTCTTACCTGATATGAAATCTCATCGTTTTGTATGGAAATGTATCAGCCAATTACACGCCATGTAACTTATAATATCAGATTGACGTTACGCACACGAGAGACGTTATGACGCGATGGAATGTTTCGACACAAAACAGCGTCAAGCAAGAATGTTAACAAATCGCCGAAGGTGATATTTTCTTTAACATTATCAGCTTCACTCACACTGAGCAAGTTTAAATTTGGTAAAAATACAGAACTCAACTCTGGTAGAGGGCGAAGGACAGGAATCAACGACCACTGTTGAAGGTTTTCCTTATTCCCCATCCTCGCCCCCAAAAGCAACGCATCCACGTGTTGCACCAAAAGGTTCAGTGAGCACACAACCCCCCAATGTGGACCTGAGCCTTGTTAATGAGAAGGAGATCTTGAAGATCACGAAAATCACAAAGAAATGTCACACCAGAGTCCCACTACTTAATTCACCGAAAAGTACAGTTTAGATAAACCAACTCGTCAATACTGCTTTCAATCTGTTGAGGTCACAGAACTTTTTGGTCACTCATGCTTGATTTTCGATATGACCACGATCAAATCCAAAAGTTCATACTGCACATTTTTGTGCCGGTTTCGAGAAACACTTCCGAGGCGATACAACTCACTCGCTCTCGGACAATCTTAAGGCATCACTAATCTTAACACCCAACCTCAAAACACACTGGAAACGAAGACGCTCACGTTCCCCCGTTCCTACATTTCAAATTATCACTATTATTTCTACTTTAACTATACCTAGGAAACGAAGTATACAAGATTCAGCTTGTTCTTCCCCCAGGTGGTACATCCATCCGTCTGTTTGGATAGGAATTCAATACGTTGAGCGAAAAGACATGTGGCCTAGTACAAAGAGTCTCCTCTGTCTTTGAGTGATAAGTTTCAATCTAGCCCAAATCCTCTACAAACTAATGGTCGAATAAAATGTACGTTGGATATTATTTAGTGACAGGGTCACTATTTCTTAAGAATGGGAGGGGCAGGAGTTTCTATATCTGTTGCGAGAAATCTTGACATGTGATGCCAGTAGGCAGGGATTTTACCAAAGATAATATGTATATCTCTTAAGATCCACACTGAGCGACTGAGTTGTATCGTCTCGGAAGACGTAACAAAAATACCCTAAATGTGACAGTCTATTGACAAAGATTGAATTATTTGTAAAATGTGTTGTATAAATTGTTCTGATTTTACATTTTCTATGCTTTGAGGTAATTTAATATCACTGTATTTTTATATGCACTTCGCGCCCGTGGTCCAGACTGTTGTGAATTCTTCGCAATGTGGCGGCATTAAATAGGAACATTGGTGAGGGACAAGAAAACGCTCAATATGATTCCCAGGCTATTCTTAATGATATATCATACTCGGATGCACCAGATGACTCTGAAACCCCATTCACATTAAACAACCATTCTTGTAATTATTACACCCCAAATGAGTTCAAACGGGCAATCGCGTCCACAAATCAGGGGACATCGATCTTCCACTTGAATTGTCGGAGCATAAGTGCAAATATTTACCCCGTTAAACACCTACTCGGTGAAACTAACATTGGGAAAAACGCTTTCGACATATCTGGACTCACAGAAATATTAAAAATAAGTGAATTAATGAACTACGATTTAAACTGATATCACCCGCTACAATATAGGACACGAACAGTCGATGCGCGTGGGGGTGTGGGTATATACATAAAAGACAACATCCCATTCATTATTAGAGAAGACCAAACTGACTTTACTGAACATATCTTCGAATGCCTTGTCATTGTACTCAATCCTGGCACCATGCACTCATCAATAGTCGGGTGTATTTATCGACCTAACACAGCACCCCGCGCTGATGTTGCTCCTTTCCTAAAAAAAATCAATAATCTCATAAACAAGTTAAGCTCGAGCCAAAAGACATCATATATATTCCGAGACTTTAACATAGAATTATTGAATTTTAACCACCACTCTCAAACAAATTTATACATCGAAAACGTATTACACAGTAGATTCATCCTTGTCATCACTCGACCAACAAGCGTCACTGATCACTCTGCGACCTTGATTGACCACATTCTTACATATAATTTGTTGAACTACAAAGCCGGAATTTTAATAACTGACATCTCTGATCAATTTGGCACCTTCATTGTCTACTCGCCAAAACAACAAAAATTAAGGCAAGAACAGACTAGAAAAATAATTTAATTTTCTTGCGTCGCAATTTCGAGTTATTTATAACCAACCTTGAAACTAGTGACCTTAGCGAAGTACACAATTGTATAGAAGTGAACCAAGCCTATGAGAGGTTCGTTAATATTTACTTGCAAGCCTATGAGAAGAATTCCCCACTAGTAGATAAAAGCAAAATAAATAGACTCATCAAACGCGAACCATGGATGGCTTCCGGTATGGTTAAGTCATCGCTTGCACAAAACAAGTTATGTGTACAAAAACTAAAAGACCCATCAGAACAAAATAAGCAAAGTTAAAAACAATAGTGTAGTATATTCAATAAACAGAGGTGAAACTGCAAAAACTTCCACTATGAAAATATTCTTGAAGAAAATAAAAATAATACAAACAAACAAAACTCGGGATATACCCAGACACTTAATTCGCAGGTCGAAATCAAGAAGTCAGCTCCCAACCACATTCAAATACAAAGGCGGAATTATACACGAGCCCGAGAGTATCGCAAACGTGTTCAACAACCTTTTCATCAAAGTAGGTCGAAAGATTAAGGATGGAGATCCCGACACAAAGCGACTCATAGTTTAGGTCTTATATGACAGAAAATTTCCCAAACTGTTTCTTCTCCTCGCCAACAATGTAAGAAGAAACAATAGATATAACAACTAAGATTAAATGTAAGAACACTTTTGATGTCCAAGGTCTTTCCACGCGATTATTAAAGAAAACAATACTTCATGTTGTAGCTCCACTGAACCATTTTTTCAATCTTTCATTCTCAACTGGTGTGTTCCCGGACGGCATGAAAATATCAAGAGTGGTTCCTGTATTTGAAAATGGCGACCCACAACAAGTTAACAATTATCGACCGATCAGCATCTTACCTGTTTTTTCAAAGCTGCTAGAGAAGCTAATGGCTGAATGATTAATTAGCTTTCTCAACACGTACGAAATTCTCAGTAAGAACCAATATGGATTTTAAAAAAAAAACATACAACCTTTCATCCCATTCTGTAGCTTCTAAAATTTGTTGCTGAAGAAAACGATAAATTGACAAAGGATTCAAGTTCAACCCTAACAATATTCATTGATTTGTCGAAAGCCTTTTGATTCGATTAGTCTTGATATTCTTCTGACCAAAATACAAATCTACGGGATCCGGGGAGTAGAATATTTCTGGTTTGAAAGTTACCTAGACAACAGGGAGCAATATGCCAGCTACTAGTCAAATACGCCTTCACTTTGCACATCAACACGCGGGTGCCCCGGGGGCCTGTTGGGCTAGTACTATTCTTAATTTATGCTAATGATATTTGTGATGCCTCGGAGCGGAAGATTCTGTTTTTTGCTGATGACACAACCACATACACGGCCACACTTGACAGGAAATTACTAGAAATACAGGGAAACAAGGAAATGGCCAATTTTTACAAATAGTGTTGTAGCAACAAATTTAAAATAAGTGCCAATGAAAGTAAATATATGCCTCTCCACCCTAACAGTAATGATCATAAATGAAATCGAATACGACTGAAACTAAATGTGACTAGATTTAAATTGTTGTGGAAATCGATATAATGAAAAATCAGTGAAATTCCGTGGTGTTACTATTGACGAGAACTTATCCTTCAAACGCCATATCGAATCCGTGTGCAAAAAAAATTCCAGCGCAATGTACTGACTAAATAAATTAAAAATAACACTAACGTTAATGGCCATGAAGACCCTCTACTATGCTCTGATACATTGTCACCTCATTTATGGAATAGAGATATGGAGAAATGCGGCTAGAACTAGTCGTATTAATGTCCTAAAATGGCAACCGAAAATAATACAACAGTCATACTGACTCCCTTTTTAGAATGAATAATATATTGAAATTTCCAGACCAATTCAAATTATCGGCCCACAGTTTTGTACATGATTGGCACACTCATAAATTACCAGTATCTGTTGAGAAATAATTCCACAGACTTTAAACAAACACAAGACAAAACGGCCAAGATTACCGTGGATATACCCCTAGAATCCGGTCTCCTCCACCGCCTCAACGGTCACGTGTAGGAGGGGCTCGCGCAAGGTTATTACCCATGAACCCTAACTAAGTGAAGATATTAATCTGGGCCTATATTGTGTGTGCCCACAGGGGTTGCAGCCTGGGTGAGTGCTAGGCTCCACTGTGAAACGGAGGGGGGGGGGGGGGGGAGGTGGGTGTCGCCGACCGTTCTTGTATTGAAGCTCCCAAATCCTGTTTACCCACCGCAAACTTCTGCTAACATTCATTGATAATTCACTTTTATTTCAACTGAAAGCTGGACGACGGCACGCCAAATTCCAGCAACTATAGTGCAAGAAAATTAGTATTGTTTCACGGCGCACTGCATGATAAATTGCTTTTTGTGAGGATGGCAGTAACACAACCAATGGCTGTGTCATTTCAAAAAGCAATATATTCACATATTATACTATATTTATTTTATCCATCATAGATTTGTGATCACGTTGTATATTAATGTATAAACAATCAATCAATCAATCAATCAAGGAGAAAATGAGGATTTGGAATCTCCATACTGTCTGTCAATACTGGCTTAAAAACCGAGTCTCCCTTTATAGTGAAGTCTGTTGTGATATCAGCGCATCTAGCAAAACCTGCTGCACTCTGACTACAGACAATTAAGTATTAATGGATTACTTACGCGAAGGAGAAGACTTCCTGACGTCGTTATTAGTGATTACGTGATTAGTGCAAAACTGAGTAGTGGTTATCAATTTATATACAACAGAGTGATCGCAAGTAGTAGGAGATGTGGCAAACGTTACAGATTGGCGGATCTCATGCCCGATCTTACGTCATGCCTGGTTGTCATGGTAGCACGCGTGAGCGATCATTCTTGTAACGTCATCCCAGTAATGATACGTGGTCTTAGAGCGCACGCACAATTGTTACGGTGACACGCGTTTCCGTCGTCCATTTTGTATACTTGAGGCCACCATCTTGTTTTCTACGGTAGCATGTGGTTGTTATGTGACCCATATGCCTACAATCAGGAGTATGTTCTGAGAGTGCGTTCAATTAAAGTGGAGTAGTTTGCAGGTTCGGATTTCACCAAATCCTGGATTGCCCAAATAGATCCCGACAATCCCTCCAAATCAAGCAAAAAAAAAGCATCCAAAAACACCTTATTTGGTTTGAATTCGCCCAGAATCTTCCTTTTGTCAATAATAGACGCGTTCCTTTGTATAAGGGCCAATCCAATTACCCATAATCCTAGGTTACTGCCACACCAAGCATGTGCCTTTGTGCTATTATATGCGATGTGCATACATTGCGATACATTGTGCACTAACACACAACCACTTTCCATTAACTTCCTGATCCACGTTCCATGGAACCGCATTCTAGTGTTCGACTATACTTCTAGAATCCCTTTTTCAATAGTTTGTGCCTATGTGCTGCACGTGTTGTGCACGTGCACTTGAACACAAGCACGTGTCGGCTCATCCAGCATGCGCTGCATGTGATCTGTACAGTGTTACAGATAGCGTACTATCACATAAGAATATCTCGGTACATACCTCTTGCGAAAGGGGAAGGGGAGGATTCTGGGTAAATCCGTACCAAAAAAGTGATCTGGAGTATTTTTGGTGATTTGGAAGGACTGTGCGGTCTGTTGGGGGGTTTCTGCGAAGTAAACGAGGATTTGGTGAGATCCGAACCTGCAAACAATTCCGGTTTTATCGGACGAACCCATAGAACGTACTTCCGTCCTCTTGAAGGCATTTGGGTCTCATAGCACCATGGATTGCCATGGAAACCAAAATGTCGGCATCGAGTATAGAAAATACGTGTCACCTTGACAACGCGCGCTGTGCATGCACACTATAGGAGTGATGTTACAAGATGGGCGCTCACTCGGGCTACTATGTCAATCAAACTTGACATAACTGGGTTACGTGACTATGATATCCGGCATGAAATCCGACCGATCTGGGACGTTTACCACATCTCTACTACAATCCCAAAAGCGGTACCTGTCTCGGACAGATCGGGGTCAGGCTGCAATACAATTACACGAATTGACAGTGGCCCTGCTCCGTTGTCAAACGTAAAAGAAAAATATGCGTATTTTAAGTTTATCAAAATTAAAAACCATTATAACGCTTTATACTAAAACAGACGAACCTAGCCGTCAGTTCATCGGGCCGTGGATGGAAGAAGGTGCCTTCTGCAACACTTAAGCACTGCAGGTGTCGTCTTGTCAAACTTAAATAACGATAAATGTACAAAATACAGAATCAGTCATTTGCTGTTGCGATGAATGTCTCGAGGTAGTTTAGTTTAGCCAATCCGATTTATGCTATACCTAGGACACGTGACGACAAAATAACATATTTATATATACTTAAAACGAATTGTGATTTTGCTTTCCAAATGTGTTTGGTATAAAATATTGCCTACACTATTTTTATCATCCTCTCCTTTTTCAGTTTTGATATTCTGTATCAGAAACAGTAAAACCAACACACGAATACCATGGTTCACTCCCGCCTCACCAATCGGTCGAATCCGCCTTCGTAATCAACACACGAATACCCTGATTAACTCCCGCCTCACGAATCGGTTGAATTCGCCTTCGTAATTTTTCTTTGAGCTGTTGGAAACAAGTTAAAAATTTTCAACAAAACCACATCATGTGATCCTTAATGGGGGCGAGCGCCTTCTACTGAGTGATCAAATGATATGGTTTTGTTGAAATTGTGTGAACAATCTAAAAAGATATTTAAAATTATAACCTATGGAATCGAGTGCGTTGGGTTCATACTTTGCCTAATCAGCTGTGTCTTATCCGATCAGGCCTGTGTATAAAATTTTATTTTCTTCCAATAGTTTCCTCTTCAACACAGCATATGGGCGATCATTTGAAATGAGCTCATCGGACACGTTCCAATGAGAGAGTCATGAGTTGTGCAACAGTAAAAAATGAAGATAACAATTACTGAAGAACTGTTATTGCATGTACCTCCCGCTATCGTGCTGGGAAAATAATTCATTTCTCATTAATGATATCTAATTTGCTAGCGTGTGGTTGGTCGAGATGAGTTTTTTTTCACTCGCCGAATAAATTTCCTGTGATTTTTGGTTTGTCCCGACAATTTAGGAAATATAAAATTGTGGGCGTGCCTAATGGTGCAATTAAACTCTAATTACTGCAGGTGGACTGTTGGATTAAATTCTCACTGAACCTCCCAACAAACCTAAGGATGGTTTCTCCTTTGACAATATTGACTGGAATGATACCTTCCAGGGCGCCAGTGTTGAGCGGGTTAAATAAATATTCAGGTTTATAACTAATGGTTGAGAAAATAGATCCCAATTAAGCCTTAACCCTTTCAACACTGGCGCGCCGGAAGGTACCATTCCCGTCAATGCAGTCAACGGCGAAATGAGGGAAACCACCCTGGTTTGTTGTGGAGGTTCAGTACTAATTGAAAACAGGGCTGTTGGATTAAACTATCACAGAGCCTCGCCTCAGATTTTTGCTCTTTATACCGTCTGTTCGTCAGCTGCCATTTTCTTCTTCACGCTATGCATATCTATGCATACTACTATTAATAGTGTCTATTAACCCTTTACCTAACACGAAAGACAGACGACACATGCAAATAAAATTCTTGAATAACTATTTTTTTTGTTTCGGTATCAAAAACATAGCTTATGACCCTCATTGGAACGAACTCAACGAGCTCGTTCCAAAGAGGGGTCATACGCTATGATTTTGAGACTAAACAAATAAAAAATAATGGAAATTGAATGGTGATTTGGAAAAATACCAAGTCCTCCATGTATTCCATCTCTTCCAATTCCAAAACTGTTTTTATACTCTTCTTGTATACTGCATCTAGCAAGTATTAACAACTAATCCTCTGTTTCCAGTGGATGAACCAATCCGCCTCAAACCGCCTTTCCTCTGATATACACCATACTCTTCAATATTTCGTAGTGAACGCGGTATTTATTTATTTATTTATTGGTGTTTAAGGTCACATACTTATGCTCAATGGCTAATAATGACCGTGACAGTTTTACGGGTGGAGGAAGCCGGAGTACAGAGAACTACAGAGCAACGACGAGCAGCTGCCAGCTCCCCAACATCGTAACTCAGCACTGCAGCACAGGCAGGATTAGATTATTTGAAGATATGCGCACCATCGACGTGCAGTACGCCTTAGTACACGGCGTCATCGTGCCCCCATGTGGACAATCGGGGTTAAGTGTCTTGCCCAAGGACACAACGCGGGAGTCCGAATCGGTCGCTCAGACGGTCACCCATCCGAGGACTAACCGGGCTCGACGTTGCTTAACTTCGGTGATCTGACGAGAACCGGTTACCGCAACGTCACCGCGCCCAAGTGAACGCGGTGGCTCAGTAGTTACGGCATTGGTTTTCAAACTGAAAGATCACCACCAGATGAAAATGCGTTGAGTCTTTGTACACGGCATTTGATGCTGGAAATGGATGGGAATTATGGGAACAAATGGAGACTAGAACGAAATCAATGCAAAAGCAAAATAATTATACTTGTGGGTCGTAAAGTAGACCATACTCGAAGGTGGACAGTGGGATGAGTTCTGTATTCCAGAAGGTAGAAGCAAACATCTTCGTGTAGGAGAGACAGGTGACTACGAGTTTCTGGGGGTAAACAAAAACATCACAGGAAGAGGCATCTCCCAAAACCACACGACTAAATTGATTCTGAAGGGGGGCGAATCCTTAACCAAATGAAACTTACAGGGAGAAACAGTTTCAATAAGGTTTTTGTTGGGAAAACCATTTGGGAAATGATGTGCCTGCCAAACGGCTGAAAAGAGCTTGGAAACCCTGCAGAACGACGCATGCCGATGGATGACTCGGTCGAGTAATGCCGCAGCACTAGAAGCAATCGGGTGAGCTTTGGTGGATGAGGATCAAGGACAAGATAGACTTATAGAAACTCTGTTACTTGGTAAATCTCTCCGACAGCCGATGGTGTAAAGTAATGTTCAAGAGTATTTTCATCTCATAACCGAGAGAGGCTGGATAGTCCAGGTGAGAGAGTTAATAGAGAACTACTCAATGGAGATCACGGACCTAGTCGTAGGGGTAGCCGAGGGTAAAATAATCGTCAGCGAAAGAGTCATGGAGGATGGTACCCTTAATTGGCGAGTGGGAGTCAAATCAAAGAGATCCTGCCTAATAAAGAGAGAAGCCTGGTTTTGAAGAGTACCTTGACGACACCTTGGGGTGGGGTGGGTGGGGGGCACTGTTATTCAAGCTGAGGTCGCGGTCCCTGGAGCTGAGAGGAAAAATTGGGGAAAAACAGTGGAACGGAGTGCCAGATGTGTAATTAGGGCGTGGTGGAGACCTTGGAACACTTTCTACTAGATTGTCCAAAATACCAGTCTAAAAGAACAGGATTCACAGGGAGTGCAATGGGGAAGTGGGATGGGAGAATGAAGGGCATGTGGTAAGTGAGTGACACAAAGGAGAGGGTTTATATGCTAATCGGAGAGATTGGGAAGAATGGGGCAAGGGATGTCATCAAGCAGTTGGGAGCACAAGGGTAACCAATGCCTTCTCACCCGAGATCCGCGAGAAATCAGCGAGGGCCAAAGTGTTATTAACATATTATTACCAAAAAAAAAAACACCTTGCTTCTTCACGTCATATTATACTTCAGGTTGGTGGGACTCCGTCAAAGTGATTACTTCATCGCTCTTGAGATCTTCATATTCCAATCTCATAGTCATTTTGCCGACTTTGTGTTCGAAGACTTTAAATTTTTTTCTCTCATATATTCAATTTGAGATCCTTTTTTCTGTATATGTATTTATTATATGCTAGCCTGTGAATAGTCTCAAATTATCTAAAATATATTTCTCGATATTCATAAACTCGATAGGTATCGAGGAATATTCCTCTTTATTTTCCTAAATGACGCCACGCTACGCCGCATTAACTTGAAGGAACGATCTGCTGATCTTTGTTATTATTTTGAAACGTAGGCATTTCTCGTCGAATTGGGCTGAATATTGTGCAATAAAATGTCTCGAAGCATATAATAAAAAAGAAAATCTACTCTATTTTATCATTATCTGGAATTATCTCATAAGTGTGGACCTGAAAGTTTTATTTTTCACGAGCGCTTGCACACACGAATGAGAGATAATTTCCGATATGCACTAAAATAATGCAGATTGTTTTTATCTTATATGCTACGTGACATTTTACTTAATATTCAGCCCAATTCGACTGCAAACAGTTTCAAGACAGTAACAAAAAACTACAGGAAGCTAGTGGGAAAAATCGTCGTGTGGACCTGACCTTACGAGCAAGCGCTCGTGAAAAATAAAACTTTCAGGTTCACACTCATGAGATAATAGCAGATACTGACTAAAATATAGTAGATTTTCTTTTTTATTATGCTACGAGGCATTTTATTGCACAATATTCAGCCCAATTCGACCCCAGATGCGTTCGTTTCAAAACAATAACCAAGATCAGCTGATCGTTCCTTCACGGCGATGTCATGTGCCGAAGGGTGACGTCATTTAGGAAGCTACTGGGAGATATTCTCCGATATCTATCGAATCGATTTATCTTTTAGATAATTCGCGATAATTCACAGGCTAGCATATAATAAATCTTTGTATTTCCTCCTCGAAGATTGAATTATTTAATATTTTGACCTTATGTTATATGTAGGTGAGGTAAATTTATTCGATGTTCGTTTATCTTATATCCCAGTTAAACATCTGTAATAGGAATATATCTTCTCTTGAGTGCAACAGAGCGTCATCTGCAGTGCTAAAGCGTTGCTGATTGCGCCCTGTCGCACTCAACATACGATATCACAGGTTGAACTTCACCGCTTACAAAGCGTCCGGAATTTCTAAATTCACAACAAAGTTGTTGATGCTGAAAATGTTTATCACCTTTTCTAATTCGTCGAGACATTCCAACATTACATGTATATCAAAATAACCTAATACATGTCCTCGCCGCAAGGTACTGTCAACCCGCTAACAATATTGTAGACTCATAACCAACATCAGAGTTTTCTACTTGTCAGATTGCTTTATTAGTCCCCTACGGGAACCGTAAGGGGACTATAGGATTGCACTCCGTCCGTCCGTCCGTCCGTCCGTCCGTCCGTCCGTCCGTCCGTCCGTCTGTTTTTTATGTTACCACCTCTCCCTCCAACATGCATTAAGCTACACCTTTCATATTTGGTACATGGATAAATGGTTCTGAGGGGATGATGCACGCTCAAATTTTTTTTTTCAAAATCCAAGATGGCGGAATGGCGGCCATTTTTGTTGTGTGTTTTTAAGCTTTTTTCTCTATTTTATGTTACCACCCCTCACTCCAACATGGTCCAAGCTACACTTTGTATATTTGGCACATGGATAGAGGGTTGGGAGGGGATGATGCACGTTCAATATTTTTTTCTTCAAAATCCAAGATGGCGAAATGGCGGCCATTTTGTTGTGTTTTTTAAGCTTTTTTCTCTATTTTATGTTACCACCTCTCACTCCAACATGGCTCAAGCTACACTTTGTATATTTGGCACATGGATAGAGGGTTGGGAGGGGATGATGCACGTTCAATATATTTTTTTTTCAAAATCCAAGATGGCGGCATGGCGGCCATTTTTGTTGTGTTTTTTAAGCTTTTTTCTCTATTTTATGTTACCATCCCTCACTCCAACATGGTTCAAGCTACACTTTTTATATCTGGCACATGGATAGAGGGTTGTAATGGGATGTTGCACGTTCAATATTTTTTTTCCAAAATTCGTCCGTCCGGCTGTCCATCCGTCCGTCCGTCCGTCTGTCTGTCTGTCAGTTTGTTTATGTTACCACCCCTCCCTCCAACATGCTTTAAGCTACACCTTTCATGTTTGGTACATGGATAAATGGTTCTGAGGGGATGATGCACGCTCAAATTTTTTTTTTCAAAATCCAAGATGGCGGAATGCCGGCCATTTTTGTTGTGTTTTTTAAGCTTTTTTTTCTCTATTTTCATGTTACCACCCCTCCCACCAACATGATTCAAGCTACACTTTGCATATTTGGCACATGGATAGAGGGTTGGGAGGGAATGATGCACGTTGAATATTGTTTTTTCAAAATCCAAGATGGCGGCATGGCGGCCATTTTTGTTGTGTTTTTTAAGTTTTTTTCTCTATTTTATGTTACCACCCCTCACTCCAACATGGTTCAAGCTACACTTTTTATATCTGGCACATGGATAGAGGGTTGTAATGGGATGTTGCACGTTCAATATTTTTTTCCAAAATTCAAAATGGCGCCATGGCAACCATTTCTGTTGTGTTTTTTAAGCCGTTTTCTCTATTTTATGTTACCACTGCTCCCTCCAACATGGTTCAAGCTGCACTTTTCATATATTGTACATGGATAAAGGGGTTGTGAGGGGATTATGCACGCTCAATATTTTTTTTCAAAATCTAACATCTGTCTGTCTGTCCGTCTGTCTGTCTGTCTGTTTTTATGTTACCACCTCTCCCTCTGATATACTTCAAGCTACACCTTTCATATTTGGTACATGGATAAATGGTTCTAAGGGGATGACGCACAGTCAATATATATTTTTCAAAATCCAAGATGGCAGAATGGCGGCCATTTTTGTTGTGTTTTTTAAGCTTTTTTCTCTATTTTATGTTACCACCCCTCCCTCCAACATGGTTCAAGCTACGCCTTTCATATATGGTACATGGGATGAAGGGTTGTGAGGGGATTATGCACGCTCAATATTGTTTTTTCACAATCCAAGATACTTATATATATGCTTTAGTGTCTTCTGTGACAAAAACACCTTTTGTCACGAAAGCGTCGTATGGGGACTAATACTACCTTGTGGTCAAACACTTGTTTAAAAATTATCCGTAACGCTGTTGTGTTGTTGATTTTGTTTCATCTTTTTTCGATTAGTGGCTTCGAGAACGAAGGTGTCTGAACTCCCTTTTGGAATTCAAAATAGTAACACCACTATGAGACAAACACCTAACCAGGTGACTTGAAGAAATAACCTTGAGAAACGAATAATACGTTTCGAGATTAACCAATCAATATTCAAGATCTCGTAAGATTTCTATTGATCAGATCAGAAGATAAACTCCAAGAAAGATTAGAGAAATCAAGTGTTGCTGAAAGATGAACTACGGAAGTGAAAATGTTCAAGTATTTCACTTCTTTTTCAACCAGAAAATGTATTTACGTACTTAATATTTTGGTCTGTCGATTTTACAATAATTACACTCTTCAACAAAAACTGAAATCGGTAAAAGCCAGTAAACAGGAAACTGAGAACAAGCCTGCAGAATAATTTAGCCAGATTTTGCAACTTCCGAACCAATATGATCACACTTTTCAATAAGCAATAAAGTGAGAATAACAAAGAAAACAAGATCTCTCGAAAGGAAGAAACATACCAAGATGGATCGAAGAAAGTTAATCATCGCTAAAGTTCACTAAATAAATCCGCCTACGTAGAGAGCCAATGATCTCAATGAGGACAATGACGACGAAATACAAATGTTTTTTTTATAACCTAGAATTCGAACACTCACACATCAGGGAATATTCTTGTTAAAACAGTTAACGGAATGTTTAGTTTAGCTAATTTACTGCAGTACTGAAGAAAATAATATGAAAAGACGGCTGTCCCCAACAATTTTGTTATGGCAATAAATAAAATTTAAAATAATAAATACACCTTAGATATCCAACTAAAATATGCATCACTAAAACCGACCAGAAGGCTGCATTGCATAGCACATCTTGCTTTTGGCAGCTCGTGTCAGGATGGCCCAGGGAGAGAACGTTAGTTTACCCTCCCGCACCCACCCACCCACCCCCACCCAACCTATTCACCCACCCCACCCAACCTCAACCCATACACATAAACACACACACACACATTTTATACTCATTTGTAAAAATATCAGAGTTGAGGAGCAATCGCCAGATACCCATGCGGGAAGTGATGAACTGAAGCAAAACTGACCTGTATAAATAACATTTCGCTCAAATCTATTGGAGCAGGTGCGTAAAATCGGGAAAAGCGAAGTCGTCAGCTTTCATAGGTATCAGTGAACTCAATTGTATCTCTGCTGGATATGAAGCTGGCGAAAGTCAGTGAAAGCGAAGACGTGGGAGAGCATCACTGAAATGATTATCCCTTCCAGCACTCCTAAAGTATTAGGTAGACCCGACGACTGATTTGCTTGTTTTTACTCAGATGTGGAGTGTGGAAATGAAGAGCATTATGGAGTTAGGTATAGGAGTACTTTAATTTGTTTTAGGAAGGAGGACTTCATAGACTTAATTAGTGATGAAACAGTACAAGACATTTTGCATTCTATTTTTACCCATGCGACTGAAAAACAGATATCTACCGCCAAGGAAAAGATGACGGACTTCAAGAAAAGAGCATACGGACGCGACCGAAGAATCACCCCTCTTGAAGAGCGTCTTGAGGGCTACAGAAGTACCTGACGGCGAACAGGCCTAAGGGTAATCGGGATACCGAAAACAGAAAATGGGATAATATCGTTATAGAAACAGCGAAACAGATCTCAACGACATTTCCAGAAGCCAACGTGTTAGACCTAGAAATAAAGCTCCCAACAAACCTATAATCTTCCGATTAAATAGTTACAAGGCAAGAGATTGTCTGTACAGAGCAAATGTTTCACTCAAAAATCTCAACAAAAACACCTCTCAGACCAACCGTACTTGTTTGTGTACCCTAACGAGGATCTTACCAGTATCAGGGCCACCACAGCAAGGAAAACGCGAATTCTGAAAGGACAGAAAAAATACAGACACCTGGACTTTCGATGGGGTTCAGTTTTATTTGACTTAACCCTTTGAACCCGAGGGGCCGATTTTACGGCCAGGAACAAAATACTTCAAAATTCCATTAAGTATGATGACTGAAAAGTGGATGTATGCGATAGACCAACTAATATTTTCAACGTGCAGCCCTAAGGCTGCACGTTGAAAATATTAATTGGTCTACCCCCAATTAATGAATATTGACTCTTCTACTTGCTGCCATTGAACTGTCATGGACGATGCCACCAGGGATCAAAGGGTTAAATGGTACGACTGAACGATTCGCTACACAATGCATAAACTTGCTCAGTCAGAAAACAATCGTCAACATACCATGTATGGTACCTGCACCTGTTAACATTGCAGCTTTATACGTCTTTCGGTGTTCTGTTGGGATAAATCGATTGTACTTGGTTTATTGATGTTTATTGTCATTTATAAACTTAACGGGGATGTGAAGTGTTTTTTTTTTGGGGGGGGGGATGGGGCTCATTGTTATGGGTGGGGTGGAAGGGGGAATATCTGTGCTGACTTTGATTGGAAGTGTTGACTATTTGTCTCTTCCCTTATGGATGTGGCTTCTTCTTGCCTGGCTGACCGAGGGCTTGGTATGGTGGTGCTGCGATTTTTGAAGCGAAAAAATGAGGCTAGCCGTTTTCGTGGTAATTATTTCACCTGTCGATTCTCCCTGAATGGACTTAAGGTGTTAGGTATTGTTCACAGTCAGGTTGGTGCTACCTTCATGGTGTGGGGATCGGGATCGCCGCCGCTTTTCGGTGTTCTCGGGTTTTTCTCCGAGGATTATGGTGAAACTTCCTCCTTCGAAAAATTGTTGGCATGTCCCTCTGAAGTTTTTTCTCTTACATTGCTTTAGTTTGAGGGAGGACTCTATGAGCACTTTCTTAAGTGGAGTTAGAGAACTAAGCTTCCCGGTTTCTAGTATAAATGTAAAAGAACAACGAAAATAGGCATGGTCATCAAATAGCCACATAAACATAAAGAGAGCAGAGTGACAGCTCGCATGCTCATAAAAGATAGGACTTTGTATGTAAAAAAATAGAATGTCAAATTTCTTTTTTTTAATTTTGTAAATAAATGTTTACAATATCGATAGCTTTTATTATCTTGTTTTTAACTGTTTTCTCTCTCTCCTCCTCCTGTCTCTCTCTCACTCTCTCTCTCTCTCTCTCTCTCTCTCTCTCTCTCTCTCTCTCTCTCTCTCTGTCTTCTTAGAACACTCACAAATTGGGAAAAAACGATTACAGTCTCTTTCACCTTTTCATAATTATCATTATTATTAACTAATAAAGTTTTGCCGTAATACTTAAAATGAGTGTTATCACACTCATTAGGAGAAAGATTGTTTAAAAATTAATTTGGATGTCGTTACAAATTCACAACAATAATTATTCCAAACTGTGCACTCGACTGTAGGCAGTGAGACAACCCATCCGAAATCGAGAAGTCAGACATTCTAATGCAGTGGATATCGGTTCTCCTATACGTAAGACCATCTCAGTCCAAATTTTCACTACGTCGCGCTTGCTGACCATATTTAATGCCGCTGTAACAGGAATGGAAGTCCGTAGGAAAATTAGTCCCTTTGGACTATTATTCCGCGGAATTATAGGCCTAGGTCAAACATTTCTAGGAATAGTAGTCCGCCGGACTACTATTCCTAGAAATGTTAGACCTAGGACTATAATTCCGCGGAATAATAGTCCAGAGGGACTAACGTGCCTACGGACTTCCATTCCTTTTACACCGGCATAAAACACATGACGATCACATCTTCGTATTCCGTGTCGTGACAGATGTGTCCGTAGTTCCATCCGAACTTGCAACCAGAACATGTCTCCTTCAACTCTCAGGGAATGTTTTCTTTCACCAGATGGGGAAACGTTCTTTATACCATGATTACCTATTCTACTATATATGAAAAGCCTATGACATAATTTTTGCTTTATACACCAACCGTGGTGAAAACGCCAGCAATGGGATTTCAATAGTTAAAATTTACACCTACAATGGAACTACATCCAAGTTGACATTTGGTGACGTCAACCTGAATGCGAACGTGTCTAAATTTATCGCACGTCGTCTCGCGAAGAGTGAATTGAAAGTGGCAATTATTTATTACGTTTTTAAATGTATTTAACCCATAAAAAGCCGAAAATTAACATTAGCATTGTTTCGTGTTAATAAAGCATCCATAACCCGAAACAGTATGTTATTATGTTATTAAAATGAAAAAGACCCTTTTTCTTTTTCTATCTCGTTTTGGTGATAAAATTGACAGCGGAAGTACCGCCCACCGATCCTCATGTAAACAAAAGCAAATTCGCGCGTATATACGGCTCATTTCTCAGTAAATGAGAGAAAAAATAATATCAACTCTTAATAATCTGACAATCATGGTATAAATAAAATATCCCCGAAGTAGCTTGGTGTACCAAATGTTCTCCACTCATGGTGAAGTGGTGTTAACTGCGCACCAAAGGCTCGCGGCCAACACCACTTCACCACTCGTGCATTTGGTACACCAAGCAACTATGGGTATATTCTATATTTAAAACACATCTGCGAGAAAATCGTGACGCTCTTCTCCTTTCCGTTTTTTCGTTTCATCTATTAATCTATCCATTTTTTTCCTGTTTAGTTTAATCATCTTTTTCCTTCGCAAAATCTAAGTCGGATATTCTCTTTCCAGTAATAAATACAAAATACTTCCTCGATCGTAGTTTGTGAGATTTCTCGACATTTTCCGAAATTGCTTAATTTCGAAATCCAAATGCCTCGATCGTCCTCGTCGAGCTTTTCTAAAACCTACGCAAAACACAGGTCTGTGGTATCTTTGTGTTCCGCTGTGTAACAGGTATGCCCAGCGATCAATCCCTCCTACATGCAACCCGGGAATCTTTCGCTCATCGCTCAAGGAATATTTGAATTCACAAGAAAGGCACACGCTCTGTGGAAGATATCTCTAAGAAACTCCTCACGCAGAAAATCTCTTTTCATATTCTCTTCTTTCTCCTTGGGATCGCTGGTCTTTAAAAATGATATGTTTGATATTTTACTTTTTTTTTCCTTTTTAATTTCATTTTTCTTTATTTTCTTTTTTTCTATTTTTTAATAATATATTTCTTTTTTGAAAAAAACAAACATATAATGTATTCCTCTGTTATTAAAAAAGTGTCACGTGGTTGAAAATCTCGCACATCCAAGAGATTTCCACCAGACCCGTCAAAGAAACACTTTAAAAACGGACAAAAAATACGAGTTTCCCGATTTGAATTTCTCCCATTCAAGAGATCTCCACGGGGGGGGGGGGGGGGGGGGGGGGGGGGGGGGATTGGGAGGGGGGTTCTCGTATTGCCTGCTTCTTTTGTTTTCTAAGTAGGAGTCAGTGATGCATGTTGATTGTTAAAAGAACACCTGTTGTGGAAGTTTAAGACGGATTACTGTTATAGTCTAGTTCTAATAAGTAAAATAGATTATACGAAGAAACTTCATTGGTAAAGGTTTCTTTAAAATATACAGACATAAGGCCATCAAAAATCAAAACATAGATTATCTCCGGAATTTATTTTAAATTGGTACGGAAGGGGGGATTTTATCTATTATTTATTTTCTGTGAAACAAAGGATGAGCAAAACCAGGCCCTCCCTGTGTGTGTATATGCATGCATTAACTGGCAGGGTGCTAAATTATTCTCGATCGTCAAAATATTTGTTTTTGCATTGCTTCAATATACAGGAGAGTGCCTGGAGGCACTCTCCCATAAATTGTAACAAGCCAAATCCATACTGACGAAATACATAGATAAGATGAAGCACATGGATAGAATGTCAAGCCCTTGAGTTGCGGTACATACACTCCAGAATATAGCGCAAAATAACTTGAAGTTCACATGTTAATGAAGTAATAGCATTAATAAAGAGTAATTATTGGTAGCAGTACATTGTTCACTTATTTAAAACAAACTATAGTTACATTTTCTATCCGTTGCGAGCAAACCGAGAATATATTTAATTGATTTAGAGAATTTTTAAAAGTTGGACAGCCGGCAAATCGAGACATGACCATTTCCGCCGAAACTCCGAAATCCTTCACAATGCACTTCAAAAACCTACAGAAATACATGGTTTCCCATTTTAACGAGTGTAATGTTCGCATCACCCACCTTAGGTTTCTCGCAAAAGTGGTGCTAGTATGCTACGAGACGAAACGCGACTTTTCGACCTGAAGTCGATTTTTGTAAAAATCTGTTATCGACTTTGGATTTACATCTCGACTTCAGTGGCTTTCGCGTTTCTACATCGCCATCCGACGAAAAAAGTCGATAAATTATCGATAGAGCCTGAACCAGACGTTCCCGGAGACTTTCTAAGATTTTTATATCGCAATCTCCGAGTTTCGATCGCGATGACGAGAGAGATCCTCGTAGTCTCTCTCTCTCTCTCGGCCATTCGATTTTCATCCGATTTCTTTCTCGAAATGTCGCGTGTCGTCTCGTGGAATACGAGCTTATTTTGCGAGAAATCTAAAGTGATCTCGTTTTCGATTTCTAGAAAAAATAAGCTCGAAAATTGCGAAAAATTACCTTAGTTTCGAGCACAGTTTTATATATATATGCACGCAACCTTATAAAGGGACGAATCACAAAAACATGCATACAGTCTTTCAGAATTACAATAATGTCAAAACTGAGTCACTGATAACTAAACATACAGACTGTTCTGAAATCCGTCTGAGAAAGATTGAGGAGAGAGAGAGAGAGATAGAAAGAGAGATAGAGATTCAGAGAGAGTGTATGGTTGAGGGTGCGTGTGTGTGTGTGTGTGTGTGTGTGTGTGGGTTTGTCTTACCAACTTGACGAGGTAACTAGACAAAAGAGTTTGCGTGTTTTGCCTTACCGAGGTACAAAAGACAAAAGAAACCCTTTACCTCGGTTGTTTTCCCAGAACTGTACCGGCAAAACGAGGTAGAAACCGTTAGTCCACACAAAGGACAAACAATGGGGTACCTCGGTATGTAGGTTAGTCAAGACTGTGTGTGTGTGTGTGTGTGTGTGTGTGTGTGTGTGTGTGTGTGTGTGTGTGTGTGTGTGTGTGTATGTGTGTGTGTGTGTGTGTGTGTGTGCGTCTGGGTTTGTCTTACCAACTTGACGAGGTAACTAGACAAAAGAGTTTGCGTGTTTCGCCTTTACCGAGGTACAAAAGACAAAAGAAACCCTTTACCTCGGTTGTTTTCCCAGAACTGTACCGGCAAAACGAGGTAGAAACCGTTAGTCCACACAAAGGACAAACAATGGGGTACCTCGGTATGTAGGGTAGACAAGACTGGGTGTGTGTGTGTGTGTGTGTGTGGGTTTGTCTTACCAACTTGACGAGGTAACTAGACAAAAGAGTTTGCGTGTTTCACCTTACCGAGGTACAAAAGACAAAAGAAACCCTTTACCTCGGTTGTTTTCCCAGAACTGTACCGGCAAAACGAGGTAGAAACCGTTAGTTCACACAAAGGACAAACAATGGGGTACCTCGGTATGTAGGGTAGACAAGACTCTGTGTGTGTTTGAGGTTAAAAAATCGCACTGAAACGTTTTTTTCTTTTAATATGCCGCCGAAAAAATGTTTTCATTTACTGAACCCTGATGGGTTTCAAACATGACAAAAAATTACACAAAATTGATTTAAACTAAGTGATGAGCTTAGGAACTGTTTAAACTGACTGGCAAAAATTGATGTTATTCATTGATGGGCTCTAATTTAGTCCTTACAAGGATGTTACGCAAGCTTTTGTTTTTCTTATAGGCGATGACAGGTCGAAGATGCAAAGGTACATTTAATTTAGCATTGATAAAAGTGAATTCATCTTTTAACATTTTTGCTATTTCGATATTCATTCTGTTGTACGTTAAAGTGAAAGGAATGATGGACCTCCTTTCGCATTCGCCCTCTGATATGTTCATACCAAATGGCCAGAGGGTTTGAAGCGTATTGATCCAAAAAGCTTCACGTTTTTTTCTAAATTCATCCGTTTCTTCTAATGTGTCTTTAATTGGTGGTTGTTCAATAGGATGGATTTCGAAATCGTCCAAAGAATGGCCAGGAAGGTTAAAATGTTGTGCTACTGGTGCACCAGCATTATGTTTTATATCCTGTTTGTGTCTAGTAGCACGTTCTCGGAAAGGATTTTGACTTTGACAAACATACTTTTTCCGACATCGCTTACAAGTGATAAGGTAAATAATGTTTGGTGAATCACAATGGAGGGGGTTACGGATCTGATAATGATTTTTCGTTTGTTCGGAGGAAAATTCCTCTTTCTGATCAGGCATAAAAGTATGCAGTCTACAACGAGGCTTTTTGCAATTAAATACCGCGCCACTACCATTTTGCAACGGTCTGTTGTGTTCAATCTTCAGTGGTTCGAAATCGGTAGTTTCAGCTGGACGTTCGAGCTTTTTCAGGGTTTGGGATTTCAGGCTACGCAAAAGGCGCAGCGAGTACCCTCTCGATCTGAGGAAGCCAAATAGAGTAGAACAAGCCTCATTGAAATTTACCTGATCACTTGAATTGCGGTGGAAACGAGTGAGTTGTGATTTGATGATACCTTTAAATCTATGTTGAGGATGAAATGATTTTGTGTGCAACAATTGATGTGAATCAGTTGGTTTAAAATATACTTTATAATCTAAATGACCGGACGCCTGAAATTGCTTGCCTTTATACACGGTCACATCGAGAAAATCAACAGAATTTTCACTGATAGTAGCTTTCAATTTAATATTTGGATCGTGATTGTTCAAAATTTCTAAAAATTCATCAAAATCTTCTTTTGAATGTTCCCAAATAATAAAAATGTCATCTAAATACCTGAGATATACGAGAGGATGCTTTGCACATTTGCTTAAGGCATTTTCCTCCCATTCCGCTACATAAATGCTTGCAAAATTAGGACTGAATCTTTTGCCCATAGGACAACCCATTATTTGTAGAAAATATTCTCCATTGAATTAAAAGTCATTACCTTTTAAGCTCAGCTCTAAAAGATCCAAAATTTGTTCATCCGGGCGTTTCGCATCCGGATATTTTTCAAATGCATTTTTAACTGATTTAACACCTTTATCAATATCAATGTGCGTATACATACTGTCGATATCCAAAGTAGCCAGAATTGCATTTTTCGATATTTTCAATTTCGAAATTTTTGACAGGAAATCCTGTGTATTTTTTAGATAGCTCGGATGTCTATTTGCTATAGGTTTCAGATGATAATTTAAGTTTATCAAAATTAAAAACCATTATAACGCTTTATACTAAAACAGACGAACCTAACCGTCAGTTCATCGGGCCGTGGGTGGAAGAAGGTGCCTTTTTCTTTGAGCTGTTGGAAACAAGTTAAAAATTTTCAACAAAACCACATCATGTGATCCTTAATGGGGGCGAGCGCCTTCTACTGAGTGATCAAATGATATGGTTTTGTTGAAATTGTGTGAACAATCTAAAAAGATATTTAAAATTATAACCTATGGAATCGAGTGCGTTGGGTTCATACTTTGCCTAATCAGCTGTGTCTTATCCGATCAGGCCTGTGTATAAAATTTTATTTTCTTCCAATAGTTTCCTCTTCAACACAGCATATGAGCGATCATTTGGAATGAATTCATCGGACACGTTCCAAAGAGAGAGTCATGAGTTGTGCAACAGTAAAAAATGAAGATAACAATTACTGAAGAACTGTTATTGCATGTACCTCCCGCTATCGTGCTGGGTAAATAATTCATTTCTCATTAATGATATCAAATTTGCTAGCGTGTGGTTGGTCGAGATGAGTTTTTTTTTCACTCGCCGAATAAATTTCCTATGATTTTTGGTTTGTCCCGACAATTTAGGAAATATAAAATTGTGGGCGTGCCTAATGGTGCAATTAAACTCTAATTACTACAGGTGGACTGTTGGATTAAATTCTCACTGAACCTCCCAACAAACCTAAGGATGGTTTCTCCTTTGACAGTATTGACTGGAATGATACCTTCCAGGGCGCCAGTGTTGAGCGGGTTAAATAAATATTCAGGTTTATAACTAATGGTTGAGAAAATAGATCCCAATTAAGCCTTAACCCTTTCAACACTGGCGCGCCGGAAGGTACCATTCCCGTCAATGCAGTCAACGGCGAAATGAGGGAAACCACCCTGGTTTGTTGTGGAGGTTCAGTACCAATTGAAAACAGGGCTGTTGGATTAAACTATCACAGAGCCTCGCCTCAGATTTTTGCTCTTTATATCGTCTGTTCATCAACTGCCATTTTCTTCTTCACGCTATGCATATCTATGCATACTACTATTAATACTGTCTATTAACCCTTTACCTAACACGAAAGACAGACGACACATGCAAATAAAATTCTTGAATAACTAATTTTTTTGTTTCGGTATCAAAAACATAGCTTATGACCCTCACTGCAACGAACTGAACGAGCTCGTTCCAAAGAGGGATCATACGCTATGATTTTGAGACTAAACAAATAAAAAATAATGGAAATTGAATGGTGATTTGGAAAAATACCAAGTCCTCCATGTATTCCATCTCTTCCAATTCTAAAACTGTTTCCATACTCTTCTTGTATACTGCATCCAGCAAGTATTAACAACTAATCCTCTGTTTCCAGTGGATGAACCAATCCGCCCCAAACCGCCTTTCCTCTGATATACACCATACTCTTCAATATTTCGTAGTGAACGCGGTATTTATTTATTTATTTATTGGTGTTTAAGGTCACATACTTATGCTCAATGGCTAATAATGACCGTGACAGTTTTACGGGTGGAGGAAGCCGGAGTACAGAGAACTACCGAGCAACGACGAGCAGCTGCCAGCTCCCCAACATCGTAACTCAGCACTGCAGCACGGGCAGGGTTAGATTATTAGAAGACATGCGCACCATCGACGTGCAGTACGCCTTAGTACACGGCGTCATCGTGCCCCCATGTGGACAATCGGGGTTAAGTGTCTTGCCCAAGGACACAACGCGGGAGTCCGAATCGGTCGCTCAGACGGTCACCCACCCGAGGACTAGCTGGGCTCGACGTTGCTTAACTTCGGTGATCTGACGAGAACCGGTTACCGCAACGTCACCGCGCCCAAGTGAACGCGGTGGCTCAGTAGTTACGGCATTGGATTTCAAACTGAAAGATCATCACCAGATGAAAATGCGTTGAGTCTTTGTGCACGGCATTTGATGCTGGAAATTGATGGGAATTATGGGAACAAATGGAGACTAGAACGATATCAATGCAAAAGCAAAATAATTATACTTGTGGGCCGTAAAGTAGATCATACTCGAAGGTGGACAGTGGGATGAGTTCTGTATTCCAGAAGGTAGAAGCAAACATCTTCGTGTAGGAGAGACAGGTGACTACGAGTTTCTGGGGGTAAACAAAAACATCACAGGAAGAGGCATCTCTCGAAACCACACGACTAAATTGATTCTGAAGGGGGGCGAATCCTTAAGCAAATGAAACTTACAGGGAGAAACAGTTTCAATAAGGTTTTTGTTGGGAAAACCATTTGGGAAATGATGTGTCTGCCAAGTATAACATATGGTACGGAAGTGGTACCCCAAATCCAAACGGCTGTAAAGAGCTTGGAAACCCTGCAGAACGACGCATGCCGATGGATGACTCGGTCGAGTAATGCCGCAGCACTAGAAGCAATCGGGTGAGCTTTGGTGGATGAGGATCAAGGACAAGATAGACTTATAGAAACTCTGTTACTTGGTAAATCTCTCCGACAGCCGATGGTTTAAAGTAATGTTCCAGAGTATTTTCATCTCATATACCGAGAGAGGCTGGATAGTCCAGGTGAGAGAGTTAATAGAGAACTACGCAATGGAGATCACGGACCTAGTCGAAGGGGTAGCCGAGGGTAAAATAATCGTCAGCGAAAGAGTCATGGAGGATGGTACCCTTAATTGGCGAGTGGGAGTCAAATCAAAGAGATCCTGCGTAATAAAGAGAGAAGCCCGGTTTTGAAGAGTACCTTGACGACACCTTGGGGTGGGGTGGGTGGGGGGCACTGTTATTCAAGCTGAGGTCGCGGTCCCTGGAGCTGAGAGGAAAAATTGGGGAAAAACAGTGGAACGGAGTGCCAGATGTGTAATTAGGGCGTGGTGGAGGCCTTGGAACACTTTCTAATAGAATGTCCAAAATACCAGTCTAAAAGAACAGGATTCACAGGGAGTGCAATGGGAGAGTGGGATGGGAGAATGAAGGGCATGTGGTAAGTGAGTGACACAAAGGAGAGGGTTTATATGCTAATCGGATAGATTGGGAAGAATGGGGCAAGGGATGTCATCAAGCAGTTGGGAGCACAAGGGTAACCAATGCCTTCTCACCCGAGATCCGCGAGAAATCAGCGACGGCCAAAGTGTTATTAACATATTATTACCAAAAAAAAAAAAAAAAACACCTTGCTTCTTCACTTCATATTATACTTCAGGTTGGTGGGACTCCGTCAAAGTGATTACTTCATCGCTCTTGAGATCTTCATATTCCAATCTCATAGTCATTTTGCCGACTTTGTGTTCGAAGGCTTTCAATTTTTTTCTCTCATATTTTCAATTTGAGATCCTTTATTCTGTATATGTATTTATTATATGCTGGCCTGTGAATAGTCTCAAATTATCTAAAATATATTTCTCGATATTCATAAACTCGATAGGTATCGAGGAATATTCCTCTGTATTTTCCTAAATGACGCCACGCTACGCCGAATTAACTTGAAGGAACGATCTGCTGATCTTTGTTATTAATTTGAAACGTAGGCATTTCTCGTCGAATTGGGCTGAATATTGTGCAATAAAATGTCTCGAAGCATATAATAAAAAAGAAAATCTACTCTATATTATCATTATCTGGAATTATCTCATAAGTGTGGACCTGAAAGTTTTATTTTTCACGAGCGCTTGCACACACGAATGAGAGATAATTTCCGATATGCACTAAAATAGTGCAGATTGTTTTTATCTTATATGCTACGTGACATTTTACTTAATATTCAGCCCAATTCGACTGCAAACAGTTTCAAGACAATAACAAAAAACTACAGGAAGCTAGTGGAAAAAATCATCGTGTGGACCTGGCCTGACGAGCAAGCGCTCGTGAAAAATAAAACTTTCAGGTTCACACTCATGAGATAATAGCAGATACTGACTAAAATATAGTAGATTTTCTTTTTTATTATGCTACGAGGCATTTTATTGCACAATATTCAGCCCAATTCGACCCCAGATGCGTTCGTTTCAAGACAATAACAAAGATCAGCTGATCGTTCCTTCACGGCGATGTCATGTGCCGAAGGGTGGCGTCATTTAGGAAGCTACTGGGAGATATTCTTCGATATCTATCGAGTCGATGGATATCGTGAAAAATATCTTTTAGATATTTCGCGATAATTCACAGGCTAGCATATAATAAATCTTTGTATTTCCTCCTCGAAGATTGAATTATTTAATATTTTGACCTTATGTTATATGTAGGTGAGGTAGATTTATTCGATGTTCGTTTATCTTATATCCCAGTTAAACATCTGTAATAGGAATATTTCTTCTCTTGAGTGCAACAGAGCGTCATCTGCAGTGCTAAAGCGTTGCCGATTGCGCCCTGTCGCACTCAACATACGATATCACAGGTTGAACTTCACCGCTTACAAAGCGTCCGGAAATTCTAAATTCACAACAAAGTTGTTGATGCTGAAAATGTTTATCACCTTTTCTAATTCGTCGAGACATTCCAACATTACATGTATATCAAAATAACCTAATACATGTCCTCGCCGCAAGGAACTGTCAACCCGCTAACAATATTGTAGACTCATAACCAACATCAGAGTTTTCTACTTGTCAGATTGCTTTATTAGTCCCCTACGGGAACCGTAAGGGAACTATAGGATTGCACTCCGTCCGTCCGTCCGTCCGTCCGTCCGTCCGTCCGTCCGTCCGTCCGTCCGTCCGTCCGTCCGTCCGTCCGTCCGTCCGTCCGTCCGTCCGTCCGTCCGTCCGTCCGTCCGTCCGTCCGTCTGTTTTTTTATGTTACCACCTCTCCCTCCAACATGCTTTAAGCTACACCTTTCATATTTGGTACATGGATAAATGGTTCTGAGGGGATGGGGCACGCTCAAAATTTTTTTTCAAAATCCAAGATGGCGGAATGGCGGCCATTTTTGTTGTGTTTTTTAAGCTTTTTTCTCTATTTTATGTTACCACCCCTCACTCCAACATGGTTCAAGCTACACTTCGTATATTTGGCACATAGATAGAGGGTTGGGAGGGGATGATGCACGTTCAATATTTTTTTTTCAAAATCCAAGATGGCGGCATGGCGGCCATTTTCGTTGTGTTTTTTAAGCTTTTTTCTCTATTTTATGTTACCATCCCTCACTCCAACATGGTTCAAGCTACACTTTTTATATCTGGCACATGGATAGAGGGTTGTAATGGGATGTTGCACGTTCAATATTTTTTTCCAAAATTCGTCCGTCCGTCTGTCCATCCGTTCGTCCGTCCGTCTGTCTGTCTGTCTGTTTTTTATGTTACCACCTCTCCCTCCAACATGCTTTAAGCTACACCTTTCATATTTGGTACATGGATAAATGGTTCGGAGGGGATGATGCACGCTCAAAATTTTTTTTTCAAAATCCAAGATGGCGGAATGGCGGCCATTTTTGTTGTGTTTTTTAAGCTTTTTTTCTCTATTTTCATGTTACCACCCCCTTCCACCAACATGGTTCAAGCTACACTTTGCATATTTGGCACATGGATAGAGGATTGGGAGGGAATGATGCACGTTGAATATTGTTTTTTTCAAAATCCAAGATGGCAGCATGGCTGCCATTTTTGTTGTGTTTTTTAAGCTCTTTTCTCTATTTTATGTTACCACCCCTCACTCCAACATGGTTCAAGCTACACTTTTTATATCTTGCACATGGATAGAGGGTTGTAATGGGATGTTGCACGTTCAATATTTTTTTTCCAAAATTTAAAATGGCGCCATGGCAACCATTTCTGTTGTGTTTTTTAAGCCTTTTTCTCTACTTTATGCTACCACTGCTCCCTCCAACATGGTTCAAGCTGCACTTTTCATATATTGTACATGGATAAAGGGGTTGGGAGGGGATTATGCACGCTCAATATTTTTTTTCAAAATCTAACATCTGTCTGTCTGTCCGTCTGTCTGTCTGTCTGTCTGTTTTTATGTTACCACCTCTCCCTCTGATATGCTTCAAGCTACACCTTTCATATTTGGTACATGGATAAATGGTTCTGAGGGGATGATGCACAGTCAATATATATTTTTCAAAATCCAAGATGGCAGAATGGCGGCCATTTTTGTTGTGTTTTTTAAGCTTTTTTCTCTATTTTATGTTACCACCCCTCCCTCCAACATGGTTCAAGCTACGCCTTTCATATATGGTACATGGATGAAGGGTTGTGTGGGGATTATGCACGCTCAATATTGTTTTTTCACAATCCAAGATGCTTATATATATACTCTAGTGTCTTCTGTGACAAAAACACCTTTTGTCACGAAAGCGTCGTATGGGGACTAATACTACCTCGGTGGTCAAACACTTGTTTAAAAATTATCCGTAACGCTGTTGTGTTGTTGATTTTGTTTCATCTTTTTTCGATTAGTTGCTTCGAGAACGAAGGTGTCTGAACTCCCTTTTGGAATTCAAAATAGTAACACCACTATGAGACAAACACCTAACCAGGTGACTTGCAGAAATAACCTTGAGAAACGAATAATACGTTTCGAGATTAACCAATCAATATTCAAGATCTCGTAAGATTTCTATTGATCAGATCTGAAGATAAACTCCAAGAAAGATTAGAGAAATCAAGTGTTGCTGAAAGATGAACCACGGAAGTGAAAATGTTCAAGTATTTCACTTCTTTTTCAACCAGAAAATGTATTTACGTACTTAATATTTTGGTCTGTCGATTTTACAATAATTACACTCTTCAACAAAAACTGAAATCGGTAAAAGCCAGTAAACAGGAAACTGAGAACAAGCCTGCAGAATAATTTAGCCAGATTTTGCAACTTCCGAACCAATATGATCACACTTTTCAATAAGCAATAAAGTGAGAATAACAAAGAAAACAAGATCTCTCGAAAGGAAGAAACATACCAAGATGGATCGAAGAAAGTTAATCATCGCTAAATTTCACTAAATAAATCCGCCTACGTAGAGAGCCAATGATCTCAATGAGGACAATGACGACGAAATTACAAATGTTTTTTTTATAACCTGGAATTCGAACACCCACACATCAGGGAATATTCTAGTTAAAACAGTTAACGGAATGTTTAGTTTAGCTAATTTACTGCAGTACTGAAGAAAATAATATGAAAAGACGCCTGTCCCCAACAATTTTGTTATGGCAATAAATAAAATTTAAAATAATAAATACACCTTACACATCCAACTAAAATATGCATCACTAAAACCGACCAGAAGGCTGCATTGCATAGCACATCTTGCTTTTGGCAGCTGGTGTCAGGATGGCCCAGGGAGAGAACGTTAGTTTACCCTCCCGCACCCACCCACCTCACCCAACCTCAACCCATACACATAAACATACACACACGCATTTTATACTCATTTGTAAAAATATCAGAGTTGAGGAGCAATCGCCAGATACCCATGCGGGAAGTGATGAACTGAAGCAAAACTGACCTGTATGAATAACATTTCGCTCAAATCTATTGGAGCAGGTGCGTAAAATCGGGAAAAGCGAAGTCGTCAGCTTTCATAGGTATCAGTGGACTCAATTGTATCTCTGCTGGATATGAAGCTGGCGAAAGTCAGTGAAAGCGAAGACGTGGGAGAGCATCACTGAAATGATTATCCCTTCCAGCACTCCTAAAGTATTAGGTAGACCCGACGACTGATTTGCTTGTTTTTACTCAGATGTGGAATGTGGAAATGAAGAGCATTATGGAGTTAGGTATAGGGGTACTTTAATTTGTTTTAGGAAGGAGGACTTCATAGACTTAATTAGTGATGAAACAGTACAAGACATTTTGCATTCTATTTTGACTCGTGCGACTGACGAACATATATCTACCGCCAAGGAAAAGATGACGGACCTCAAGAAAAGAGCGTACGGACGCGACCGAAGAATCACCCCTCTTGAAGAGCGTCTTGACGGGCTATAGCAGTACCTGACGGCGAACAGGCCTAAGGGTAATCGGAATACCGAAAACAGAAAATGGGATAATATCCTTATAGAAACAGCGAAACAGATCTCAACGACATTTCCAGAAGCCAACGTGTTAGACCTAGAAATAAAGCTCCCAACAAACCTATAATCTTCCGATTAAATAGTTACAAGGCAAGAGATTGTCTGTACAGAGCAAATGTTTCACTCAAAAATCTCAACAAAAACACCTCTCAAACCAACCGTACTTGTTTGTGTACCTTAATGAGGATCTTACCAGTATCAGGGCCACCACAGCAAGGAAAACGCGAATTCTGAAAGGACAGAAAAAATACAGACACCTGGACTTTCGATGGGGATCAGTTTTATTTGACTTAACCCTTTGAACCCGAGGGGCCGATTTTACGGCCAGGAATAAAATACTTCAAAATTCCATTAAGTATGATGATTGAAAAGTGGATGTATGCGATAGACCAACTAATATTTTCAACGTGCAGCTCTAAGGCTGCACGTTGAAAATATTAATTGGTCTACCCCCAATTAATGAATATTGACTCTTCTACTTGCTGCCGTTGAACTGTCATGGACGATGCCACCAGGAATCAAAGGGTTAAATGGTACGGCTGAACGATTCGCTACACAATGCATAAACTTGCTCAGTCAGAAAACAATCGTCAACATACCATGTATGGTACCTGCACTTGTTAACATTGCAGCTTTATACGTCATTCGGTGTTCTGTTGGGATAAATCGATTGTACTTGGTTTATTGATGTTTATTGTCATTTATAAACTTAACGGGGATGTGAAGTGTTTTGGGGGTGGGGTGGGGGTCATTGATATGGGTGGGGTGGAAAGGGGAATATCTGTGCTGACTTTGGTTGGAAGTGTTGACTGTTTGTCTCTTCCCTTATGGATGTGGCTTCTTCTTGCCTGGCTGATCGAGGGCTTGGTATGGTGGTGCTGCGATTTTTGAAGCGAAAAAATGAGGCTAGCCGCTTTCGTGGTAATTATTTCACCTGTCGATTCTCCCTGAATGGACTTAAGGTGTTAGGTATTGTTCACAGTCAGGTTGGTACTACGTTCATGGTGTGGGGATCGGGATCGCCGCCGCTTTTCGGTGTTCTCGGGTTTTTCTCCGAGGATTATGGTGAAACTTCCTCCTTCGAAAAATTGTTGGCATGTCCCTCTGAAGTTTTTTCTCTTACATTGCTTTAGTTTGAGGGAGGACTCTATGAGCACCTTCTTAAGTGGAGTTAGAGAACTAAGCTTCCCGGTTTCTAGTGTAAATGTAAAAGAACAACGAAAATAGGCATGGTCATCAAATAGCCACATAAACATAAAGAGAGCAGAGTGACAGCTCGCATGCTCATAAAAGATAGGACTTTGTATGTAAAAAAATAGAATGTCAAATTTCTTTTTTTTAATTTTGTAAATAAATGTTTACAATATCGATAGTTTTTATCATCTTGTTTTTAACTGTTTTCTCTCTCTCCTCCTCTTGTCTCTCCCTCTCTCTCTCTCTCTCTCTCTCTCTTCTTAGAACACTCACAAATTGGGAAAAAACGATTACAGTCTCTTTCACCTTTTCATAATTATCATTATTATTAACTAATAAAGTTTTGCCGTAATACTTAAAATGAGTGTTATCACACTCATTAGGAGAAAGATTGTTTAAAAATAAATTTGGATGTCGTTACAAATTCACAACAATAATTATTCCAAACTGTGCACTCGACTGTAGGCAGTGAGACAACCCATCCGAAATCGAGAAGTCAGACATTCTAATGCAGTGGGTATCGGTTATTCCATACGTAAGACCATCTCAGTCCAAATTTTCACTACGTCGCGCTTGCTGACCATATTTAATGCCGCTGTAACAGGAATGGAAGTCCGTAGGAAAATTAGTCCCTCTGGACTATTATTCCGCGGAATTATAGTCCTAGGTCAAACATTTCTAGGAATAGTAGTCCGCCGGACTACTATTCCTAGAAATGTTAGACCTAGGACTATAGTTCCGCGGAATAATAGTCCAGAGGGACTAACGTGCCTACGGACTTCCATTCCTTTTACACCGGCATAAAACACATGACGATCACATTCGTATTCCGTGTCGTGACAGATGTGTCCGTAGTTCCATCCGAACTTGCAACCAGAACATGTCTCCTTCAACTCTCGGGGAATGTTTTCTTTCACCAGATGGGGAAACGTTCTTTATACCATGATTACCTATTCTACTATATATGAAAAGCCTATGACATAATTTTTGCTTTATACACCAACCGTGGTGAACACGCCAGCAATGGGATTTCAATAGTTAAAATTTACACCTACAATGGAACTACATCCAAGTTGACATTTGGTGACGTCGATCTGAATGCGAACGTGTCTAAATTTATCGCACGTCGCCTCGCGTAGAGTGAAATGAAAGTGGCAATTATTTATTACGTTTTTAAATGTATTTACCCCATAAAACGCCGAAAATTAACATTAGCATTGTTTCGTGTTAATAAAGCATCCATAACTCGAAACAGTATGTTATTATGTTATTAAAATGAAAAAGACCCTTTTTCTTTTTCTATCTCGTTTTGGTGATAAAACTGACAGCGGAAGTACCGCCCACTGATCCTCATGTAAACAAAAGCAAATTCGCGCGTATATACGGCGCATTTCTCAGTAAAATCGAGAAAAATATAATATCAACTCTTAATAATCTGACGATCATGGTATAAATAAAATATGCCCAAAGTAGCTTGGTGTACCAAATGTTCTCCACTCATGGTGAAGTGGTGTTAACTGCGCACCAAAGGCTCGCGGCCAACACCACTTCACCACTCGTGGTGAACATTTGGTACACCAAGCAACTATGGGTATATTCTATATTTAAAACACATCTGCGAGAAAATCGTGACGCTCTTCTCCTTTTCGTTTTTTCGTTTCATCTATTAATCTATCCATTTTTTTTCCTGTTTAGTTTAATCATCTTTTTCCTTCGCAAAATCTAAGTCGGATATTCTCTTTCCAGTAATAAATACAAAATACTTCCTCGATCGTAGTTTGTGAGATTTCTCGACATTTTCCGAAATTGCTTAATTTCGAAATCCAAATGCCTCGATCGTCCTCGTCGAGCTTTTCTAAAACCTACGCAAAACACAGGTCTGTGGTATCTTTGTGTTCCGCGGTGTAACAGGTATGCCCAGCGACCAATCCCTCCTACATGCAACCCGGGAATCTTTCGCTCATCGCTCAAGGAATATTTGAATTCACAAGAAAGGCACACGCTCTGTGGAAGATATCTCTAAGAAACTCCTCACGCAGAAAATCTCTTTTCATATTCTCTTCTTTCTCCTTGAGATCGCTGGTCTTTAAAAATGATATGTTTGATATTTTACTTTTTTTCCTTTTTAATTTCCTTTTTCTTTATTTTCTTTTTTTCTATTTTTTTAATAATATATTTCTTTTTTGAAAAAACAAACATATAATGTATTCCTCTGTTATTAAAAAAATGTCACGTGGTTGAAAATCTCGCACATCCGAGATTTCCACCAGACCCGTCAAAGAGACACTTTAAAAAACGGACAAAAAATACGAGTTTCCCGATTTGAATTTCTCCCATTCAAGAGATCTCCGCGGTGGGTGGGGGATTGGGAGGAGGGGTTCTCGTATTGCCTGCTTCTTTTGTTTTCTAAGTAGGAGTCAGTGATGCATGTTGATTGTTAAAAGAACACCTGTTGTGGATGTTTAAGACGGATTACTGTTATAGTCTAGTTCTAATAAGTACAATAAATTATACGAAGAAACTTCATTGGTAAAGGTTTCTTTAAAATATGCAGACATAAGGCCATCAAAAATCAAAACATAGATTATCTCCGGAATTTATTTTAAATTGGTACGGAAGGGGGGATTTTATCTATTATTTATTTTCTGTGAAACAAAGGATGAGCAAAACCAGGCCCTCCCTGTGTGTGTATATGCATGCATTAACTGGCAGGGTGCTAAATTATTCTCGATCGTCAAAATATTTGTTTTTGCATTGCTTCAATATACGGGAGAGTGCCTGGAGGCACTCTCCCATAAATTGTAACAAGCCAAATCCATACTGACGAAATACATAGATAAGATGAAGCACATGGATAGAATGTGAAACCTTTGAGTTGCGGTACATACACTCCAGAATATAGCGCAAAATAACTTGAAGTTCACGTGTTAATGAAGTAATAGCATTAATAAATAGTAATTATTGGTAGCAGTACATTGTTCACTTATTTTAAACAAACTATAGTTACATTTTCTATCCGTTGCGAGCAAACCGAGAATATATTTAATTAGTTTACAGAATTTTTAAAAGTTGGACAGCCAGCAAATCGAGACATGACCATTTCCGCCGAAACTCCGAAATCCTTCACAATGCACTTGAAAAACCTACAGAAATACATGATTTCCCATTTTAACGAGTGTAATGTTCGCATCACCCACCTTAGATTTCTCGCAAAAGTGGTGCTAGTATGCTACGAGACGAAACGCGACTTTTCGACCTGAAGTCGATTTTTGTAAAAATCTGTTATCGACTTTGGATTTACATCTCGACTTCAGTGGCTTTCGCGTTTCTACATCGCCATCCGACGAAAAAAGTCGATAAATTATCGATAGAGCCTGAACCAGACGTTCCCGGAGACTTTCTAAGATTTTTATATCGCAATCTCCGAGTTTCGATCGCGATGGCGAGAGAGATCCTCGTAGTCTCTCTCTCTCTCTCTCGGCCATTCAATTTTCATCCGATTTCTTTCTCGAAATGTCGCGTGTCGTCTCGTGGAATACGAGCTTATTTTGCGAGAAATCTAAAGTGATCTCGTTTTCGATTTCTAGAAAAAATAACCTCGAAAATTGCGAAAAATTACCTTAGTTTCGAGCACAGTTTTATATATATATGCACGCAACTTTATAAAGGGACGAATCACAAAAACATGCATACAGTCTTTCAGAATTACAATAATGTCAAAACTGAGTCACTGATAACTAAACATACAGACTGTTCTGAAATCCGTCTGAGAAAGATTGAGGAGAGAGAGAGAGAGATAGAAAGAGAGATAGAGATTCAGAGAGAGTGTATGTGTGAGGGTGCGCGTGTGTGTGTGTGTGTGTGTGTGTGTGTGTGTGTGTGTGTGTGTTTGAGGTTAAAAAATCGCACTGGCACAGACATTTCCTACTGAAACGTTTTTTTCTTTTAATATGCCGCTGAAAAATTGTTTTCATTTACTGAACCCTGATGGGTTTCAAACGTAACAAAAAAGTACATAAAATTGATTTAAACTAAGTGATGAGCTTAGGAACTGGTTAAACTGACTGGCAATAATTGATGTTATTCATTGATGGGCTCTAATTTAGTCCTTACAAGGATGTTACGCAAGCTTTTGTTTTTCTTATAGGCGATGACAGGTCGAAGATTCAAAGGTTCATTTAATTTAGCATTGGTAAAATTGAATTCATCTTTTAACATTTTTGCTATTTCGATATTCATTCTGTTGTACGTTAAAGTGAAAGGAATGATGGACCTCCTTTCGCATTCGCCCTCTGATATGTTCATACCAAATGGCCAGAGGGTTTGAAGCGTATTGATCCAAAAAGCTTCACGTTTTTTTCTAAATTCATCCGTTTCTTCTAATGTGTCTTTAATTGGTGGTTGTTCAATAGGATGGATTTCGAAATCGTCCAAAGAATGGCCAGGAAGGTTAAAATGTTGTGCTACTGGGGCATCAGCATTATGTTTTATATCCTGTTTGTGTCTAGTAGCACGTTCTCGAAAAGGATTTTGACTTTGACCAACATACTGTTTCCTACATCGTTTACAAGTGATAAGGTAAATAATGTTTGGTGAATCACAATGGAGGGGGTTACGGATCTGATAATGATTTTTCGTTTGTTCGGAGGAAAATTCCTCTTTCTGATCAGGCATAAAAGTATGCAGTCTACAACGAGGCTTTTTGCAATTAAATACCGCGCCACTACCATTCTGCAACGGTCTGTTGTGTTCAATCTTCAGTGGTTCGAAATCGGTAGTTTCAGCTGGACTTTCGAGCTTTTTCAGGGTTTGGGATTTCAGGCTACGCAAGAGGCGCAGCGAGTAACCTCTCGATCTGAGGCGCCAAATAAAGTAGAACAAGCCTCATTGAAATTTACCTTATCACTTGAATTGCGGTGGAAACGAATGTGTTGTGATTTGATGATACCTTTAAATGTATGTTGAGGATGAAATGATTTTGTGTGCAACAATTGATGTGAATCAGTTGGTTTAAAATACACTTTATAATCTAAATGACCGGACGCCTGAAATTGCTTGCCTTTATACACGGTCACATCGAGAAAATCAACAGAATTTTCACTGATAGTAGCTTTCAATTTAATATTTGGATCGTGATTGTTCAAAATGTGTAAAAATTCATCAAAATCTTCTTTTGAATGTTCCCAAATAATAAAAATGTCATCTAAATACCTGAGATATACGAGAGGATGCTTTGCACATTTGCTTAAGGCATTTTCCTCCCATTCCGCTACATAAATGCTTGCAAAATTAGGACTGAATCTTTTGCCCATAGGACAACCCATTATTTGTAGAAAATATTCTCCATTGAATTGAAAGTCATTACCTTTTAAGCTCAGCTCTAAAAGATCCAAAATTTGTTCATCCGGACGTTTCGCATCCGGATATTTTTCAAATGCATTTTTAACTGATTTAACACCTTTATCAATATCAATGTTCGTATACATACTGTCGATATCCAAAGTAGCCAGAATTGCATTTTTCGATGGTTTCAATTTCGAAAGTTTTGACAGGAAATCCTGTGTATTTTTTAGATAGCTCGGATGTCTATTTGCTATAGGTTTCAGATGATAATCAATTAATTCCGAGATCGCATAAGATTCCGAATTACAATCTGATACAATTGGCCTCCCGGGTGGAGTTAAGTCATCCGTCCATGAAGAACGGTCCTTGTGGATCTTTGGTAGGATATAAAATTGTCTTGTTTGAGCACTGAGCTTAGCTGTTAAATATTTCAATTGTTTTTTGGTAATGTGACCTTCGTCGAGGAGAAATTTTAAGATCTTATTGAATTTTTCGATATTACTAGGCCAAATAAGTGAATCTATTTTCTTATAATGTTTAGTATTGCTGAGTTGTCTCATGGCTTCCTTTATATAATTATCCCGAGATAGAACAACTACCGACCCACCTTTGTCGGCTGGTTTAATTACTAATTTCTTATTTTTTCGAAGTTTCGTGAGGGCTCTCCGTTCACCAGCTGTTAAATTGTCTTTATCGGAGAGTATGTTCATGCTGAACACCTTTTTGATGATTCGTTTGCTAGCCTCAATAATTTCGGGATCTACTTCACTATCTGGAGGTGACCAACCAGATGATTCTGTAAAAGGAAGTTTCCGACCGCTGGAGTTTCTAAAGCAGTCGGCTAATTTCATTTGCCTAAGAAAATTACAGTTGTATGATGGTAAATTTGTTTGGTTATCAGTTTTAGGCTTTGGTGCTGGTACAAAAGTTAAACCGCGATCTAAAAGAGATTTCTCTTGGGTTGTTAAGTCATTGGTGCCAGACAGGTTAACCACATTAGTTCCTAATCCCACATCTGTTAGGCGGCTGTTACCTTTGCCTTTACTTAGTTTAAATTTAGGTGGTTCAACCAGTGATCGTACATAATATTGGCGGTTCTCGTGGTCCAATGGATTAAATCCTGAGCAACATCAAACTTCGCGTCATCAATTTTTGGTATCACGTTAACGTCCTTCACTTTCCGAATGGTTTCGTTGATGATGCTCAGGGTTCTCCTCTCAGCCTGAGGGAGTTTTTGCGAAAAGTTTAGTTCAGCGAAATAAATTTTTGCTGATCTAAACTTGACCCTGATATCGCTAAGCATATTCCGCAACTGCTTAACTACGAGATCAGAATTATCGTTTCGAGAATTCACGCCAATATTTAATAATATTTTTTGGGGACTGGACTGGCCCCTGTGCCCTTTAAACATAGAGCGCAGATGATTGAATTTGGCGCCGGGGTAACACTCCACCTGGATGTCCGGATGGGGATTTCGATCAATGCGTCCTAAATTTGAACTTCCAATCATAAGGATGTTTTTGCAAACATCGGGGAGGCGCCAATTCCTTTTGTCAAAATTAACTCCGCTTTTATGCCGAAACTGGGAGAATTTAGAATCAAATGAGCGGCCCGAGTTGCGGCTCGGTGATTTGACTTTCTCTGAGTACGATATACCTGGTTGAACCACACTAGATGCAGGGGAAGGGGGAGAAGAAACAGAAGCAGGAGAGGAAACAGAAACAGGAGAAGGAACAGAAGGAGGAGGAGGAGTTCTAGTGAGAGCACTAGGAGAACTAGAGAAGAAAGGCTGAGGAGGAGTAGGAGGTAGAGGAACAAGACGAGGCGAGACAGCGTTACTCAATTTGCGAGCATCTTCAGTCACAATATGGACAGGAGATGTTTGCAAATTGAGGCGCTTACTCTGAGAGAAAGAAGAAGTAGAAGGAAAAGAAGAGGGAGAAGTGCTTTGCCTTGATCTTTTCTTATTTTGCTTTTCGCGTTGGGGTAGAGGGACAACACGGGCCGGAGTTTGCTTGCTCCCTCCCGTATTGTTCCTTACTCCAGACGCTGGGCGAAGTTCCGAAATGTAAGACTCATAGGCCGAAATCGTCTTATCTGTCAACTTGTTTTTAAAGTTTTTTTGAGCCCAGATCAAGGCACGCGCCGAAGCGCTGTTGAAGTCTATCTTTTCGAGTCCAGGAGGTGGTCGCATAGCCAAAGTTATCTTAGACTTCAACTGGTTTAAATTTATCTTATAATGCTCAATTAAAGCATTTAACGTTTGGTTGGCCCATCCCACACTAATCTGTCGAAAAACAGAAAAAATGTGTGGGGTGGGAAGAGCCGGCTTTAGAAAGCCCCCTAACTCATCTACTTTCTTCTCCAACTGCTTCGGGAAATCCCGGTTGGCCAAATGCTGCTCTAGGAGCCCAATATGGTGCATACACTGAATCACCTGGAAAAGGGCCTTGACCAATCTAGAATAGGCCTGGAACGATTGTTCCTGGCCCCTTCCAGACTGGGCAACTCTCTTTCCCTGATGCTTCTGTCTTTTTTGAGCCATTTGAAGAATAAGTAGATGAATTTAAAATGAAATTAAAATGAACAAATGAAATAAATTAAAATGAAATCTAGATATTACCTATTAGAGAAGATACCTGGATTGGTTGTAGTCTTCAGCAAAGGTAGAAAATAATCCGTCTGTCTCGACGCGTTTCGCTTGGTTTGGCTTTTTCAAAGAGACTTTGAGGAAAATGAATCCAACTTTGGGAGGGCATGCATGGTATATATCCAAATGTGGGCTGGGGGTGTTTTTTACAGCTCAGTACATAATTAAACTCATTAACAAGCTGACAAATGTCACTCATCTAATTAATTCTTTTCAATCTGAGATGTCCCAAGTTTGTTTTTCACAACTCAGTTTGTGTGGTCCAAACAAATTAGATGAAGCCCTATTGATTGGCTTCCATTGAATTTTAATCAGTCAGTGAGTGGTTTGCTTTACTGACCCCATGAAGCCCCATTGGTTGGCTTTGATTTAAGTAAAACCAATCGGGAGCGGTTTGCTTTACTGGCTTCAGAAGTATGTGAAAATAATATGAAAAAATGGTTTGATAAAATATATTGAGACTAAAGAAATAAATTTAAAAATAACGCCAAAGATCATGATGCCTCACGAATGTTATCAGTTGGAATGAATATCCCCCGACGGAGGTTTATGACGGAAAATATTTTACACCACGTAGAAATTGTGTGTTTTACCTTGTGAACCTCTACATTGTGTGAAAGGTATGAAAAATTAAAAATAAAAATAAAAATAATAATTAAAATAAATGAATCAACCAAATAAGTAAATAAATAAATAAATAAGTAAATAAATAAATAAATAAATAAATAAATAAATAAATAAATAAATAAAACATTACTAAAAAATAAAAAATAAAAAATAATCAATAAATAAATATATAAATAAATAAATAATAATTTTATTTAGGAAATACATACACATGATTGAAATTGGAACCTATTTTGTTTTGGGGCATATATGAACTCTGGCACTCGCCTGTGTGTGTTTGAGGTTAAAAAATCGCACTGGCACAGACATTTCCTACTGAAACGTTTTTTTCTTTTAATATGCCGCTGAAAAATTGTTTTCATTTACTGAACCCTGATGGGTTTCAAACGTAACAAAAAAGTACATAAAATTGATTTAAACTAAGTGATGAGCTTAGGAACTGGTTAAACTGACTGGCAATAATTGATGTTATTCATTGATGGGCTCTAATTTAGTCCTTACAAGGATGTTACGCAAGCTTTTGTTTTTCTTATAGGCGATGACAGGTCGAAGATTCAAAGGTTCATTTAATTTAGCATTGGTAAAATTGAATTCATCTTTTAACATTTTTGCTATTTCGATATTCATTCTGTTGTACGTTAAAGTGAAAGGAATGATGGACCTCCTTTCGCATTCGCCCTCTGATATGTTCATACCAAATGGCCAGAGGGTTTGAAGCGTATTGATCCAAAAAGCTCCACGTTTTTTTCTAAATTCATCCGTTTCTTCTAATGTGTCTTTAATTGGTGGTTGTTCAATAGGATGGATTTCGAAATCGTCCAAAGAATGGCCAGGAAGGTTAAAATGTTGTGCTACTGGGGCATCAGCATTATGTTTTGTATCCTGTTTGTGTCTAGTAGCACGTTCTCGAAAAGGATTTTGACTTTGACCAACATACTGTTTCCTACATCGTTTACAAGTGATAAGGTAAATAATGTTTGGTGAATCACAATGGAGGGGGTTACGGATCTGATAATGATTTTTCGTTTGTTCGGAGGAAAATTCCTCTTTCTGATCAGGCATAAAAGTATGCAGTCTACAACGAGGCTTTTTGCAATTAAATACCGCGCCACTACCATTCTGCAACGGTCTGTTGTGTTCAATCTTCAGTGGTTCGAAATCGGTAGTTTCAGCTGGACTTTCGAGCTTTTTCAGGGTTTGGGATTTCAGGCTACGCAAGAGGCGCAGCGAGTAACCTCTCGATCTGAGGGCGCCAAATAAAGTAGAACAAGCCTCATTGAAATTTACCTTATCACTTGAATTGCGGTGGAAACGAATGAGTTGTGATTTGATGATACCTTTAAATGTATGTTGAGGATGAAATGATTTTGTGTGCAACAATTGATGTGAATCAGTTGGTTTAAAATACACTTTATAATCTAAATGACCGGACGCCTGAAATTGCTTGCCTTTATACACGGTCACATCGAGAAAATCAACAGAATTTTCACTGATAGTAGCTTTCAATTTAATATTTGGATCGTGATTGTTCAAAATGTGTAAAAATTCATCAAAATCTTCTTTTGAATGTTCCCAAATAATAAAAATGTCATCTAAATACCTGAGATATACGAGAGGATGCTTTGCACATTTGCTTAAGGCATTTTCCTCCCATTCCGCTACATAAATGCTTGCAAAATTAGGACTGAATCTTTTGCCCATAGGACAACCCATTATTTGTAGAAAATATTCTCCATTGAATTGAAAGTCATTACCTTTTAAGCTCAGCTCTAAAAGATCCAAAATTTGTTCATCCGGACGTTTCGCATCCGGATATTTTCCAAATGCATTTTTAACTGATTTAACACCTTTATCAATATCAATGTTCGTATACATACTGTCGATATCCAAAGTAGCCAGAATTGCATTTTTCGATGGTTTCAATTTCGAAAGTTTTGACAGGAAATCCTGTGTATTTTTTAGATAGATGTTTACAATATCGATAGTTTTTATCATCTTGTTTTTAACTGTTTTCTCCCTCTCCTCCTCTTGTCTCTCCCTCTCTCTCTCTCTCTCTCTCTCTCTCTCTCTCTCTCTCTTCTTAGAACACTCACAAATTGGGAAAAAACGATTACAGTCTCTTTCACCTTTTCATAATTATCATTATTATTAACTAATAAAGTTTTGCCGTAATACTTAAAATGAGTGTTATCACACTCATTAGGAGAAAGATTGTTTAAAAATAAATTTGGATGTCGTTACAAATTCACAACAATAATTATTCCAAACTGTGCACTCGACTGTAGGCAGTGAGACAACCCATCCGAAATCGAGAAGTCAGACATTCTAATGCAGTGGGTATCGGTTATTCTATACGTAAGACCATCTCAGTCCAAATTTTCACTACGTCGCGCTTGCTGACCATATTTAATGCCGCTGTAACAGGAATGGAAGTCCGTAGGAAAATTAGTCCCTCTGGACTATTATTCCGCGGAATTATAGTCCTAGGTCAAACATTTCTAGGAATAGTAGTCCGCCGGACTACTATTCCTAGAAATGTTAGACCTAGGACTATAGTTCCGCGGAATAATAGTCCAGAGGGACTAACGTGCCTACGGACTTCCATTCCTTTTACACCGGCATAAAACACATGACGATCACATTCGTATTCCGTGTCGTGACAGATGTGTCCGTAGTTCCATCCGAACTTGCAACCAGAACATGTCTCCTTCAACTCTCGGGGAATGTTTTCTTTCACCAGATGGGGAAACGTTCTTTATACCATGATTACCTATTCTACTATATATGAAAAGCCTATGACATAATTTTTGCTTTATACACCAACCGTGGTGAACACGCCAGCAATGGGATTTCAATAGTTAAAATTTACACCTACAATGGAACTACATCCAAGTTGACATTTGGTGACGTCGATCTGAATGCGAACGTGTCTAAATTTATCGCACGTCGCCTCGCGTAGAGTGAAATGAAAGTGGCAATTATTTATTACGTTTTTAAATGTATTTACCCCATAAAACGCCGAAAATTAACATTAGCATTGTTTCGTGTTAATAAAGCATCCATAACTCGAAACAGTATGTTATTATGTTATTAAAATGAAAAAGACCCTTTTTCTTTTTCTATCTCGTTTTGGTGATAAAATTGACAGCGGAAGTACCGCCCACTGATCCTCATGTAAACAAAAGCAAATTCGCGCGTATATACGGCTCATTTCTCAGTAAAATCGAGAAAAATATAATATCAACTCTTAATAATCTGACGATCATGGTATAAATAAAATATGCCCAAAGTAGCTTGGTGTACCAAATGTTCTCCACTCATGGTGAAGTGGTGTTAACTGCGCACCAAAGGCTCGCGGCCAACACCACTTCACCACTCGTGGTGAACATTTGGTACACCAAGCAACTATGGGTATATTCTATATTTAAAACACATCTGCGAGAAAATCGTGACGCTCTTCTCCTTTTCGTTTTTTCGTTTCATCTATTAATCTATCCATTTTTTTTCCTGTTTAGTTTAATCATCTTTTTCCTTCGCAAAATCTAAGTCGGATATTCTCTTTCCAGTAATAAATACAAAATACTTCCTCGATCGTAGTTTGTGAGATTTCTCGACATTTTCCGAAATTGCTTAATTTCGAAATCCAAATGCCTCGATCGTCCTCGTCGAGCTTTTCTAAAACCTACGCAAAACACAGGTCTGTGGTATCTTTGTGTTCCGCGGTGTAACAGGTATGCCCAGCGACCAATCCCTCCTACATGCAACCCGGGAATCTTTCGCTCATCGCTCAAGGAATATTTGAATTCACAAGAAAGGCACACGCTCTGTGGAAGATATCTCTAAGAAACTCCTCACGCAGAAAATCTCTTTTCATATTCTCTTCTTTCTCCTTGAGATAGCTGGTCTTTAAAAATGATATGTTTGATATTTTACTTTTTTTCCTTTTTAATTTCCTTTTTCTTTATTTCTATTTTTTTAATAATATATTTCTTTTTTGAAAAAACAAACATATAATGTATTCCTCTGTTATTAAAAAAATGTCACGTGGTTGAAAATCTCGCACATCCGAGATTTCCACCAGACCCGTCAAAGAGACACTTTAAAAAACGGACAAAAAATACGAGTTTCCCGATTTGAATTTCTCCCATTCAAGAGATCTCCGCGGTGGGTGGGGGATTGGGAGGAGGGGTTCTCGTATTGCCTGCTTCTTTTGTTTTCTAAGTAGGAGTCAGTGATGCATGTTGATTGTTAAAAGAACACCTGTTGTGGAAGTTTAAGACGGATTACTGTTATAGTCTAGTTCTAATAAGTACAATAAATTATACGAAGAAACTTCATTGGTAAAGGTTTCTTTAAAATATGCAGACATAAGGCCATCAAAAATCAAAACATAGATTATCTCCGGAATTTATTTTAAATTGGTACGGAAGGGGGGATTTTATCTATTATTTATTTTCTGTGAAACAAAGGATGAGCAAAACCAGGCCCTCCCTGTGTGTGTATATGCATGCATTAACTGGCAGGGTGCTAAATTATTCTCGATCGTCAAAATATTTGTTTTTGCATTGCTTCAATATACGGGAGAGTGCCTGGAGGCACTCTCCCATAAATTGTAACAAGCCAAATCCATACTGACGAAATACATAGATAAGATGAAGCACATGGATAGAATGTGAAACCTTTGAGTTGCGGTACATACACTCCAGAATATAGCGCAAAATAACTTGAAGTTCACGTGTTAATGAAGTAATAGCATTAATAAATAGTAATTATTGGTAGCAGTACATTGTTCACTTATTTTAAACAAACTATAGTTACATTTTCTATCCGTTGCGAGCAAACCGAGAATATATTTAATTAGTTTACAGAATTTTTAAAAGTTGGACAGCCAGCAAATCGAGACATGACCATTTCCGCCGAAACTCCGAAATCCTTCACAATGCACTTGAAAAACCTACAGAAATACATGATTTCCCATTTTAACGAGTGTAATGTTCGCATCACCCACCTTAGATTTCTCGCAAAAGTGGTGCTAGTATGCTACGAGACGAAACGCGACTTTTCGACCTGAAGTCGATTTTTGTAAAAATCTGTTATCGACTTTGGATTTACATCTCGACTTCAGTGGCTTTCGCGTTTCTACATCGCCATCCGACGAAAAAAGTCGATAAATTATCGACAGAGCCTGAACCAGACGTTCCCGGAGACTTTCTAAGATTTTTATATCGCAATCTCCGAGTTTCGATCGCGATGGCGAGAGAGATCCTCGTAGTCTCTCTCTCTCTCTCTCGGCCATTCAATTTTCATCCGATTTCTTTCTCGAAATGTCGCGTGTCGTCTCGTGGAATACGAGCTTATTTTGCGAGAAATCTAAAGTGATCTCGTTTTCGATTTCTAGAAAAAATAACCTCGAAAATTGCGAAAAATTACCTTAGTTTCGAGCACAGTTTTATATATATATGCACGCAACTTTATAAAGGGACGAATCACAAAAACATGCATACAGTCTTTCAGAATTACAATAATGTCAAAACTGAGTCACTGATAACTAAACATACAGACTGTTCTGAAATCCGTCTGAGAAAGATTGAGGAGAGAGAGAGAGAGATAGAAAGAGAGATAGAGATTCAGAGAGAGTGTATATGTGAGGGTGCGTGTGTGTGTGTGTGTGTGTGTGTGTGTGTGTGTATGTGTGTGTGTGTGTGTGTGTGTGTGTGTGTGTGTGTGTGTGTGTGTGGGTGGGTGGGTGGGTGTGTGTGTGTGTGTGTGTATGTGCGTGTGTGTGTGTGTGTGTGTGAGTGTGTGTGAGAGAGAGAGAGAGAGAGAGAGAGAGAGAGAGAGAGAGAGCAGGCACGTAACCAGAGCCTGTCTTTTTTTTTGGGTGGGGGCACCAAAAACATAAATAATTCTTCACACTTTACAACATTCATAACTTTACTACAAGATTCTTGAATATATAATTTTTTTCATTTTTTGTCTCAAAAACATAGGACATGGCCCCCTCGTCGAGCTCGTTCCAAAGAGGTGTCAAAACCTATGTTTTTGAGACAAAAAATGGAAAAAATTAGTTATGTTTTTGAGACAAAAATATTAAAAAAAAAAAAAAAATTGCGATTTTTGTAAATAGCGCTGGCCGGTTTTGGTCGTTACGTTGAGTAAAGGGTTAAAGTCAGTATTAATTGTGTGTATGGGCAGATTGGCTGCTATAGCTAACTCTGCGTCCAAACTATCCGAATACATTTCAACAAATGGAGCTATCGTCGCTTCATATTCTAAAAAGGCACCTGATGAAAATCCCAGAAGTGAATCGACACCCTTTTTTACAGTCAAAGTGCTGGGCAAAAATCGCCGTTCAAGTCTACTGTGAATTTGTCTAATACCTGAATAAACGTGTCAGTTCGTGGATGTTCTGAAACATGATCTCGTTGGCCTCTTATACAATACATTATACTTGTTATACCGGATACTAAAAAACAACATAAGCATTATAGATGTAACATATCCCCATCGGCCAGCTGGATTCAATTCGTTATCAATGACCTTAATTAACTGCATACTCTATCGACAACAAGTGTACAAAATTGTGTGCGTAACTTTATCCCTCTGGGCCAGCTGGTTTAAATAACGTTATCAGTGGCATTAATTCATTGGCATAACATAATAAACTCGACTGACAATAGTTAACTTTTTTTAGAAACATTTTTTTTTTGGGGGGGGGCACGTGCCCCACCGTGCCCCCCAGGTTACATCCTTGAGAGAGAGAGAGAGAGAGAGAGAGAGAGAGAGAGAGAGAGAGAGATGACTACAAGTATAAAGGTTTTACCTGCAGCAGTCGCTGGTGATTTAGGTGATTTATAAACACGTCCCCCTGTGATTGTTTCGTTCAAGGAATAAAGTGCATGGAAACAAATGCTTGTTTCTTTATTGAACGAAAATGTTCCACACGATCCTGACTGTGTGCATAGTGCCGAGCATTCAATCTTTGAACGACATTTTGTTGCGGTGGTCATTGCCTCTTGACTTGTTTCACCAACTTGTAAAGCATATTTTTGCGAAGAGAGGATCTGAGATAATGATGTGTTCAGTTCCATGAAAAATAACATAATAATGTTGATACGTGGTGAAAATATCATTGTTTCAAAATTGTGTAGGTAGTAATCTCCTACAAAAAACACACGTTGCTGTGACAAAATGGTCTTATTCACTGCACCTAAATAATGACAAACTAGTGTGCTGGAAAGCCACAACTCTTTAATAAATATTGATTGTTTTGACACCAAGACACTCTGTGTGGAAAGAAGACAGGTCGTATCCAATAAAATTTGTTGTAACATTAATTATCAACTGTTGTCACTAATCGCGCGCGTGGGTGAATCTATCTGAAGACAAGTATCTTTTGGTTTTAAAAAATAGATATCAGTCCTGGAAAGTACATCATAAACTTAAAATGGCATCAGTTTTGGACCAACCTCGGATGTCGTTTTAGACAAGAGAAAACCGATACGAAAATCTGAAATACAATGCAGAATTATCTTTTCTGAACGATAAGATTTCTCCTCAAATCTGATCCTTTGCTGCAGTGCGGTAGAACCAAGAGAATTGGGTCACTATCAATGCCAGTGTTCTCAGTACTGGTAATCGTACTTCTCGAGTCCTAGTTTTACTCTGCACTCGTCCCTGTCTTGTTTTAACCCTTTAACCAACGAACCGCCCGCATCCGTCCGCGTAATAAGCAAATTTAGCTTTTGAAAAAAAAATCAACAGAACCATATCAGGTGACCTCTCGTTGGAACGAGCTCGTTTCAACGAGGGGTCACATGATATGGTTGTGTAGAAATTATTTGAAAAATTTAAAAAAAAAATATTTAAAATAATAAATTTTGATATCGTCTGCGTTGGGTAAAGGGTTAAATACTTCCATTAGTACTCATTAGTTTCAAGATATTGAAAGTTACCATGTACATTTTGTGAGTACTTTACGTGTACTTTGCTGCACATATTTATAAGTTTCAAAGTTTGAGATTTTTTGCGTCTACTGATCGAAACACCAAACCATTTGCCATACTTCCAATACCAATTTGACCTGTTAACTGCATACATGTTGTTCAGTAAACGTCTGTTACGTGAACAAAAAATCCTGTAATATGTAGAGAAATTACACTGACAATCACCAATTTCCCCTTTAATACCACGCTCATCTATGTCACTACACGTGGAAAGCCCGTATGTTAAATTTTAGTCTTTAAACCCACTACCTGGTGTAACGTTTCTACTGCGGTTAAAACGTTTTCAACGGGAATTCCATTACAAAAAAATACACCTATAGTAGGAACTACATCCAACTTGACCTTTGTCATTCCCCAATCTGCCTACTTCGATACATTCACACTTCGCGATGTTTCATTCACATGACGTTTTGCGGTACTGTCTACTACGTGTAATGACTTTTTAAGTTTAAAATACCTCCAACTAAAGATCTGAAATAAAATGTAAGTATTTGTAACAGTATTTGACTGAAAGAGCAATGTAAATTCATTCAATTTTGACGACGAGTCTAGCTGTCAATTAAACATTTACGTGCAGCCGGAAGTACTGTGTTTGAGATACAAAGTAGCGTATTTTCTCCATTTTAAGTTACAAAGTCGATTATTCATTAAGAGCATAGTATAAATAAAACAAATAGGTACTAGGCCGGTAATCAGATTTAAACCACTCTGAGAATAAGGGTTTTAACCACTCGGCAGAGCCTCGTGGTTAAAACTCTTATCCTACTCGTGGTTTAAATCTGATTACTGGCCCTAGTACCTATTGATTCAATATCTTTATAGTCCTTTTCAGCTTAAGTTTATCCAGAACATGCATTTAATCTACTATATATTGTTTGACAGAGCTCAACGAGCTCTGTCAAAAAAATATAATAGAATAAAAGCTTAGTTTGACTCTAAAATGCAAAAAACATTATCAAATTTCTGTTAATTGAACACTCCTGTTAATTGCATATTTTTCAGTGACAAAGTGGCTATTCAATTAACAGTGTTATGCCGAATCTGCTAAAATACAAACAAAGAGGTTTAGTCATTGATACAAAGGAAACGAAGTCAGTACTGTAACCTGTAATCTAATTAGACAGTATTTGGGTGGAATAGCTTCTTTTATATATTTAAGTAAGCAAAGTGCACAATCCCATTGGTTCATTTTCATATGAAGGAGCGTAGGCCAACATGACTTATTGTAATTTTAACATTGATAATACCAAATTAGGCTTTTGAACTTCCATTGAAAGTAATTATGACAAGATCTAAAGCCAATCAAGAATGGATGTCTCGATATCTGAACTATTATTGGATGTGACGATGTGAAAACAACTCCACCTATCCGACCATTGTGCTTTGGATTTCAAAATAATGTTGGTATATTGCGTATCAAATACCAAGCAAATTTCATTGAGCTTCTAATTAATTTGGCTCGTTTGAAAGTGGTAATTATTTCTCATTTTGTGCTAACATATAAGATGGCATCCAATTTAATTACAACAAAACGTATTCCCCGCGATACAAAAAAAAAACCGTCTAGACAAAATTATTATGTATGTATTTATTTATTTATTTATTGGTGTTTAAGGTCACATATTTCTGTACAATGGCTAACCATGACAGTGACAGTTTTGCGGGTGGAGGAAGCCGGAGTACCCGGAGAGAACCACCGAGCAACGGCGAGCAACTGTCCAGACAAAATACAAATTTGGATTGAAGGTAGCAACCTCGCGTGAGATCATTCGATTCAGAAAGAAAACGTCTTTTTACATGCACTCATCGAAACTGATTACACTACATATGTCTAGACTGCCGTTTTTGATAACATTAATTAAAATATAGAGAGAGTAATGGCTTGACTGGACTGGTTACGTGAAGTAATTCATCAGAGGTGAGGGACCTTGAACAAAACCGAGTGCGCGAATGCGCACGAGTGTTTTACTATATAGTCCCTCGCCTCGAATGAATCATTTCACGTAACCGGTCCAGTCAAACGATTACTCTGTTTATTACTTTTCATTAGTAACGATAATTATGTTACTTAACCCTTTACCTAACGTAACGGCCAGCGCTATTCTCAAAAATCGCCAATTAATTTTCATTATTGTTTCATTTTTTGTCTCTAAAACATAGGTTATGACCCCTCATTGGAACGAGCTCGTTCTAATGAGGGGTCATAACCTATGTTTTTGAGATCAAAAAAATGAAAATAATAGCTATTCAATAATTTTTTTTTGCAAGTTTCGTCTGCTTTTCATATTAGGTAAAGGGTTAAAAAAAAATCAAAACAATGAAGTCCCCATTACACCCATGGCAAAGCGTCTTCGTTTGCGCGCACGGATACCTGACACAATTGTTGATTGCTTAATTCACTTGTGAAGTTATCGTTTATAATCAAACCCGGAAATCCCAGTAAATCACACTTTGGAAAGTTATAAAAATAGATCATTAACTGTCAACTGAACGGAATAAATTAGACTGGATCATTTTGCCCTGATGATATTTTTATATTGTCCTACTATGTGTTAAACCTGAAAAATAAAACAAAGAATACACTCTTTCAATACTAGGACACCATGATCGTCATCACAAAAAATCAACTCACAGACCCAGAATGATTGTCAAAATATACGCGATCAAGTCAATAAAGGAAGGGAAATTGAAAACTAAATCAGTTATTACCACCAAGTGGGTTTCCGATATGGACTCGTCAATTTATGTCTTGGAATGAGGTCTCTACTTCAAAACACCATCTCGAAAATCCACATGGTAATAACCTATATATATTTCGTGTCAATATTCAACCAACCACTGATACACGGCATTGTGCACATCGCTGTACAATTTCAGTTGTTGTATTCTTAAGTTCAGGATTTGCAGAGAATCAAAAGCTTGTTTGTGAACAAACCGACTTCCGAATAAGATGCGACCGGAAACAATGGACGTACATCTTATGTCATTCCAATACACTATATCTCATAGGTGTCAGATGTGAAATACACATTGCGATTACATGTCAAAATGGCGTGACGGATCCATGTCTCTGGGTTCGGGATGGGTGTGGGTTGGGATGTGTGGGTGCCGCATTCCAATTAAGAGTCAAGATTCAAATTGTCATCCGACTCGCAAAACTAACTGACAGCACGGGAGCGGGTATTTCACTCACGTCGGCGGTTTTGGGAATCCCCTCAAGGGAAATTGTGTAAAATGGAAGGTCAGCATGGCCATCCAATGTCTTTTATGCTCAGGACAACAATGTTTTACATACGGCAAAGATATTCCCACGATTTTGTAAAGACTCATGGGAATCCATTTCATGACGGCTCATAGGAGAGTTGCTTTGGATTAAAAGCTTTGTGTTTGAGGCATGGCATTAAGTGATATGACATATGGTTGTGAGTGTCCGTGTGTTACGACGAATAATACCGTGTCCCCAGGTCTCGTTGCTTGTGCATGCTCCTCCCACCCATGGATGCGATCATGAAATACATAACTACAGAAGACAGAATGATCAACTTTTTCATATTTAGATTTAGACGGTATAAAATGGTTGTATATAAACAGTGATGAATAGAATTTGTAGAGTGCGCTGACAAAATGGCACAGGAAAAAATGGCACACTTTTTTGACTTACTAGGAAAAATAGGCACACCAAAAATGCTGTTTTTTGAGGGGGGGGGGCGGAAAAAATGGCACCCTTCTACAGTTATCTAGGAAAAAATGGCACTGGAAAAATGGCACACTTTGTCATTATTTATTTGTTTTTTTCAAAGAAAAGTGTAATATTAAACTGGGTATGAAAGCAGTATCAGTGTTTGAATATAGGTTATAGTGTAAGATCCTCACAGTTAACTGAATAAAAAATCTTGTAACCTGTCGAGAAATTACCCTTACTCGTCCCAGTTTTCCTTTGTTTATAGACCTATTTGGCCTCAGCACATCCAATACAGGCATTTAATCTATTATATCTTGTTTGACAGAGCTCATAGAGCTCTGTCAAACAAGATATGATAGAATAAATGCTAAATTTATCTCCAGAATATAGGAAAGTGACACAATCCCTGTTAACTGAATACTCCTGTTAATTGAATAATTTTCAATGGCAAAGTGGCTATTCAATTAACAGGGTTCCACTGTACCATTTTTTGTTGGTAATTCCAACTCCTGACATCATTTCTTGGAAACTACCAAACACTTGTAAATATGTAAATTTCTGATCTGAGGTAAATTAGCAAATGTGTATTAGTGCTTTGTTTTAAAACCCACAAAAACATGTGCTTTGATGATGGATTAGCTTTGTGCTATTTTGTGCTACTGTTTCACCTCTTTCTTCCAGAAGTAAAAAAAAGTAGTTAATTTTGTGTTTTTATATTTAAATGGCATGTACCATTTTTTCCTAACAATTGTGCCATTTTTTACTAGGTAATTAGGGAAGTGTGCCATTTCTTTCTGTGCTGTTTTTTCCTCCCATGCGTGCCATTTTTTCCTAGAGTGTCAAAAAGTGTACCATTTTTTCCCGTGCCATTTTTTCCTGTGCCATTCTTTCCTACATTCAATTTGTAGGTAATTTGGTAATTGCACAAAATAAGGCATAATAATTGTATACTGCTTGCCTGTTTCTTTCACAAAATATAATGACACTCGTACTCCTATATTTCCAAAGTACCTGCAGACGTTACTAAGAAACACCAAACACACGAAAACTAAAGAGAAAAAACAGGTAATAGGTAGGAGCTTAGCAGGGTATCTGTCATTGGTGCCGCCGAAGAACGTATACTATAGCGCCGATCTAGTGGTAATAAAATGGGATGTAAATGGCTTAGAAACAGGACGGGTGGGGTGAAGAGTAAAAATACTCCCGAAATTCCCAAACGCCATCTTGCTCGCCGCTTAAGACGCGCTCTGTATCGGATATCACTGTCCAATGAAAGGTTATATCCCGCCCACTACCCCTCAACAATGCAGGCATCACGTTTCGATGCAACTGGTGCATGACATCGTTCAAACTACACTTTCCCGTGTTTTATGGCGCTTTCTTATTTCAACATTCCTGTGTATTGCAGGAGGAAATGAGCTCATCGCAAATCAGTAGGTCAACATGTTTCTGCCCCTTTTAGTTCCCATCGATTTCCGATGCGATCCGGTCCGATGTTTTTTGAAGTGTAAAATTTCAAATATGGCAGAAAAGTAAAAAAAATGTCCGTTGATTAATTTTCCTATTGACCTCATTTATAACCCAGCTTCACGCCCACGCAATAATTGCCGTTGTTTTTTTTTCTGTTTCCGATTGGTTATCGCTTCTTTTGGGGGGCCGTGTAGATTCAAGTGCATTTTCTATTGGAAACTTTGGAAGACATTCGGCCTAAATTTATCACGTTGACCTTAACGAATTTATTGTCATGGTAAAATAGAAATACTTACATCACATTCCGCACAAGAATGGGTTATTTCGTTGTTGTATTGAGCGATGCCAGCCCGAACCAAATCGGTGTACAAAAGCTCTCTCTTGTATAAGATTTTGATTCCTGATCAGGTTCGTACCCGTTCGATCACTTTGTGATTCAACAAAAGTAGTTTACATGATTTATGGTCCATAAATAGATAACTAAGCAATAGTTTGATCATGTGATATCTTTTACATAAGTATTAAGGCCACGCGAATAACACATTTTCGATTCGAATCAGATCTCGAATCGAATCAAGTCTATTATGCGAAATCCATTCTAACCTCGAATCGAATCAGGGGCGTCTCGAAGATGTTCGATTTGGGAAGGATGTAGTATGCTGTAAACATGATTTGTTGTTACTGTGATGGTTAAAGTCCCGACTGATAAAGAATTGCCTGTGCTAGGTACTGCACAGGACTAGCCACTATCAACAGCTCGTCGTCGAGATTGCTTGGAGAGTTTAAATTTGCTTTCAGAAATGGTAGTTACTGGCGAGCAAGCCTGAAAATAAGCAGACTGTCATCTGCAAAATGAGGCCCCCAGAGGGTGAATTTGGTGATGCTACCCTGCACAGCAGGGTAGCATCACAAAATGTACCCTCTGTGAACCTCAGTCTGAATCAAAGTCTCAAGCCAAAACAGAAATATATACCTAGTGGATAAATTGGCCACTGTATGGGACAGCATAGGCAAATTCTCCCCCTGGGGACCCCATTTTGCAAATGAAAGGTTGCTTATATTCAGGCTTGCTGGCTAGACTGGTATTAGCAATGGTAGCGACATGGGTGTAGATGCTATTTATGTTAATCTTGTGGAACTTGCACTCGGTCTTTATTTTCAACATTATTTATGTACAACTTCCACCTGAACCATGAGACATGGAATATGACGATGCCAAGCTTTATTATGCGCTAAACAATAGATTATCGAAGATATTGCGGAAATATAGATAGCGTAACCCCCACTGTGAAGATATGGGAATTTTCACGGTATCAATCAAAATGGCGGCTTTCAAAGCATCACTTCAAGGTGAATACGAGTCAAATGATCACTGGAAATGATCAATTACTGCTAAAAACGTATAATGAAAAGAAAACCTAGTGTTTTTGAGTGAGTGGATATCGTTCATTTCCAGCAATAATTCAACACGTATTCGCCTTGAATAGGTGCATGAAACCCGCTAGTCCAAACATGGCCTGAAAGTCCGTAATAAAGTTTTCGGTTTGGTACGTCCTTTCAAAGGACGTGCCAAACCAAAAACCAATATTACGCACTTTCAGGCCATGTTTGGTCTAGAAACCCACCAGCTGAATCAAATAGCAAGACGCTGTCTCTTCCGAGTATCTATCAAATCACTTCCGCGTATCAATGATTCAATGCGCTGTTTACTTTCATATATCAATTCAAGGTTGAAACGAGTGGAATTATCAGATTCTTATAAAAAGCGGATAAAAAACAGAAAATTTTCGGTATCCAGTCAAAAACACAAGATATCCTCTATATGAAAAAAAATCGAAAGGAAATGAATCGGGGAAACCGATTTTGAATCGAACCGAATACCAACTTCATATTAGAAATCGAATCCAATCTCGAAGCTTCGCAGGGCTCCGATAAAAATATATGATACCATAGGCGTCCTGTGAGGACAGGATTTGGGCATTACAATCGAATAGGTATTGGGTGCCTCAGCCTCATCCAATTTGAGTATGAGGGAGTCTTTTCCAGTGTTTTCGCTTGTTCCACAATGAAATGGGATCGGGAAGAGTGAGCGCGCAATTCATCCGTAAATGTGGAAATTTACGAATTGGTCGTCAACTGACCTTCTATAATTCGCATGACACATCTGATCAGATTGCTGAAAACAATGGACTTACCAAAACTTATAGCGATGGTAAGCTATTATGTCAAATTTACTCTGACAACGAGTTTGGGCACTTCCGAATGACATAGCCACCAATTTGAGAAAAAATTATATATCTCTTGACTTTTATGTTTTTTGAAGTTTAGGGAGCCTATTGGAGCGATAAGAATGTTGTTTACCATTACCTTTAAATTACAACCCATTTTGAATCTAATTAAGTCATTCAGGAAAGTTATAATGATATATAGCGCTTGTACGTCTTCCATGTTTTTTCTTTGTTATTCAGATAATATTAAACGTACAGTCACGACAATTTGGCACCTCTGTTAACACTTATTTCTAATTTTACAATATCGAGTCTATTTCTGATTTTGATATTTATGCAAAGCAAAGCCAGATGTGCGTTTTCATCTCCATTTCTTTTAATACCAGCGCGGGTACCATGCCTTGTTATTTATTTATTTATTTATTCACTGGGGTTTAACGACACTTTCGACAGCCTGGGTGGAGGAAGCCGGGGTTGCCAGAGAGAACCACCGAGCAACGGCGAACAAAGGCGAGCAACCGTCAGACTCCCAAACAACTCCAGATCACACCCTGTTACAACTGATAATGTTACGCCAACCGATAATGTTAAAAAGCAGATAATGTTATAAAATAATATCATAAAAATGATAATGTTACAATCAACCAATACAATTTAATCGATAATGTTGCAACGTTTACATTTCAACCAAAGAGTCGGTGCTAGTTGTAGAGACTCAATGTCAGCATTTCTGTTTTATTTATTTATTAAGGTTAAACGACACTTTAACAGCCAAGGTCATATAGTGTTGGTAACAGTTTTACGGGTGGAGGAAGCCGGAGTACCTGGAGAGAACCACCGACCAACGACGGACAGCTGCCAGCTCCCCAACATCGTAACTCCACACTGCAGCACAGGCAGGGTAAGATTAGTTGAAGACATGCGCACCGTCGACGTGCAGTGCGCCTTAGTACACGATGCCATCGTGCCCCCACGTGGACAATCGGAGTTAAGTGCCTTGCCCAAGGACACAACTCGAGAGTCCGAATCGATAGCTCAGACGGACACCCATCCAAAGACTAACCGGGCTCAACGTTGCTTAAATCTGACGAGAACAGGTTACCGCAACGCCACCGCGCCTCGGGCATTTCTGTTAGGTGTAATAGAAGTATATTACTGTAGTAAGGAAGCAACGCGCCCCTCTGACCAAACAAGCCTTGGACCACACCCCTCCTGCAGCCTAAAGTCCATAGCTAGTGTGGTATTGTTACAGTGTAATAATAATAATAATAATAATAATAATAATAATAATAATAATAATAATAATAATAATAATAATAATAATAATAATAACAATATTTATAATAATAATAAAAAATAGTAATAATAATAATAAGGGATGAGACCATCAGATGCCCCGGAAATGCTAAGAGAGGTTTAAATATAATAGGTTGATGGCATGTTCCAGACAGAGAATTGTCTCCAGTGTTCTTTTGTCCCAACAGTTCTCGATTGCCTGAACTAAATCACACCGTTAAATTCTAGATGATTCTGTCTAATTTAATGTTAAACAAATTTGACCTAATTAACTAATCAGTGAGCTAAAATAGATTTTGTGTAGCAATTAGTAAACATTATAATAGGTATTTTCAAAGTCCACTTCGTGCAAACAAGCTATCAACCCAGCTAAAGTCTTCTTACCCTAATTCAAAATAATTTTAAAAATTGGTAATTGTTTATAATAATTAATCAAGATTATATCAATTATGATATCATAACGTGGGTCAATAACAGGAACAATTAAAGTTACTGAAAACGTTTCTCAATACTTTTGACAGACTTAGTGCACACATGAAATTCTTTGCAAAAAAATATAATAAACATATATACACTGGTGGACCAATCAGAATATTTTAAATTAAGATATTCTGGAACATTTTCGCTCTTAATGGCTCTCCAAAAAGGAAAATTTGCGAGTGCCGTTAATTCCCTCCTACCATTGCCACATACAAGGAGAACCACGAAAGTGAACGTTGTTCAGTAGCGGCGATCCGTATTGCTTGTCTTGACATGTCATCGTGCACTTCGGAAATCTTACTGGTAGCTAGTCTCTGTGAAGCCGCTAGGCCTGACCTCCGACTTAAGCCGGAGGCCAGGTGATGCGGTCTCAAAGAAACAAACTGGTAGTCAGTGGCGTAGATATCTTTTCGCTGGCGGAGGGGCAAGACCAAAATTTTCCGACAGACCGAAAATTTTCCGACAGTGTAACAACAACAAAAACCCAAACAAACAGAAAGAATATGTTGTTTACTGCAAATGTACTGGAAATTGGTCTTTTTTACCCAAAATTTACCCAAAATGGCATGTTTTTATCCCCCAAAGCCAGCATTTTAATGTTATTAGGCATAAATTCGCCTAAAAATGGTCCCAAAAAATTTCCGACAAAACTTCTGGTGAAGGGGGGGGGGGGGGCTCCGCCCCGCCCCGTCCCCCCCCCCCATATCTAAGCCACTGCTGGTAGTCATTTTCCTTACTTCTCGGATTCCGACTATAATTGTATGACGACATGTATAATTCAGGCAGAAATCCAGCAATGTTCTGCAAGAAATTATTTACATTTTTCAAACCTGCATTAGATACTACATGCACAACCCGAACAATAAGACGCAAAGATACCGCAAAATTACCAATCTCACGAACATACCCCAGTTACCCTCTTGTTCCAAAGAAAGGTGGGCCAAAAATTGTCCACCTAAGTTCATTTAACCCTTTACCTAACATGAAAAAAAGACGACACTTGCAAAAAAAACTTGAACAAACAAATTTTTTAATTTTTTTTGTCTCAAAAACATAGGTTATAACCACTGAAGCATGGCCAAGTTTCTCACTGTACATCTGAAGAACAATTCTCAGTGGAATTAGTTAATTGTCTGATTTGGTAAGGTTGTTCACTTTTCGGTATTCCGTACAAAATCTCCAACTTCCATCTGGCTTTCGGACAAGTATACAGGGCGAACTGCATGTTCTATGGCTAGGTTCAATGATATCATTATTATTATCATTTGCATAATCTCAGCATGATGGTGTTTGCACCCCACATCAACATCGTGAAAAATAACAGACGCCCTACTAAATGTTGATATTTCAAATTTAAATTAACTAAATCCTTTGTTTGGTCACCCAGTAAATAATCTATTTTATTATGTAGATCTTTCAGAATATCTGAGTTTTGCAACTTCAGCGGCATATTTGCGTCATTTTCGTTAACATCCACTACAGGATATTCAACCTCATCCATGCAGATGACTGTTGAGACTGGTAGAGAGTTCGATTCCCTCTCGTAACATTTTTGTAATATACTATTAAAAAAAGTAGGTGGTAACCAAACTGATGTTGATATTTTCAGAAAATGGTATTAGATACGCATGATTGGACACATCAATATGTTACCAAGTTTAGTGTGGATCATAATGCCACCGGCACACGAAAACGTCGTGCAGATTTTTCGCACGAGCGTTGCATTAATGTCTGTGGGGTAGGTGTTGTTATTAATTTGTACTGGACGAGCTTTTTCGAAGGTCTCATCGTTCTTTTCTTGGTATAAACTCGTTCATCAATAGTTTCTGGTCGAAACGTAACTTTTGAGGTTTGCGAAGACTGACACGTGATGAATGTTTGTGTGCCGTTGGCATGTTGGAAGCTGGCAACACTCAGACTGCAGTGGCTCAAATTCTCAACGTTACTCAATCGGTGATTAGCAGGTTGTGGTCACGCTGTTTTCAGAAAGGAAATGTTGATGCCAGACGTCGGTCAGGTTGTCCAACGGCGACAATTGCTAACCAGGATCGTTTCATCCGAACCACAGCATTACGCAACCGCCATCAAAGTGGGACAGCAGCTGTACCGAGCGACAGATGTCCGAGTCAGTGGCTAGACTATCCGAAATCGCCTACACAGCTCGAATTTGTACGCTCGACGACCTCGAATAATTCCACGTGTTACTGAACGTCACATCGCAGCAACGCGTGGAGCACGACAGACTGGGACAATCGTCGGTGGAGCATCGTCATGTTTTCCGATGAATCGAGGTTCATTCTCGTCTTCCATGACAGGTGAAACAGAGTGTGGCGGCGGCAGAACGAACGATACCATGACGTAACCATTGGTATGGAGGCATAACCTTGACAATTGACAAGAAGAGCAGCATTACATGTCATCCATGGGCGTGTCACAAGGCAGTACTACCGTGACAACACGTTAGCAGCTCATGTGATGCCATTTGCGCGACGTCACGGCCGTACATTCATTTTCCAAGATGACAATGTAAGAGCACCCAGGGCCCATGTCGCTATAGAGGCCTTCCAGCAGCAGACCATCACTATACTGTCTTGGCCAGCACTAAGTCCAGTCCTTTCACCAATCGAGCACGTCTGGGATATGTTTGGCAGACGCCTACGACAACGCCAACAGCCACCTACCAATGTCCAGGAACTGGCCGCTGTACTGCAGGAAGAATGGAATAACATCATTCAAGCTGATATTGGATGTTTGGTGAGGAGTTTGCGATGTCGGATCTGCGCTTGTCTCGCGAACTGATGAGGATTTACAAGGTATTGAGGTGTTGGACTGAATGTGGTAAATTCTCTGACTAACCGTTCATGTCTTCTAAAGGTCAGTGCGTGGAATGTGTGTTTGCCAGACACCCAACTATCACTGAAATCATTCACCAGATGTCACAGTGCAATGCGTCAACTGTTTTTTTGATGAAAACATAAATATATTTCTTCACATATCTCACTTTTATCAAATATTCATTACTTTTTGAATAGTATATATTTATATGGCACAGCTGAGGACTTGTGAGTCTATCACAGGTCTCAACAACATAATCAGCATCACTGATCTTGTGCTTAACAATATATGGGTCTGAATATCTTGCTTGTAAAGCATTGTCCTGTACTGGAAATAGCACAAACACCTTGTTCCCAGGTTTAAAAATACGAAATCTCCCCTTTTTTATCATACTAGGTCTTCAAGTGACTCCAGGCTTTCTGTAAATGGTTATTGGCCATTTTACAGGCCCTATTTATTTTTTCTTTAAACGTGATCACATAGTGCAAGAGAAAAACTTTAGTTGCCTCTCCCTGTAGCCCGTTCATCATCCAAACGGTGCGTGGACCCCTCACCCGGTGTCTAAATACCAATTGAAAGGGGCTAAACCCCTGAGATTCGTGTACAGTTTTACGGACTGCAAATAAAAGTCGATGCACCACTTCATCCCAATCCTTTTCATTATCCTCCCCGTACATCGTCTTTAATGTCTGACGGAAACGTTCTAGTACTCGTCTTTCGGGATGGCAGGCACTTAATGTGTACTTTTTAAGTATGAGCTGATATATTACCTGCTGGAAAATGTTCAACACAAAATCTGAGTCTTGGTCTGATTGCACGGACCAGGGTCAACGAAAAGTTTGTAAAATTTTGTCAAGACCTTAACTATAATTTGTCTTAGTTTTAATGTCTCATGGAGGGATATTTATTTCCAGATTTTGATCTGGGTAATAGGCCAACACAATCAATAATAATTCTGCTAATATTGGTTCCTCAAAAACAGGAATTGGCTGGAGGGGGCAAGAGGAATCTTCTGGTTGGGCTTCGCTACAACTAGACACGTATGGCTGGCTTTACAAAACTACGCAACATCCCGTTGAAGCTTGGGCCACGAAAAGCTCTGCTGAACACCGGTGTAGGTCTTTCTAGCTTCCAAATATCCAGCCATAGGATTTTCATGTTCCAAGCCTATTATTTTATTTCGGTACTTAGTGGGGACAGTTATTTGATAAATTACCCCCCCCCCCCCACACACTCATAATTGGAGGGTACTTCTGACGGTCACCATTTCCTCATGAGAACAACGGTGGTAACTTCCGAGCCAGTTCAATGGCTGCAATAGAAAGAGTTCATATTCATTAGTTGGGGGTAGACCAATTAATAATAATAATATAAATTTTCACGCAGCGGACCTGTGTGAACGCATAGGGTGTCCAAATAAGAATCGATTCTCGCCTTTTCGGACTTCTAAATGCAGCTTTTCGGGGCAAGTCGTCCCCTGAGTTCCAATGTGTTCTATGTGCCTACTGGCACATAGAACACATTGGAACTCAGGGGACGAAGTGCAAACAAGAAAACGAACCCCGAAGGGGTTCATTCTTGTTTGCATTGCCAAAAGCTTCATTTAAAATTCTAAAGGCGGCATTCTATACTTACAATCCCACTCTAAATATGGTACGTTTATGGGGGACGGGGGGGGGGGGGGGGGGGGGGATTATATATAAAACACTTTTTTCAAAAGATGTATCTAATAACTGAAAAATTTGTGTATTATAATTACTATTATATTCCGTGCATATTTTTTATCGACCACAACTGAAAACTACAGGGAGTTGAGCGAAACAATATTAACAATGAACATAATTATCCATATACAGTACGTGGAGGGTGGATTGTCGCTAAATCGCGGTGCAACCTGGTGGTCCATGAGATGAGATTTTGCTGGTGGTTCTTGTGTATTTTGACGTAAAATTATATAAATTAAATAATATGAATTTTACGAGTGGAAAATGTACATCACCGCGATTTAGCGACAATCCTCTCCTTGGGGTTGCACGTTGAAAATATTGACTGGTCAACCCCACACATGCACCTAGCGCCCATCCTACTTTACGAAATCATGTTCCTGGACCTAAAAAAGCGGCCTCTCTGGTTCAGGGGTTAACAGTCGAAAAGTAATGCAAGGAACTCGGGCCGGAAGCTTGGTTCTCAAAATTTCCTGCAGTGATACAGGGTCATTGACAGTGTTATGAGTTGGTACGAACTTGGAGCGTATCTGTTTCTCTCACATTTTCATCGTCACTTCTATAAAACAGTATACGAAACGGGCCCGAAAAGTTCGTTAGTAGGTTATAATTGAGAATTCAAGCATCAACGTACATGTACGTGTACGTGCACAAGTACATCGATGTACACCTCCATAGTATTTAGTGTTAAAATCGTGTACAGGTACACGATTTTAACGTTTTTAGGGTGATGTTAGAATCGGTTTTTCCGATTCAAACATCACTGAATTGTATCCAAGGTTGAAAAAAACGCCTGTAGTTTTACGTACACGTACATGTACCGTTTCGATTGAAATCGGCAAATGGGTTTCCCCCATAGGATTCAGTGTTAAATCGCGAGCAAAAAACGTGTTGTCGTTTCTAAATCATTATCTTGCTGATTCTAAATAATCCGCGTCTGTACACGATTTTAACACTGAATCCCTATGGAGGCGTACACGGAAATCCATTTGCGGATTTTAGGTCGGAAATCGAATCGTGTACGGTACGGAAAAGAGGTGATTTTGAATCCGCAAACCCACTGTCACGTTTCCTGAAGTAAAACTAACATATGTTATTTTTGTGACTGAATGAGGTTTTCGATTAAAAGAGTAGACTATAAAATATGAGCGTCAGTTTTAAAAAGGAGTTGCGTGAATGAAAGGCATTCGATCAAAAAGAGTCAACTATAAAATATGATCTGTAAAATAGACATTCGTGTTTTGTTTCGATGTAACGAAGAGAAATTGAGCTTAGGCATTCGTTCAAAAGAGTCAACTATAAAATATGATCTGTAAAAAATAGACATTCGTGTTTTGTTTCGATGTAACGAAAGAAAATTGAGTTTAGAGACAATTAGAGAAAAGAATCAGTGGTAAAAAGTATGTTTGTTCGCGTTTGTCACTATTAATTCTTGTGAAGTAATCTTAATAAACACTTAATGGAATGTTTGAATGAAAACATGTTGCTTATATTTTTGTTGTGGCGTGAATGAAGGTTTTTTCGTTTTAATGAATCGTTTTCATGTTATAATAAAACGCATTTTCCACTCAATTAGGTTTGAGTGGTAAATTTTTAATATATTCATGATAACGATCAGAGAGATTTGAATGAATGAATGAATGAATGAATGAATGAATGAATGAATGAATGAATGAATGAATGAATGAATGAATGAATGAATGAATGAATTCCTTTAACGTTAAATTAGAAAAAACAGTTTCCTTTATGTGCTGGAAAGTTTTAATTGTCATCAAAAGGTTCTCTCTTAATTCGACACTGAGTGAATGGTTTTTTGATATGTGAATGGAATTCCTTTTAACAAACGTGAATTACTCTCAAAATGCGTTAAATCAGAAACCGGTTTGTCATGTACTGCTGAAAACGTTTTTTAAACTTTCCCAATTCAATCAATACTGAGTTGAGATGTGAATATTTTTAGTTATTATATTAAAGACAGAACGATTTTTATTAACTTAAAAACATAAAAATATAATTATACATTTAATTTTGAAAATAATAAAATAACTCGCATTAGCATACTGAAAGGAACATTAACAATTAAACACGAAAAATGTTTTTACAGATGGATTCTAGGCGCCGAGATCGAATTTTAGGGGAGTATGAACGTGCTAAGAAGGGCATTCAGTCGGCTGACAGAAGCAGACGTCTTGGTGAGATTGAACTCAAACGCGAAGCCACAAAAATATTTAAACCCGTGACGGAGGGTCAAGAGCGAAGCAGGAAGGAGATAGTCGAAGAACTGAGACCCATAAAAGAGAGTTCTTTGAGAATGGGTTCGTTGCCCGGTAGTTTTGGAAATCGGCATTCCGTTCAATCTACACCGGATTACGTTCCCACGGTAATTCAAACAGATTTGAGCGAGACCGACACCGATACAGCTTCGACTATCACCACTGATAGCGTCGCATCGTCTGATGATGGCGGTAAGAGAGATCTGTTGTATGGATTTTATAAGGATTAGGAGGGGAGAACTTTTGTCGGTGACACAGAAGTAGAAATTGGTGATGATGAATTGATCGTTGGTTCGAACAGATACGAATTGACTGATGGACTGCGCAGATTGCTCCTTTACGACAAGCTTAGTGATTACACGGAACAGGATTTCGACAATTACGGCGACATTCTGGTTCAGACGCCATGAAGAGAAATAACGATGCCAGAGAGACGAGACCCAAAGCCAACAGAGGTTACAAGTGGACGAAAGTGGTGAAACCCATATGGGATATGAATAAGAAGTTCGTCGAATCGGTGACTGGCAAAGGGGTGAAAACCACTTTTCTTCCGAGCGATTCTGACGCTCTGTCTCAGAGATTGAGTTTGTTGATGGCGAGCAGACGGGCTGGTAACACAGGATTAGATAATCAGATAGTTACTATATCTGACGAATTGTTAAGACAGAAGGTTTTGAATAAAAACCATTATAAAAGGCTGATGAACGAATTGAAGGATTGATGTGTATATAATAAGCAGAGAGAAACAAACAAACAAACAAAAATAAAACAGTAAATTTTTACACTAGAATAATAAAAGTATTTAAACAACAAAACGATTTACCAGTGGAAAAACAAAATATATTATAAAAATAAAATATGTTGGTGATAAAGAACAGGGGATACGTCAGAACTTACGCTCAAGGCGGTTCTGGCATCGTCGATTCTATAATGCAAGCGTTCACGAGCGATGCGGGTAGAAAACTCGCATCGACTACGTTTAAGGTCGGTAAGAAACGGCTTTGGATGCTGGTAAGAAAGCCGCTTCCGAAGCCAGTGGTAGGATAGCTTCTGTGGCTGGCAAGAGGGCAGCCGACGCGTTGATCGATAAGTTGATCAGTCCACCGGCGAAGCGAGCTGCGTTAGAGCGAACGCCGAAAAGTTGGAAAGATTTTAAGGATGCAGTGGTACCCATACAAGATTTAGCCAAAATGACGGGTGGATCAGGATTGAAGAGAACTCGCGACGGTGTGATATAAATAAATAATAATATTAAAACAACTAAGTTTGAAAAACATAAAAATTGTGTTTGAAAGAATCTAAAATAACAACAACAAAAAATAAAACAAAGATGAACATTAAAAATATGTCTTGGAACGACGCCGCGACCAAGAGGTCGAATAACGAGTTCTTTCCCAAAAGCATAAGAGGCTTGATAGTGGGAAAATCGAATTGTGGAAAGACCAATCTGTTGATGAATCTGTTGTCCCGACCCGACTGGTTGAATTACGACAGATTGTTCGTGTTTGGCAAGAGCTTGTTTCAACCCGAATACAGATTGCTTCGAGAGTGCATGGATCGTAGATTGCCCAAGGACGTCAGAGCCAGAATCTTTGACAGTAGGGAGGAATTCGACAAGAGTGAAGCTCCACTTTCGACCATTTTGGACGGTGCGGCGATGGAGCTGCTGAAGAGAAATGCATCTTCGAACGTCGAGTGTCGATTTTATGAGAACGCTAGCGACGTTCCGGATCCTAGAGAATTGAAATCGGAAGATAAGAATCTCATGATTTTCGACGATCTGCTTTTGGAGAGACAGAACCGATGCGAATCGTATTACGTTAGGGGTCGACACAGCAACGTGGACTGTTTCTACCTGTCGCAGAATTATTTTCGATTGCCCAGACATACGATAAGGGAGAACGCTAATTTTCTATGTCTCTTTCGCCAAGATCTCAAGAATCTCAATCACATCTACGGCGATCACGTCGCAAACGACATGAGCGTGGCGGAATTCAGGAGATTCTGCGAAAGGGTTTGGGATGGAGGACTTTACAATTTCGTCGTGATCGATTTGACAAGCGAATTTAATCGCGGAAAATATCGGTGCGGATTCGACAAGTTTTATGTTTCTGATGATAATAAGATAGAGCGTGAAAATAAAATTTAGAAAATAATAAATCTTCAAATAATTAGTTTTTGAAAAAAATAAAAAAAAAAAAAAATTAAATATAATGTTCGAACATGGAGAACTGTTAGAACGGATAGCCGAGAATACGGCTGCAAAACAATCCATTCAAATCGTGGTGAGTGGCGATTCGACTCGATTCGCTACGAAATTCGAACCTTCCATCGAATTGAATAGAGAGAAAAGATACGAGATGGCGTTGGTGAATCTGGAGACTTATTATTCCTTTCCCAACGTCACCGAAAAGAATAACTCGTTCAAGTATTCCGACGGAGTGGATTGGTTGGAGATTCGAATTCCCAAAGGGAGTTACGACATAGACGATTTGAACAATTACATTCAGACGCAAATTAAGATGGATGGAAAGAGAAGCAACAAGATCAGACTCGCTCCCAATCCTAATACCTTACAGACGATGTTGGATTTGGAAGATAATTTTCGAGTGGAGTTCAACACGGACGATTCTATAGGCAAGATGTCGGGATTCGATCGAAAGATGTATCAAGGCCACGCGGCATCTAAAAATACGGTCGACATTCTCGCAATCAATAGCATTCTGGTGAACATGGACGTGACTGCTGGAAGCTACGTGAATGGTAGCGCTCAACCGACGATCTATTCCTTCTTTCCAAACGTGTCGCCGGGTTATAAGATCGTGGAGCGACCTCGAAATTTAGTTTATCTACCAGTGATTTTAGACACGTTGTATAGTCTCAAAACCACGTTGACGGATCAAAATGTTGAACTGTTAGATCTTCGCGGAGAGAGGGTGTCGATACGATTTCACATAAGAGAAATATAAAAGCAAAAAAAAAAAAAAAATATTGTGTATATATATAAATAACAAAAATAAAATAAACGCAATATTAATTTTACAAAATTATTTTAATATAAATAATTATTATTAAACAAGAAACAATTGAAGTAAATATATTTAAAAAAAAAAAGAATTATGACAGAATACGTGATTAAAAACGTGAACATATCCGCAGGACAGAGGAAGAAACTTAAGAGAGCGTTAACAACTCAAGGCGAGGTGGTGAGATTCAAATTCACTCACGAAGATCTGACGAGAGGCGGTCAGGCCTGGACCAGAAGTCAAATCAAAACATGGAGAAAGCGATTCGCGATGGAAGAGGGTTGACGGTGAGATTGAGTCCCGCTCAATTGAGATACAATTTGAGAATGAAAGGTGGTTTCATACCGCTATTGGCAGGAATCGCCGCAAAAAGGATTACCCTTCGCCGCAAAGGCACTACCCTCTCTCGGAAAGACTCTCGGCGTGGGAGCTCTCACGGGACTCGCTAGTTCGGCAGTTGAGAAATTAATGGGTGGCAGCGGACTGTTTTTGAAGAAGGGAGGAGCCGTGTGTCGCGTCCACGTAGACGACAGCGGTAAAGGATTGTATCTAGAACCCGTTAGAGGTGGCAACTCTTTGAGAGGAAACGGTCTCTATCTGAAGAGTGGACAGAACATTGAGCGACTCGGCAAGGGTTTGTTGCTCGGTGAGAATTCGCCGTTTAAGAATATACCGATTTTGAATATGTTATTATAATATAAAAATATATGATTATATAAAATATAAATCATAGACAGTATAAAATAATATATAAAATGGATAAAAAGGTGGAGAAACAATTAGACGATAATGATGAATATCACGAGACAGAGTGCGAAAAAAAAGATGTGGAAAAATGGTTAGACGCTAATGATGGATGTCTAAGGAAAGAACTGATGAAGGAGTTAGATAAACAGCAGGATAGACGGTTGGAAATGAAAAGAATGAGACGCTTTCCACCGTCACCACTACCTTCTGAAGAGAATGGTAATGACGCGAGTGTTACCAAGAGATGCACAACATTCGTTCATAATTATTATTCGGATAAACAAATGTGTTGTTATAAAAACGTATCATATTACAAAAAAAAGAAAAAAAGAAAAGAAGAATCAACGCTGAAATTTAAGAAAAAAGGAAACGTTATTATAATATATGGTAATAGTGAAGAAGGAAAACAAAAAAAAAAGTAATGAGATCTAAAGATGATCTCATTACTTTTTTTTTCCTTTTTCTTCGCTAAAAATCAATCTCTCTGTTGTTTATATTTCCAAGCTCATTATTAGCATATTGACACTCGTGTTTTCAAGATGATCTCATCACGTTTTTTTCCTTCTTCTTCGCAAAAAAATTAATCTCTCTATTGTTTATATTTCCAAGTCCATTATTAGCATGTTGACACTCGTGTATTCTCCTTTTTCGAAAATGTGTTGAATGTTTATCTTTACTCTTTTGAGTTTTTTTACATCGGTGAACTCGCTCTCACCACCTGATTTCTCCACGAGTACGCGTGAGATTTTTGGATATATGTAACTTCCGTAGAACAACGTCAAATCGTCCTTGTCGAATTCTTTATCTTTAGCGATGACGATTTTCTGCAGATCGCTTTGATAGTCGTAAAACAAATCGAGCATGGCTTCATCCAATTTCAAAGTCATCTTATATCTGTTATATTTATGCTCTAAGTCCTTCATCTCGATCTCGTTCAATTCGATGTGATCGTGTTGTTGTAATCTATAGATTTTATGACCGAATTTCTTATACGTTTCAATTTCAATTTGCATCTTTTAGGTGTTGCTGTCATGATCGATTATTTGTTTTTTTTGTTTTATGAATTCTTGCAAATAATGTATATTTTAAATTTGTATTTTAATAATTTGTTTAAAAAAAGTTTTGATTTTTTTTTTGCTCTTTATATATATATATATAAAAAAAAAGTTTTTTAATTTTAATTTTCTTTAATGTGAAATCTTTTTTGTAAAAAGTAATGAGATCACCTTTAGATCTCATTACTTTTTTTCCTTCTTCTTCGCTAAAATCAATCTCTCTGTTGTTTATATTTCCAAGTCCGTTATAAGCATGGTGACATGCTTTATTTTTCTATTTACTAAAATGTCTTGAATGTTTATCTTTACTCTTTTGAGTTTTTCTACATCGGTGAATGCGCTCTCACCACCCAATTTATCCACGAGTTCGAGTGAGATCATTGGAAAATTTTTTTTTCCATAGAACATCATTCTCGTATGGGGGTTTTCTGTATTTGGTGATCATATTATTCAGCAGATTGCTTTGGTATTCGTAAAACAAATCGAGCATGGCTTCATCCAATTTCAAACACATCATATATCCGTTGTCGCAGCACTCCAAGTCCACCATCTTAACCTCGTTCAATTCGATGGGATCGTGTTCTAATGTATAGATATAAGTATCTGATAGCGTATATATTTCAATTTGTTTCAATTCGCATCTTTTAGGTGTTGTTGTCATGATCGATTATTTGGTTTTTATGAATTCTTGCAAATAATGTATATTTTAAATTTTGTATTTAAATAATAATTTGTTAAAAAAGTTTCTCTTTATATATAAATAAAGTTAAATTTTAACATCCTTTTTTTTTTTTCTTATTAATTAAATTTTTTTCACGTTAAGAAAAAATGTAATTGATTAATTCCTTTTGAAGGGATTAAAACATATTATAAACAATTTTTAAAACTTTTTAACAAATTATCATTAATACAAAAATTTGAAAAAAAAAATATTCTTACAAACCCAATTTTGAGGTAAAAACAATGATCAAGTCCGAACATCCGAATTATAGTTTAGAATGTGCAAGACTTCAAACATTTAAAAATTGGCCTTCGCATCTTGCTAAAAAAACCGAAGATTTAGCCGCTGTGGGTTTCATTTATGTGGGTAAAAGCGACAGAGTTAAATGTTTTTGTTGTAACATACATTTAATGAATTGGGAACCTCACGACAGACCTTTACTAGAACACATAAATAATACCAAAGGTCGTTGCAATTATTTGAAGAAGATCCAGTCATTGGGATTGATTAAAATTGAAGACAAAGAATGGGAAAGAAATAAAAACGAGAGTTTATTAAGGGGTATTTTACAATCCGGATACACGAAGGAACAATTGTACAATACATTGAATCACGCAAACAAGACGTTATCTCATTTCTTGACTTTAGAAGATTTGATTCGATTCATGAAAGAAGCAGACAAGTTTTAGTACGTGCAAGACTTCGAACGTTTAAAAATTAGCCTTCGCATCTTGCAGTTATCATCATCTATTGAGAAGGAATCGGGTGACATGAACACGCGTCTGCTTCGTGGAAATTTGTTTTGAACCTTGTGCGAGACTTCGCGTAAAAGTCATAAGAGTTCTATTTGTCTTGAACCTTCTTCTTCTTTTTTAATAGTTCGAACAACATTGTCGATTAATTTTTGTTCGCTAATAGTATTACGATTCAATTTTCTATCGCAAATCGTATCATTTTCTTTCGAAACGCATAAATATAAATTACGATTTTTTTCTTCTTGGTTTTTTGGAGAATAACGATTTATTAAACAACGTCGATGTTTATGTCGAGATTCCGTCGTGGATGTTGTCATCATGATCGATTATTTGGGTTTTTTTTTTTTTTTTACAAATTCTTGCAAATAATGTATATTTTAAATTTTTGTATTTAAATAATTTGTTTAAAAAGTTTTTTTTTTTTTTTCTCTTTATATATATATAAAAGTTAAATTTTAACATCCTTTTTTTCTCGTATTAATTCAACTTTTTGACGTTAAGGAACATAAAAAAAATGATTAATTTCATCAAAAAAATATTTTTCACATTAAAGAAAAACAAAACTTTATAAACAAATTATTTAAATACAAAATTCGAAAAAAAAAATATTCTTACAAATGGAGCAAACAGATCAAAAAATAGAAAATTTAAATGAGAAAACTGTACGTCAGTTAAACAAGATTTGTAAACTATTAAAAATTTCACATTTCAGAAATCATAGAACTAAATCAAAAAAAAATGAAGTCATACAGAAATATTTGTGAAACGATGGAAAGGCAAACAAAATGCCGATAGCAACGATGTCAAAAAATGCATCGGTTGTGAAAAATGAGAAGAAGAAAAAGATAATAAAATGAATCGAAATGCCGACGTCAAAAAAAACGAAAACGTTTCGATTGTGAAAAATAAGAAGACGACTAAACAAAAAGCCATTGAAGAACTTCAAGTTTCCAAAGAAAAGAAAAGAAAAACTAAAACGAAAACGAGTGATGCACTTCAGATTCTAGGCAAACGAGATATATCGAGCGAAATTCGACGAGCAATAGACGAAGGGAAAGAAAAAGAATATCGAGCACGACTCGCCACGGAACTATTTCAATCAAAGTCCTAGAATGGGAGAGTGTGATCAAAGGCATTTTTAAAACTTTCGACGTGGTTCCCTCGTTGAAGAAAATCAATCCGAAATTGTTCATGGAACGGGTGAAGAAAAAAGTATTGGATTTGTTTCACAAATACATGAACGTGGGACTATAAAAGATGATACTCCATTGCGTGATGAATAAAATCGACGTGAAGTCCGGCGAGAGCATCGTGAAAAATGCATATTTCAGATCTAACGTCGAACCCGTATTTCGAGGTTCAGATTTATCGGACATTTTCGAAAAGATGAAAGACAAGATGTTGACATCTCTCACGAATTATCAACATGAAGGTAGTAATTGGATGTTCGGTGAGGTGTTGAAACTCTAAATTCACAAAACTAAAAACAATTTGTTGAAAGGGTCTTCCTGCGTGAAATTACCATATTTCCTAGCTAAAAAACACGCCGTGATCAACATGAAAAATAAAGATGATCAGTGTTTTAAATGGACAGTCACCTGCACTTTATACCCTGTCACAATGAACATCGAAAGAGTTTCTTCTTACGAAGTGACTTCTAAAAATCTCGATTGGACCGGAGTGACTTTTCCAACGCAGTTAAAACACATCAAACGTTTTGAGGTTCAAAATCCCACCATAGCGGTGAACGTCTTGGGATACAATGACAAAAACAAACGATCTATCCTCTCAGACAGACTTCATATCTAGAAAGAGAAAAGACGATTATTTTATTATTGATTTCGAATGGTGACAATCGTCATTATTGCTGGGTTAAACATCCAAGCCGATTACTGTCGAGACAAAATAATAAACATAAAGGAAAGATATCTTTATGTTGCAACTGCATGAATGCGTTTCACAGCAAAAAATCGTTAGCGAAACATCAGGAATACTGCAATGAAAATCAAGGTGTCACCGTCGAAATGCCCAAACCTAACACCATCGTGAAGTTTGAAAATCACAATAGAAGGTTAAAAGTACCATTCGTCGTGTATGCCGATTTTGAATGTTTCACCACGAAAATGAGTTCCTGTCAACCCAACACTCTTCAAAGTTACGTCGAAAGATATCAAAAACACATACCTTCGGGCTATTGCATTTACGTGAAATGCGCTTTCGACTCGCAACATGACATGGGTCCCTTCACCTACACGAAACAGTATGAAGATGACGACGTGTCCCAAAGGTTCGTGGAAGAGTTAGAATTGAAAATTCAAATGTTATATGACAAATTTAAAACTCTGGCAAAAATGATCATCACGCGAAAGCAGCAGGACGAAAATAACAGAGCCACTGAATGTCACATATGCGGACAATCGTTCGACGAGAATTCGGAGGAAAATAAGAAGGTCAGAGACCACGATCATTACATGGGTCTGTATCGCGGTCCGGCTCACAGCAAGTGTAATTTAAAATATCGAGATGTCGTTTTCTATCCGGTGATGTTTCACAATCTCTCGGGTTATGACAGTCATCTGTTCATGAAAAATCTTGGCACCTCACATGAAGAATTAAATTGCATCATGAACAGCGAAGAAAGATACATTTCCTTCACAAAATGGAAGCTCATAGAGAATGGCTAATCGACGGAAATGCGTTGGAAGAAAAAATGAAATCCATTCGTAGAGGCATACGTTTCGACAGTTTTAACTTCATGTCGACCGCTCTGGAAAAATTAGTCGATAACATGAGCAAGAATAAATTTAAAATCACGAGCGAACATTTCAGAGAACGAGTAGACATCATGTTGAGGAAAGGAGTCTATCCTTACGATTACATGAATGATCTAAAGAGATTCGAAGACACCACACTACCTTCGAAAGAAGATTTTTATTCAAAATTATACGAATCCGACATTTCTGACGCGAATTACGAACACGCCAAAAACGTGTGGAAATCATTCGATATGAAAACCATGAGAGATTATCACGATCTCTATCTGAAGACCGACGTTCTGCTCTTGGCAGACGTGTTCGAAAATTTTCGAGACGTCTGCCGTCGAAATTACGATCTGGATCCCGCTTGGTATTTCACCACAACCAGTCTGGTGTGGGACGCTCTGTTGAAGACCACCGAAGTCCAATTGGAATTATTGTCCAACATGAACATGTTGCTCATGTTCAAAAGGGCTGTGAGAGATGGCGTCTTGATGATCTCCCACAGATAATCTAAAGCAAACAATCCCTACATGAAAGAAGGTTTCGATTCGAAACGGTCGACTAAATACATAAGTATTGGGAGGCTAATAATCTGTATGGTTGGGCTATGAGTCATCCTTTACCGATTGGAAATTTCGAATGGGTGAAGGAACCGGAAGAGATGCAAAAATGGAGAGACTATCCTTGCATTTTAGAAGTCGATTTGAACTATCCGGAAGAATTACACGATCCACACAACGATTATCCGCTGGCTCCCAAATGAATGGAACCGAATGAAGGAGGCGAGGAAAAACTCATTCCCAATTTATTTAACAAACGTAACTACGTCGTCTACAGTGAGAATTTGAAACAGTACGTCGATTACGGGATGAAATTAATTGACATACATTGCATCATTCGATTCGACGAAGAGCCTTGGATGAAAAAGTACATCGATCTCAACACGAATCTCAGAATTCGAACCGAGAACGATTTGGAAAAAGATTTCTTCAAACTCATGAACAACTGCGTGTACGGTAAATCGATGGAAAACATCAGGAAGAGAACCGACGTTCGACTCGTCACGTCTGAGAAAAGAGCTAAACAATTAGTGGTGAAACCCAATTACAAACACCGAAACCATATTCAACGAAAATCTAGTGGCCGTTCACATGCAAACGACGCACCTGAAGTTCGACAAACCGTATTATCTTGGACTGATTATCTTAGATATCAGCAAGCGATTGATGTACGAGTTTCACTACGATTACGTCAACCGAAAATTTGGTGATAAAGCCAAACTACTGTTCACCGACACAGACAGTTTAGTTTACGAGATAGAGACGAAAGACATCTACCAAGATATATCTCAGGACGTGGTCGAGTGGTTCGACATTAGCAATTATCCCGTCGATCACCCGTCCAACATTCAATCGAATGACAACAAGAAGGTGTTGGGTAAATTTAAGGACGAGAGCGGCGGTAAACAAATCGTCGAATTCGTGGGCTTGAGACCCAAACTGTATGCTTATCGTCTAGAAGATGAAGAGATCAAGAAGTGCAAAGGAGTTAAAGCATGCGTGGTGAAGAAAAACATCTCTTTCCAAGAGTATAAAGATTGTCTGTTAGAAGTGGTCCGGTGTATAAGACTATGAAATCGATTCGAAGCGAAAATCATGACTTGTATACCGAAATAGTCAACAAGATTTCGCTGACGGCCGACGACGATAAGAGATTCGTGTTAGACAATAAAATAAGCACTTTGGCACTCGGACATTGGACTGTGGATCTAATTAGAGATGATATGAATGTGGATGATTGGATTCCAGATATGATTGTGTATGATAAGATTCCAGATATGATTGTTGATGATAAGATTCCAGATATGATTGTGGATGATAGGATTCCAGAAAATCAAGAGGAATTAGATGGATTCAAAATTATAGAAATCGATAGAGACATCGAGAGAGTTAGTTTAAAAAGAAAAAAAAAAAAGAAAAAAAAATAACGGCATTTTTAGTGAATTATAATAAAATAAAAAAAAAAAAAATATATACGCATTTATGAATAAGAAAATAAAGATATCCATAGAAGGTGTCATCTTACCTAACGAACCCCTATCCAACATCGATCTGCTGAATGCGGCAAAAGATTTGAAAATCAAAGATTTTCTAGATGTGTTTTCCAGAGATGCCTTGCTGAAGAGAAGACCTCGACAATCAGAATGCGGAATTTTAAATCTAGACGATTCATCAGGTGAAGGCACTCACTGGGTGGCGTGGATCAATAACGGGAAGAAGAAAAATTATTATTTCGACAGCTATGGAATCTCGCCACCAAAAGAAATAAAGAACTATTTCAACAAATCGATGGTTCGTTACAACACGGAACAAGTGCAATCACCAGATCAAGTGTTTTGCGGTCACCTGTGTCTCTACATTCTCAAGAGATGGTCTGAAGGAGATCGGTTTCAAGACATTCTCAATGATTTACATTAAAGAAAGATTTTTTTTATAGTATATATAAAGATAATAAATTATTTTAAAAAATTTTAATCGAATAAAAACGAAAAATAAAAATAAAATAGTTCATTTTTAATCAACTGCGTTTTGAATATATTTTTTCTAAAAAACAAAAAATCCCACAACAACATGCCAGTCGATAAATTTGGTAGAAGTGATGACGAAAAAGTCAACCTAAGAAAGAAGAGGAAGACGTTCGAAGTCGATGATGGTTACGACGTTGCCAACTTGGACGAACATTACGTTCGGAGATATGAACCTTGAGAGGAACCTTTGAACGTGAATGATAAGAAGCTCTACAATCTTCCTGAGCCGATAGATCTCGCAGATGCTGTGACTAAAAAATACGTCGACAGGGGGAACGCCGATTTTGAATGAATCATACTAGATAATTACGTGGATAAACCATGACCGACGATCTCGATCTGAAATCCAAACGTTTGGTGAACGTCGCGAATCCCATAGATCCCACCGATGCCGTGACCAAGAAATACCCGGATGACTCTCACGAGAGATTCAGCAAACACCTGAGAAATAGATACGTTCAGAAAATGATGCACTCGGAATTGAATGCCAATTCTAACAAGATAACGAATGTGGCCACTCCCACAAATCCCAAGGATGTGGCGACCAAACACTACGTAGATCTGGAACAGAGAAAGTCTGACAGACGAGAAATGAAATCGGATCTGAATGCGGGATTCAACAAGATATTGAATCTGTCGAAGGTTGACGACACGGATGCGGACTCAACCGCGGTCAACAAGGGCTACGTGGATTCTGCCATGATACGATCACAAGAATATCTAGAATTGCAAGTGGATGATCTCTACCTGAACAAACAATCTGGCAGAACCATGGAGGGTGGTATCGACATGAACGGTAAGAATTTATTTGGACTCAGTCACAATCCCGAATTTGATTCCAGCGTGGTCAGCAGAAAGTATGTGGACGACAACTCAGTCTGGAGAAAGGTTGACATCATGGAAGGTAAACTAGACATGGGTGGACACACGGTCACGAATCTACCGAATCCCGTGAGCATGACGGATGCCTGCACCCTGATTTCGGTGGTGGGGAAAGTCAAATATGCTAGACAATTGATCACTGTGTGGGCCGAGGAGGCCGGCACCTTAGATGAAGGAAAAGCTGAGTGGTCTTTCGGAAATGGAGGTAGCGGATCGAAACATGGTCAGGTGGGATATCCCATGCCGCTGGGAGGTGAAATCCTTCGAATGAGTCTGGCTTCCTCGGATTTGAATAACAGAGCAGTCATCAATCTCATGGTGAATGGAGTAGAGAGCGATAAGAGATACAGCATCGAAAAGACTGAGAATCAAAATGCGAATGTTAGCACGTTCGGCATGCCTCTCAAAGTGAACACCGGAGACAGGATTAATTTCGAAGCCGCCACTTCCGTGGTGAGTCTACTGATCGAATTAGTTCCTTTGAACAAACAGTGAACGCGTGGAAAATAATGAATTAAAAAAAAAATAATGTGTGATTTATTAAAAAAACAAAAAAACAAAAAAAAAGTAATGAGATTTAGAAAGATGTTCAATCTCTCTAGATCACATTACTTTTTTTTTTTTTTTTTTTTTTTTAGGTTTTGTTTTAATACGTTATTTCTCATAATGTTTCATCTCGTGAAATTGGATCACCTATCTCAAAACATGCATCGACATATATTTTAGCATTTCAAAGAGCTTTTATAAATTCTCGAAAAGCAGTCGGTCCTCTATACGTCAACGTGTCTAAAAGTTTTCTGGTCTTATCTTCTATCAAGATTTTACTTTCGATTTCACGTCTCATATAATCAGTCAATATCAAAGGTTCTGTTTCGACTAAAGTGTCTAGAATTATTGCTATCGAATCTTGCGAAATATTTTTAATCAAAACACATCTGTTTCTTCTTAAGTATTCTCTTTCTTTATCATTCATTTTTATAATAATTTTTTTAATTTTTATTTATATATTTTTTTTTTTCACACTTGTCTCTCATTGAATGATCGACATCTTATTTCCATCCGATTCGAATTGTAATTCTCTGTCTGACAGGACCAGGTCGAAGGCTTCGGTTTTTCTCGGAATGTTCCTATCGAATTGCATCTTGATCTGAATGTCTAAGACGCTACTCTTGAGTCGTTCACTCTGTTTACTGACGTCGAATACGAACATGGGATACATCGAGTTGTATTCGCCGGGAGATATGTTAGGATTGCTCATCAATTCGTCTAGACCGTGATACTTCTTTCTAAAATCAGAGGCGTCGCCATACAGTCTGCAGAAATCGTTCTTGTCGAACGACGTGTTTTAATCGATTGCTGGATATCTCGTGGCGTTCAGAAACACTTGCATGTTTCTCAAATGCAGTGATCGAACAGCGACGCATTCTTTTCCTGAGACCCGTCCCTATCGGTCTGAAACGCAACCACGATGAAACGCAGGCTCTCGGAAGCGGATTTCACCGTCAATCTCCAATCGAAGTGATTCGTGGAGGGAGGAATGCTAGCCGTGTCGCACTGTCTCATTCTAAATCCCACCGGTAATTTACTCTTGGATTCTATGATCTTGTAGAGACGCGCTTTTTCTATGATCGAAGGCTCTACGTGCGGAACAAACCACGATATCTTGTGTAGAGTTATCTTACCCACATTGGTCGCAGTGAGTCTCACTATTGCATCGTCGTCTCCTTTTCGAATCAACGTCAGATTGTGTTTGAATCCGTACATGATCTTGTTGTAATCATCCGCAAATCCGAAGGTGTGTTTCAAAGGCATCCTGAACAAAAACGTCCCTTTAGGTCTGGACGTCTTGACGACGTAGTCGAATATCAAGGCGGCCCCGGCGCTAACAGGGCTGACGGTGTCTTTCACCCACAACTGATTAAGTCCTCTGGATTTCGAAAAATCATCAGGATACGTCAAGAGTCCGAACATCTTGGTGGCCTGACCGGGATGAAACACAGATTCTATCTCTTGTCCGGATAGCATGTATTTTATATTACTGAATAGATGCATGATGCCATTATTGGCTAGAGTAACCGTGTCGTCGTCGGCGTAGTCGCTCCCATCTTCCTTGGTGAGACGTCCCTGCACCACTATGTAACTCTCGCTAGGATGTATGAATAGATCTTGAGTTTCGACGTTGATTCTTATCTCTCCCGCATTGTTCAAACTCATTCCGGTTACCGGTTCGTATTCGTGAACCTCATATTCTTGAATACTTTCATCTTTCACTATGCTTTGTGCTATATCTAGTATATTTGTCATTTTAAAGGATTTTTAGTTTTTTTTGTTTATTAATTAACTTGCTTTTTTTATCTAATAGTTTTTAATTATTTTTTATTATTACTTTTCTCTCTAATATATATGTGCGTAAACAAGAAAATGTTAAAGAAAGTAAATAAAAAAAAAAATTGTTTTCTTCATCAAAACTTTGTCTTCTGAAATTGTTGTTCGTAAAACTTTCCAATGATCTCTTCTCCATCCAAAGCTTCGATTTCATAAGTCTCCGGATTGGTGTGAACTATTTTGCTTATCACGAAGATTTCCGAGGTCCGTCGAGGAGTATAACCCTTTTCGAAGTGCTTCTTATAAGCGTAGATTCTCACTCGATCACCGACCGCAAATTTCGGCGTTCTAGACTTCTTCCTGATCTTAGATCTCTCAGGATATAGATTCGCGTAGACCCGTTTTTCGTTTCGAGGATCGCTAGCTTCCGCGGGAGTCATCTTGATCGATCTGTGTCGCGTGTTGTTGTAATCTTTGACCAGACCGTTCAGAGCGTATATGTATTTCTTGGTCGAATTCGCCGTGAAGTATCTGTGCATCTTTTCCTTCATCGTTCGATTCCAATGTTCCACCACGCTGGCTTTCTCTTCGTTTTCGATCGAGTAGAGGTCGACCAATCGATGAACGTGCTTGTTGTAGAATTCCTTTCCCTTATCCACCCACAATTTACTCGGTTTTCGAGAAGACGAGTCGAACACGCTCTTCAGAGCCTCGGCGACGCAAGGTCCCGATTTATTCTTCAAAGCTCTGATCCAACCGTATTTGGAAAACACGTCGATGACCGTCAATAGATATTTGACGCCCTCGTTCCACCTCGAAAACGATCTCATGTCGACCAAGTCGGCAGACCAAATATCATCCAAACCCTTCATGAACACCCTTCTCTTTCGAAATTTACGCACTATGGGTTTGTGTAACTCCTCGGCCAATTCGCTCGTCAATAATCGTTTCTTCTTTTCCAATGCACTTTTTTTTGAACGCACCATCCGAATCGACGTTTCGCACCGATCAGATTTCCGACCAGCGAACGTTCTATCTTCTCTCTCCTGGTCGGATTCGATATGCCTCTCAATTTCCTCAACATGTTTTTATCGCAGACGTCGTTGCGAGTCTTGGTGTCGGGATGTCCGGCGTAGCACAGATCGTGATCATACGCGGCCGCGTCAAGCCTATTCACAGGTTTGCTCCAAGATTTGGGTGTCAGATCGGCGTTGAGTCTTTTGTTCAATTTCGTTCCGGGTCCCGTGAAACTGTGACCGGGCAGATGCATTTCGAAAGGTAGATTATTTATCATTTTATTCACGATGCCTTTACCTTTGCTCGCATTCTTTTTTTTTGACGAATCGACTCTTGACAGAACCACACACGTTGCAAATTCCGCGAAGCATCTGTCTGTCGTTTTTAGTTCGTACTTCTCGAGAATTACTCGTCTCGGTAACTCTCTTACACTTTACGCAATACATTTTTTTAAGAGTTATTTAAATTAATTTCGTTTTTTTTATTTCATATATAAATTTAATAATTAATTAATTCTGTTCTTATTATATATATTTTTTTTTTCAATCGCTGCTCTTGAGTACTATCATCTTACTGAATTCCTCCCTGGCCTCTTTCCTCCCCTTTTCCACGAGAGAATCCTTCATCTCTTCCTTGATGATCTGACGAGTCTTGATTCTCACGGCTTCTTTCATGGCATCGTATTTCGTTTTCTCGCTCAATATCGCAAAGTATTCTCCGTCCGATATCCTACCGTCTTTCAACGCCATAGAGATCATTTCGGATATCGTGTCGATCTTGGAGTCGGCCAAGACGCGAATCTTGTCGTGTTTCCTCGCCTTCAGATATAATTTCCTACTCAAAATGTTTCCGAGCGTGCTAAACAATCCGGCGGCGAGACCCACTCCTTCTACGGTCAACACGATCGGAATGCCGACCGCGGTCGACAACAATCCGATGCCGGCCGCGTGTAAACCCATGGAAATCGTGATGAGTGTCGTGTCGATCGCGTTGACGAATTTCACGAAACGCGAATACTTCTTCTTGAGAGAATGACGAGAATTTCTCTCTCGAATTAGATACTCTTGGATTCTACTGATTTGATCGATGCGATACCTCTCTCCTCTTTCCTTTTCTTCTAGCAGCGGTGCCGTCGGCCGCTGATCGGCTTCTCATCCTCGTCGTCATCTAACGTCGGATACAATTTATTTCTGGTTCTCATTTTTGTTTTTTTTTCTTTCTAATATTAGAAAAAATTAATGTGTGTATTTATTTTATTTTCTATTCTCCCTTATTTTATATCAACGAGAAACTTAGACGTATGCTTCATTGAACAATAATTTCATGACGCATCCCTTATCTTTTAAAGTCAGACTTTTACGCGCCAATTTCAGTTCTTCCGAAACTGTGGGCTTTCTTTGATCCTTACAGAAGAGTAATATCTTCTCAAACGCGATCACTTCATCGATTTGAACGCGTTCGAACGCCGGTTCGAAATACTTGACGACCATATCTTCCCTTTCCATCCACAGACACGAATGATTCTCGTGATCGAAGTCTAGGTGATTCCGACATCCGACGCATCGTTCTAACAAGAGACGACCTAGTTGTTCGTTCACGCAGAATGCGTAGGCTTTCATCAGCATTTTTAAAAGAAACCTTACTCTAATAGTCTGAGAATCGCTCATGATTTACGTATTTATTTTTTTTATTATCTATTCGATTTGCTATATTTATTTTTTTAAATAACTATTTATTTATATATTTTGTCTCTCCTATATATCAATCAAAAACGTGGTAGTGGGTTTGCGGATTCAAAATCACCTCTTTTCCGTGTACCGTACACGATTCGATTTCCGACCTAAAATCCGCAAATGGATTTCCGTGTACGCCTCCATAGGGATCAGTGTTAAAATCGTGTACAGACGCGGATTATTTAGAATCAGCAAGATGATGATTTAGAAACGACAACACGTTTTTTGCTCGCGATTTAACACTGAATCCTATGGGGGAAACCCATTTGCCGATTTCAATCAAAACGGTACATGTACGTGTACGTAAAACTACAGGCGTTTTTTTTCACTCTTGGATACAATTCAGTGATGTTTGAATCGGAAAAACCGATTCTAACATCACCCTAAAAACGTTAAAGTCGTGTACCTGTACACGATTTTAACACTAAATCCTATGGAGGTGTACATCGATGTACGTGTACACGTACACGTACATGTACGTTGATGCATGAATTCTCAATTATCACCTACTTTCGTTTATTATTATTATTTTAAAGAATAACATTTGTTTAACGAACAGAAATCTTCAAAATAGTGTGACGGCAAGGCCATGGTTTTGACCAATGAGGTCATAACTGCTGACCCCCGATAACTGACTACAGCATTTAAATTCTAACAATCATGCTCAAACTTAATAAAATATTATATACACTGGGGGTGAATAGAACCAGTTCGTTAAGTGTTTTTACGCTGATTCGTTCCGACAGCGTGCAGATTCGTGCCCGATTTTCAAAAAGCTCTGTTTTTAAAGTAGATGACAGAAATGTGAGTATATAATGAGTGTATTTTCTCAAATATTGGTTACGGACGCCGTTCGCCTGAATACAATTACGTTAATAACTTTATTTTAGCGTCCTAGAATAGTTTTTTGTCACATAATACCAGCCACGTGCACAATGTGTGCATTTTGCATAGGGAAATTGTCGAGGTGGTTGCTGGAAATTTCCATCACATGCACAGTTCACGTAAATTGTTTTCTCTCCCGTTCAGGTAGATCTGTAAACATTGAAAGAATTGAGACGAAATCAGTAGTATTTTATGAGTACGAAGCGTTTGAATTTACCATGATGAACTTGCGAATTCGTTTGCGATTTTATGGTTTCGATCACGTTCGTTCCCCTCTTTTCAAGTGCTGATCCGAAGGCGATTCAACGTTGATTTCATTTTGTAATCCTTATGCAGAAGAAGGTTATACATAACAATCCACAATTCCGACTTCGATATACGTTTTTGCTGTTATTAATACATGATATTTGGAAGAGCTGTGTTGATGCCGGATCACTTGCTGGTGATAAATTTCAACAGTATACTGCAGTACAGTGCGTGGAGAGGACTGTCGCTAAATCGCGGTGATGACCATTTTCCACTTGTAAAATTTAATTTATATAATTTTACGTCAAAATATACAAGAACCACCAGCAAAATCTCATATCATGGATCACCGGGTTGCACCGCGACTTAGCGACAATCCACCCTCCACATACTGTATATGTATAATTATGTTCATTGTTAATATTGTTTCGCTCAACTCCCTGTAGTTTTCAGTTGTGGTCGATAAAAAATATGCACGGCATATAATAGTAATTATAATACACAAATTTTTCAATTATTAGATACATCTTTTGAAAAAAGTGTTTTATATATAATCCCCCCCCCCCCCATAAATGTACCATATTTAGAGTGGGATTGTAAGTATAGAATGCCGCCTTTAGAATTTTAAATGAAGCTTTTGGCAATGCAAACAAGAATGAACCCCTTCGGGGTTCGTTTTCTTGTTTGCACTTCGTCCCCTGAGTTCCAATGTGTTCAATGTGCCAGGAGGCACATAGAACATATTGGAACTCAGGGAACGACTTGCTGCAATTAGAAGTCCGAAAAGGCGAGAATCAATTCTTATTTAGACACCCTGTGCGTTCACACAGGTCCGCTGCGTGAAAATTTCTATAACAGTCCATGACCCAACACGCAACGACCGTTGCATTCAGTTCTCAATGGCCCACACACACGCTGGTAATCAATCAAACAATTAATCAATCAATCAGTAAATCAATAAAGGGCGCGGGTGATCAAATGTTCCCGCGTTGTGCACATTTTAATCAATGACGCGATTTACTTATCAGCTGATGCGATTTATTTAATTTTGGGGCAAACTTATACATCACATGGGATAGACCTATAGTAAGCTTTGTGAGAATACCCTTATGGAATTCACACACTTTGTTGAATTTTCTCTTTCGATCAAAATGCAATGAACGCAATGAATCTGAGCGGGGGGGTGGGGGGGGGGGGGGAGGGGGGTCTGAAAAAAAAACTTGCAGACACTGATGCCTGGCTGGATGGGTGGGTGGTGAAGGGGGCCAAAATAATTTTTTTTCCGAGTGCTTGCAAATTTTTTGGGGTACAATTTTGGGGAAACTTTTAAATGAAAATCTGTAGCACACCATAAAATAACCAATAAAAAAGATGCTCAAGGTATCAGGGGATACTTAGCATGGGTTATACAACTATTGAGTAGTTATCCTGGCTCATTTGATACTGAATATCATGTGTAATTATATACGGAATCATCCAAACTAGAACATACCGGGTATCACTAATTTTAATTATCAAACACAACACCCTAAAGATAGGCTACCTGTAGGATATTCTGTTTGATTCAGTGTTTGATTACTGAAATTACTGATGAATGTGTTTAGTAGGTTCAGAATTAGCCGGAGCAAAGATAATTCGGTGTCGGTTTCAGATATGGATGTAAAAACAAAATACCGACTTTTTCGGTTGGACAGAGATGTGCGTTGCACTGTTGCTGATTTGGGACATAGAGACTTTTTTATCTCGTTATAACGAGATACTTCCTCGTTATAACGAGAAGACATCTCGTTATAACGAGAAACGGTCGTTATAACGGTCGTTGCAATGGTCGTTATAACGAGAAAACATCTCGCTATAGTGACTTAGCATCTCATTATAACAAGAAGACATCTCGTTATAACGACTTGCATCTCATTATAACGATAAAGTATCTCACTATAACGATAAAATATCTCGTTATAACGAGAAAACATTTCGTTATATATGTCGAGCAAAATACTCCAGAATAACCCGTTCTACATCCAATTAAACATAAAATCAGTTGTTGCACAGTGCTTCATTTTCATCGTATAATTCCAGTGTTACTGCATAATGTGTTGTATTTGTTTAATTGTATAATGCAGCCTTATTACATAATGCATTGTTTTTGCGTAATGCGGCTGAACATCGTGTAACGATGCTTCGTTCGGTCATTGATCTATTCTAGACCTAGAACTTGCGTGTGTGGGGGTGGGATGAATTCCATAAATGTATAAATAACAGTATGGAGAGGGTGGAGTCAGATGACGAAGGTAAAAATACCCGACATATATATGCTCTAGGATATAAAAGTTTTGGGATGAGTGGATGCGCAGCTGTCCGCTCTGCCCAAGATGTACAGATCCGTGTATCATCGGTGGTTACAGCTAGTTTACCGCATTCAGCCCTCATTAGATTGTTACACAATGCATCCAAAAAAGAGATTTGCATCATAGTACTAAAAGAAAAATGAATACCCCAGGGACGACAAAAAATGTGAGACGGAGGGCTATGAGAAATGGTATTATACTGGTATTTTGACTTGTAGAAAGGCAAGCGACAATTTGAATCGTCCAAGTCCGGCAGTTCTTTGCTATGTAATTGGAAACTGAGGAGGACAAATCTCTCAGGGCTGTGACCGTGAGTGTATATACGATGAAGAATGAACCAATACTTCGAGGTGTGGAGGGCGGCAGGAACACATAAAATAAGGTTAATGTGGGAAGAGATAAAGAAAAGAAGATCTCAAATAACAGAAAGCTTACAATTTACCCACATACAAGTTAGGGTATCAATCCATGTACTTGGGCAGATGGTAAAATTCAACACACAAAACATAAGTACAAGACCGATAGCGCACACCCACCCCACCTACACACACACAAACACACGCACCCTCAATCATGTTTAGCTGTGGTGCTGAGGAATCAGAAAAGAAACCCTATCCCATTCTTTCATCTGTGAGAACCCGGAGAAAACAAAGAAATCTGCGAGGGGGCACAGAAAGGCAAACACTATCGTCTGGGTTCTCAGAAAAACGGGAAGACAGATCTCTCCCCCACACGCACGCACGCACGCACGCACGCACGCACGCACGCACGCACGCACGCACGCACGCACGCACGCACGCACGCACGCACGCACGCACGCACGCACGCACGCACGCACGCACGCACGCACACCGATACATTTGCTTTGTAGCAGCCAACACCACGCGGGGATGTTACACATAGCATTCCTGTTTCAAACAAAATCTAGCAATGATATTGAATTTGATTTGATTATTGTATCACTCCTGCTTGCACTGACAGAACTCTGAGCTATCTTCATTTTTATTCAGTCAAAATTAGTCAAAATGGATATTTATCCAAAGTTTATCATTGATTTCTGTAAACATAATATACGTAAGAAGGCGAATAACCGTGCCAGCCTCCAGACTATGTGACGCTCCTTGTATAAATATTATCTCGTTACAACGAAATGTTTTCTCGTTATAACGAAATACTTTTCGCGTTATAACGAGATGTTTTCTCTTTATAACGAGATGCTAAGTCGTTGTAACAAGATGTTTTCTCGTTATAACGAGAACCGTTTCTTGTTATAATCAGACCAAAACAATTTCCCCATGTCCTAAATCAGCCACAGGAGCATTGTACTATTCAGCAACACGAAAATGTCTATCCAGTTATCTATCGAGATCTAGCATGAAAATATCAAGGAACCCTCTTGCTCATGGCCATTGCAGGAAGTAAAAAACTATTACAAATTAAATTACTGGCTTTTACTTCAAGCATGTGCGATTCCAACAAAATCACATTTATTAGCCCTACCAGGGCTCTACATGAAATTTAAAATGAGTAATGATTTTGAAAAACTCAGATAAAAAAAACACCTCAAAAGCATAAATGACTGAGGTAACTGCCTTCAACAAAGATAAGTTATAGCATATAAGTGGAGTCATTTATCACATTGAACCCTTTACCTAACACACCATTTTTAAACAAAATAAATTAAATTGTAGATTTTTTCAAACAAATCTCTCAATTTTTCAATAAAATAATAGTCTATACAAATATGGATATCATTAGAAGGAGCTCGACGGTTTTATTGGGAGATATATAGGATGCTTTTGGATGTGGTTGGCTTATTTTGATTAAAGTTCTGACCGTTAGATATTCTGAGGAAATTCTGGGGAAAATTGTGTATGGTGTGTTTGGCAAGGCAGACTCATTGTAATTAGGGGATGGGGTGTCCGAAAAACACCGGGAAAAATTGGCAAAATAGGAAAAAATGCACAGTTATGTTTAATACGAAAATATGTGATAGAATATTCTTGTATACCCCTCATCCAATATGCCAGTGACTCGAACTGATATACTTCATAAAGTGGTTAAAATTATATACTTAATAATAATTATGCAGGCACAGTATTGCTAGGGACAATTAGTTCTTGTTCTCGACCGCACTGGGTTATATGTGTAACTGATCATTTGTGAGAAATATTCCGAGAAGTCTCATTTATTTGCTTTGTAACGAATTGGAGCCCATCAGATCTGCTTTCCTACGAATCTGCGCCATTGGTGGAAAGAATCAGCGCCCACGACATGTCTCAAAATTTCCACATTTGCTTTAAAATTACGCAAGATGATATTACTATTTAACTTATGCTGAATTTATGAGTTATAGAACTGAAGATTTCGTGAGTAATTGTGTTTCTCTGTTATGTTTTTCACACAACAGTCTTGTTCGGGAATCAGATTTTATAGAAAATCTTCGAGAACTGGATTGATCAGTGTCAGATTTCATATGAATGGAAACACAATGCGTTCTCATTTTGTAACTGGAGATGCCCCAGGACTCAGTCCAACCCAGAGCAACTGTAATAATCCCCTTTTATTTAATGCTCAGGCATCAATTCACTCTGAAAAATTAAGTCATATTCCCCTGTCGGTCGGCAAAACGAAATATCAAAATGATATTTAGAAATCGATATTTCATCGTAGGTTCGGATGACATTTCGATAAACATTTACATGCAATCATCACAGAGTCAGCACACCAGTAATGAATTCCAGAGTCCCAAATACACACGAATTCGAATAATTGATAGTGACAGTGACTAAATCAATTCATTAAATCAGCGGTTTCAAAGTTTGACTTTCTCATTCACCTTCCAGCGAAAAGCCGAAATCACTTTCAAATTTCTTCAGTTCAACTTCACACGTCTTCAGTGCATTGAGTTCAAAAAAAATAAAACGACGTGTCTTGTTATTGAAAATAAGAAAGTGGTGTTTTTTGTTATTGTTCTATTTCTTCGAAACACATTGCGATTATTTCAATTCGCCAGCCTTGGTAAATCGTAAAGTTAGGGGAGAAATAAGACGGGACTACTTTTTGTGCGGATATTCACACATTCCAATGGTTGGAGTTTGGTTGTTGTAATTTTTGTATGGACGCCGGTTCGGCACATAAATTTTGCGCCTTAATGGCAAATAAAGGCCACAAATTGGAGAGTTTGTAGTCGTAGAGCATTAAATAAAAAGAAAATTCACGAAAATTTGATGAATACCGAAAATATCCCGTTCGTGGCCACAAGAAATATGAGGATCTTCACGAGCGACTGCGTCGCCCGTGAAGATCCTCATATTTCTTTGTAGCCACTCACGAGATATTTTCGGTATTCATCAAATTTTCGTGAATATCCTCTATGTATTCTTTTCTGGTTAAATACTCGTCACGTTTATGTCATTTGTTGTCGATAAACACGCATCTTCTTGTTAAAATCGGAGAGAATCTGCGCAAAAATCGAGAACGAATCAGAGCGGAAGTAACAAACGAACTGATTCTGTAAGTGCCGGTCACCCCCAGTGATACACAGGCTTTATAAATTGAAATACCAAAAGACTTTAAAAATATTGCTCAAGCACACGACGGGAGGCAACTAGTATTGCTGCTTAAGGACATTAATGTTTTAGTTATGTCCCTTGATTGGCATCAATAACTACCCATCCCAAGGAATCACTCAAATCAACCACAATTGCATTAGCGAAATATTACGTCTAACATATTATACAGCTAAAATTAACTAAGCAATTAAAAGATATGTATAACAGGAAAGTATTTAAATTGGCAATTAATATTAACTGTGGTGGATTAGTAATTAACGTTAGTGTGTTGGAATACCGGCTACATATCTATAGTCTAACATTGGCATCTACTCTGAGAAGCCACCAACTTGTTCCTGTATAGACGCAAACTGAAAACCACGAAGATTTATCGGGATATGGAACTAGAATGTCTTGAGGCTATGATATACCTGGCAAATTAAAAATTGGGCGAATAATGCCATTTTTGATTTTGAGACGAGCTGTCGCAAATGTAATATTTTTAGTCTGGTCATTGGAGGGATGGACCCGGAAGAAACTGTTATAAAACTAATTTTGGTACTATTTTGTGCGGAAAAATCCCAGTAATAACATATCAAAATCCGTCAAAATCAACCTTGGAGAACATTTCGGAGACCAGATGGCGTTCAAAATGGCGCCGAAAATAAAATAATTCCATGTATGTTCACATAAATGCATATCCCAGGTATTTTTTCTGTATCGGCATGTATAGTTCATATATACTGAGAAGCTAAGATAACATGCGAAGGCAAGTGTAGTAAAGAAATGTCGAAATTTACGCCGGAAACATGGCTGCAAAATTGTACAAATTTATAACTCCTGAAAAAAATTCTGCCTATGATCTTGTATGCCACCAAACGTGGTGTGTTTTGTGTGTTGCTTTTACAACATATCATCTGCACTTTCTACGATATGTTCTGCATCTTTGCAGCCTTCACCGTGGCAATCTCCACGAGCAACAACACACTTGAGTCCATTTTCGGCAAGAGGAAAGGTTGCTCCCACAAGGATTTCTAGACAAAATCCTGCATTCACATCGAACAAATTGTAAAAGCTCTTCCGGGACTGCATCTCGAACTGACATTATTGGAAAGAGTTCATTACCGCGTACTTCGCATTCACATAAGGTGGAGTTTGATCAATCATATTCGAGTTTCTCCCAACTCAAGACCTGGAGGGGGACTCGGATGCTATGTTAATATGCCACCCTTTTCCGTTGGCGGAAATTTCTGTGGGCACTTTAACTGATTTTGAAGATGCTACGTTTTACATAAACTTAGCAAAGCGAGGGGGCGCAAGAGTGTCACCAGCCTTACCACCATACATGATCTGGACAATCATCACACTGCTCCGCTAACGTCATCCTGTGATGCATTTGGCTTACTAATTGTCGATGAAATATTTTGAAGTTCTTCCATGTTTACTATCTTTTTCACGATGTTTGTTTTCCCTTAATATTGACCGAAGATGCCATATGTGGTGTCACTGCCACAAAAAGCATGAATAAAACATATGTGTGAAGTGACTATGGGTCCAACCGTATCCACGATATTACCGATTCGCTACAAAGCGAATTGATGTTTGACTGATTTCCGGGCTTCTGGATGGAAATGAATATCTGCCATGTCTGCCTTCCAATGATGAACAAGCATAATTAACAGATCTGTATTATCCGCGACAACCCTCACTATATCACCACGTGATACAATGCTTAAAGCAGTCGACATTATCAATGTGTCCGCATCGCCGCTGCTGCCATGGCAGTGTGTATGTCAGTTAGCAAACATAAAAAGGCTCGTGACACTGCCTTGCCGGAAATCATGTGTATGACAGCGTTTAGGCCAAATACTTTCCCTAGAGCTTCCTCTTGACCGAACCGTTCAGCATTGCGCCAACGCTAAATATGATGTTCACGGTAGCGTGGAAACCTCCCAAAAGGTTGATCGAATGAGATTCATGCAATTGGAGTTCTTAAATTGCCTGCTTGTTTTGGGACAAAGAGGAGGTTAGAATGCAGTCTCCGCAGGGACGATTCAAGTCGATGATAGTAGAAAGAGGGTATCTGATTTCATCCCGTTCAGTGATTCAGCCCTTATCTGTGTTTTGATAATTTTTGCCGGCGTAAGCACAATTCCTTGTGCGTCATCGAGTATATCTTCCTCTCGTTCTGAAAACCACCTTTCATTTATGATAAATTTGGCCATGATGCGGAAATTGACAACATTTTCCCGACCAGTCACTTCTGCGAAAAATATATACTCACCACAGTGTGCCTGCAACTTCTCTTTCAACCATTGTATGTCGGATGCTTCAGAAGTGCCAGCAAGCACAACGATTAGAGAGTGTAGCTCTGTGAATGTGTACAATTCTGAACCAGCTTCAGTTTATATCCAGTTACATAGGAGATAAAATGATTGCTGCATATCTACGTCGGATTTTATGCCAGGCTTGCTTTCCCTTTTCTGCTGGGTTCACGCCCTTCTCTTGCAAGAAACGAGAAGAAAAGGTAATGTTTGTGCCCTGCTGAAGGGATCTGTCCAGAATCAGTAGAAGTATAACAAGCCTTAGTAGTGTATAATGGGGGATTCCAGCACATAACCATCTTGCTGCGCCGGAAAGTTAGGTGCGCTGGAAAATTGAGTTATTTTTAGAAAAACTTCAATTTTTGGGTAAAAAAGTTGATTTTCTTGGAAAATATTGGTTTTTTCCCAAAAATATTTCTATTTTTACCCGAAAATTCTGGGTTTTTCCGGAAAATGTTAAAAATTTGAACATTTCTGGCTCACTTTCGACGGAATTTATTAAAATGTCTAAAAATTCACCGATTTGAAAAATTCACTTTTCATAAATTTAACACAGACTTTCTCCTGAAAAAATCACTTTTTCATAGAGTTAACAAGGAGTCGCCATTTGAGGTGAATGTTTTCGAAATTCCTTATGAATAGATTTGCAAGATCGTGAACGGAAGCAAGATTAGCAGTGAGATTCCCAATGACAAAAATTCTAAAAAACATGGCTCTTTTTTGCGGTCATAGGTTGAAAATGCGCGATCGAACGTCGATTCCCACGGGGAAAAAAGAGTCCGATTGGACCGGCGAATTGATACGGTGACCTAGAACCCCCCACCCCCACCCCCACCCCCACCCCCGGTGATAATGTAGGGATTTTTTGACCTAGAACCCCCCACCCCCACCCCCACCCCCACCCCCGGTGATAATGTAGGGATTTTTTGGCATAGAGATAGATCGCTTGTCCGAGTCTAAAATATATATAATCAGCTCGACGGCGCGATCTGGAATGGATGGAAGGATCGCGATTGAAGATGTGTGTGTGTTATATTATGAGTTGTGAGATGAACGATAAATTGAAAAATAATAAATGTTTTTGTCATTAAAGAAAAAAACTGTAAAAAAAGTTGTTATTTTATTTTTTTACATTTACAATAAGAAGAAAAAAAAACAAAAACAAAAAATATTTTTTACAATTAATAATTATTATCATTTTTTTCAAAAAAATTCAACAAAACGACAACAAAAAATAATCAGTCATGAAATCGACACTACCTAAACAATCCGCATTAAAATTGAACAGAATCGTGAAAAAAATGAGAAGACAGCGATGAAAAAACTACAACACCAACAAACGACCGTGGAGGAAACTAAGAAGAAGGCAACCATTAAACGAAAAGTGGTGGAGTGGCAGAAGATTTTGAAAGAGAATAATAAAGAAATGAAAAGCAACGTGGTTCGAGATGACAATTCGTTAGAAATAAAAATGATGGATGCAATCGTGAGAGCGGAGAATGAAAACAAGGGATTCGACGCAATAAAGGGAATCGTAATCAAATCATTGGAGTCATCGTTGATTCTGATAGAATGAGACGTCGCCATCAAAGGGTTTTTTAAAACTTTCGATGCAATTCCCGGTTTCGCAAAACTCGATCCCGAATCGTTCATGGAACGGGCGAAGGGTGGAGTGTTGGATGTATTTAGAAAACATTTAAATAAGGGTCTAAAAATAAAAATGATCTTGCATTGACTTATGAAAAAGGTCAACGCGAACACGGGTGAGAGCATGGTGCAAGATGCCTATTTCCAGTCTACAATCGAGACTGTATTTAGAGACGACGAATTAGCCGACATTTACGAAGTGATGAAAGACAAGATGTTGGAATCTATGGCTATTTATCAAAACAAGGGAAGTGGTTCGACGTTTGAGAAGGTATTGAATCTCGAGATTCACATGGACAGACACGACCCTTTGAAAAAGCGTCTTCCTTTATAAAATTGCCTTGTTTCATATCTAATAAAAATGCCGTGATCAACGTGAAAAATGAAGATGATAGCGAGTGTTTCAAACGGGCGATCACATAGGCCATGCCTCCCGTCGAAAAGGATGCTCGGAGAGTTTCCAAGTATGCGGAGACTTGTAAAAATCTCGATTGGACGGGAGTGCCTTTTCCGACGCCTCGTTTGAAAGACATCGAGCATTTCGAAAAGCTAAATCTCACAGTGGCCGTGAACGTCTTGAGGTGTGATGATAAAAAACGAATAGTCTATCCTCTCAGACTGACTTCGCACAAAGAGAAAGAAAAGATGGTTAATTTGTTATTAATTTCCGAGGGTGACAATTCACATTATTGCTGGATTAAAAATATGAGTCATTTACTGTCTAAGCAGACTACTAAACATAAGTGTGAGACATTTTTCTATCTCAACTGCATGAATTTGTTCCGTCGTCAAGAATCGTTGACGCATCAACGGGAATATTACAGCGAAAAGTAAGGCGTTGCCATCGACTTGCCTAAACCTAACACTTAAGTGGACTTTCGTCGTCACAGTAGAAGATTGGAACAAACCATTCGTCGCCTATGCTGATTTCGAATGTTTCACCACAAAAATGAATTCTTGCCAGCCCGACGAGCGTACGCCGAAAAATATCAGAAGCACGTACCTTCAGGCTATGTTATCACGTGAAATGTTCTTTTGATGATCGAGAATCGTCGGGTCCATTCATCTACACCAAACGTTCGGAATGCGACGACGTGGCTCAAAGATTCGTGGAAGAGTTAGAATCGAAAATTCAAAAATTATACAACAAATTTACAAAATCCAAAGACATGATCATCACGCCAGATCAACAGCGAGAATACAACGAAGCCACCAAATGTCACATGTGCAGACAATTTTTCGCTAATCAGTCACCTGTTCGTTAAAAATATGGGTGTCACCGAAGGAGGGTTGAGCTATCTCACGCAAAGTGACAAAAAATCCATTTTCTTCACTAAATGGAATGTCATCAATAAAAAGAGAGTCGACAATGGTCTGACTGAGAAAATGATTCCCGTCCGTAGAGAGATACGTTTCATCGACACTTATAAATTCATGTTGGCCAGTCTGGAAAAATTAGTCAACAGCTTGAATAGGGAGAAATTTAAAATCACGAGTAAACATTTTGACCGACGACAATTGGTGGACGTTATGTTGAGGAAAAGTGTCTACCGTTACGATTACATGAGTGATCTCGAGAAATTTGACAACGTCGCTCTACCTCCTAAAGGAGATTTTTATTCAAAATTATACCAGTCCCACATTTCTGACGACGATTACGAACACGCGCAAGAAGTGTGGAAATTATTCGGCATGAAATCCATGAGAGGTTATCACAACTTCTATCTGAAAACCGACGTGCTTCTGTTGGTCGACGTGTTCGAAAATTTTCGACAAGTATGTCGTCAACATTACGAACTAGATCCGGCTTGGAATTTCATAGCACCCGGACTTGTATGGGATGCTCTCTTGAAGTCGACCGAAGTCCAATTGGAATTATTATCGGACTTGACATGTTGCTCATGTTCGAAAAGGCCGTGAGGGGTGGCATCTCTATGATTTCCACCAGATATGCCAAAGCTAATAATTCTCACATGGGAAAAGACTTTGATTCTGAAAACTGAGTAAATACAGACATTATTGGGATGCTAATAATTTGTACGGTTGGGCCATAAGTCATCCTTTACTGATCGGAAATTTCAAATGGGTCGAAATGTCAGAAGAAAAACAAAAATGGAGACACTATCCTTGAATTCTAGAAGTCCATTTGGACTATCCGGAAATGTTACACGATCTACACAACGATTATCTGCTGGCTCCCAGAACGAACAGAATTGAACGGCGTCGAAAAACTCGTTCCCAATTTAAATCACAAATGCAAGTACGTGGTCTATTGTGAAAATCTGAAATGTTATATCGATTGCGGGATGAGATTAATCGACGTCCATCGCATCGTTCGATTCGACGAGGAGCCTTGGATAAAAAAATACATTGATCTCAACACGAATTTAAGAATGAAGGCTGAGAGTGACTTCAAAAAAGAATTCTTCAAACGCATGAGCAATTGCGTGTATGGGAAATCTATGGAAAACATTAGGAATAGAACCAACGTTCAACTCGTCACGTCCGAAGAGAGGTCTAGAAAAATTAATCTCAAAACACAATTATCAACATAGAATCATATTCGATGAAACTCTAGTGGCCCTACACATGCAAAAGACGCATCTGAAGTTTGACAAACCCTGTTATCTCGGAGCGATTATCTTAGACGTCAGCAAGCAGTTGATGTACGAGTTTCACTACGATTATGTCAAAGCGAAATTCGGTTCGAAAAGCCAAACTATTGTTCACAGACACGGACAGTCTGGCTTACGAGATAGAGACTAGAGACGTCTATGAGGACATAGCGCCAGATGTGAATGAATGGTTTGACATGAGTAATTATCATGACGATCACCCATCTAAGATTCAACGGGCGTCAATAAAAAGGTGTTGAGTAAAAGACCCATCTGAAGTTTGACAAACCCTGTTATCTCGGAGCGATCATCTTAGACGTCAGCAAGCAGTTGATGTACGAGTTTCACTACGATTATGTCAAAGCGAAATTCGAAAGTCGGTTCGAAAAGCCAAACTATTGTTCACAGACATGGACAGTCTGGCTTACGAGATAGAGACTAGAGACGTCTATGAGGACATAGCGCCAGATGTGAATGAATGGTTTGACATGGGTAATTATCCTGACGATCACCCATCTAAGATTCAACAAGCTTCAATAAAAAGGTGTTGGGTAAATTCAAAGATG